>VXBR01006811.1:124379-156913 GCA_013400215.1 Cisticola juncidis
TTTTTTTTGGCTACATAACCCAAGACAAGCACCCTGCCCACTCCTCTCCCCACTGATGCATGATCACCAAGTCCACGTGGCTTTTGACCATCTCCAAGGAGAGAGGCTCTGCCAGCTCTCCCTGCTGGCCCAGCACAGAGAGAAGAAGGGCAATGTCATTTATCTGGAGAGAGTTTGTGCTGTTTGTGCCTGTGAGCCGAGGGAAGGAGGGGAGACAGGGGAATATAGGCTGTGACATGACTTTGCTTTGAAGCTCCTATCAAGTGCAAATAAGGCTCATTCTAAATAAGTCCCTGCTAGGGAGCTGTATATTTTTATTTGTAGTGTTTAGCTTGCAACCAAAAATCTGCTTTGGTTCAATTCCTGCAGCATTCAGAAAAGCATTGAAATGACAATTTACTTCTGGTTCAAGGAAAACAATGGTTTGCATGATTATCAGTTCAGCTTCATGGTTTGATTACAGAAAGCTTTGATTTTAAAACATTGAGTTTAACTCTGCCAAAGGATCAGACCTCATAATTTTTTATCTAAACCTGACATTTTCCTCATGCATATAACCCCTTTCTGCCCTTCCTCTTTCTCTCTTGCTAATAAACTGCTGACAAGCCACGTTTGATTGCCTTGTGAAGGCAAGAAGATCAAATACATACCGAGTATTAACAAAAAAAGAAAGGATACCCAGAGGGGGAAGGAAAAAATGTACAGAACATGTGTTCACTTGTTCTGCTGGAAAGAGTTGTCAGGCACAGTGAAAAACCAGTTCAGAGGCATCCTGCCTCGGTGAGGGAGCAGGACCCTCAGCATCCACACAGGGGCTCTTTGGGGAGTGCTCTGCTCACCCCAGTCCTGGGGGAGCAGGAAGGAAAGGAGGGGTTCTGCTCCCTACCACTGACCCCACAGCTGTTCTGTCTTTCTCACAAGTGGAGGGTAAAAATTCCTGCTCAGGAATGAAAATAAGGCCCTTCTTCCACAGCAGCACTGTGTCTGTTTTGTGCTTGTTTATTATTTTTCCCTGTTTTGTTTTTTTCTTTTTTTTTTGTTTATTTGTTTGATTGATTGTAACTTTTTTCCCCCTAATTAGTTCAACTCTGTGGAGAATGAAGCAACCCAAGATTTACCATTAGCCCACATGAGTGATTGCTGGGAAAGCAATAGAGGGCTTGGCTCACAGGTTTAGGACAACCAGTGATTCCCAGGGATTATGGAATCACAGAATTCCCTGGCCAGTAAGGGACACACAGGATCATCAAGTCCAGCTCCTGGCCCACCTCAGGACATCCCAAGAACCACACCATGGCCTGGGAGTGTTGTCCAAACATTGCTTTAATTCCATCTTGGTGCTGTCCCCTTCCCTGGGGAGCCTGTTTAGTGTTCAACCACCCTCTGGATGAAGAACCTTTTCCCAATATCCAGCCTAAACCTCTCCTGACACAATTTTGTGCTGTTTTCTCGAGTTCTGCCACTGATCACCACCACACAGGTGAGGCCCCTTGTTGGGTGGGCTTAGAGAGCCAGAGAAAAAAGGGTGGCTCACATCTTAGCACCTTTGACGTGATGAAATGTGCATGGAAGCTCACATTGCACCTTAAGAACCAATTTAGTACCAGTGATTTTGCCTTGAAATGATGCTTAAATATTACTTGGTCCACATTCTATAAACATGTTTCTATTTACTGTTCTACACAACTACATATAGAACAAAAAATTGTCTGTACCTGATCCTTGATTTGTATCTTTGGGTTTGATATTTCTCCTTAGTCTTGTCCATGCCAGTTTACCTAGATAAAATAAATATGTTAAAAAATATGTTAAAAAACATGTTAAATATGTTAAAAAAATAAAAATGTTAATTTCCTGCTAACTTCAGAGTAGGTCCTCTCCTGTCCTCATAATCCAGCCAGAACACAGAGGTAGCACTGAACATAAAATAAAATAAAAATAAAAAACAAAGGAAGTATTAAATAAAAGAACTAGAAAGAGAGAGAAAAGTGAAATCTTCTTGAGTGAAAGAACAAGCAAAAGAAGTCACAATACCTTGAATTATTTACAGAGGCCTAGTAGCTCAGGTTCTTTCTGCCCAGTATTCAAGCAGTCTGTTTATTCTGATAAAGCAGCAGCTTTTTATGTATATCAAACAACATATTCATAAAGCTTACAAAGAAAACTCTATAGCCTCAAAGACAAGTGTTTATCTGGAACATGGAGGAAAAGAAACTCTGGAAGTCAATGTTTGGGCCTCTGTCTGCACCAGCACCTCTTGAATGAAAACAGTCTTATTTTCATCATGAGTTAAGTTACGCACATAATAAAAAAAATATACACACACATATTGGATCTCATATTTTCAAGATGAATAATGTAGCAATTTATTTTANACACATATTAAAAAAAAATATATACACACACATCCACACACACAAACACATATTGGATCTCATATTTTTAAACTGAATAATGTAGCAATTTATTTTAATAGAAATGAAACTGTGACTCATACTAAACTTGAGATTAATTTGAAAAAAAAAAAATCCAGCACCATGAAAGGACTGTAGCTTCCTAGCTGTTGTCTTGACTTACTTGACAGGTAAATCAGCTTTGTTTCTCCAAGGTTATCCATTCCAGGGACAGTTTTCTGTTTGGTATGCAGGCTTGCAAAACCACCCTTTGAAGATGCAGAGTTGTCTCGCTGTCTCTAGATCTTAAGCTTCCTTTAAACTGTGATGAAGGTTAGGGAAAAGAGTTCTAATCACCAAAGAAATCCCTTAAAGCATTGATGTTTTCAGCTGATAAATCACCTTGTACCAGCAGCAATGGAGAATTCAAACTGGTGTCCAGTTGTGTGTGAAACCTTGGCTGTGCACACCATCCCCAATGTGACAATAACAACAAATACTGGATTGTAGCTGCTCTTGTGTCAGTCACTGTAAAAAAATTCTAGTGCTAATTTACTTAATGTTACCACCTAATCCATTACTGAGGGAGCAATGTGAAGTTAGAAAACAAAATATTTTATTATGTGCAAGTTTCTTATTAGAATAGAATAATCCAGCCAGAAACACTCCGAGATAGTAAATATTTGCAAGTTTGGATAATATGCTTGTCTGCATAATTGGCAGAATTGATCTTGCTGAGTGTTCAGTTCACAGTTCAGAATTATCCCTCATTGTCTCTTATATACAGACCCCTTTCCTTTCCAGATTTGTACAGGCGAGTAGCTGGTATAAAATACAAATTCACTGCAGGTTAATTTAAAATTTACTAGAAAAGAAGTTGAGGTTTTAGGTGGGAAAAAAAAGCCTAAATTAATTCTCAATCCTCTTTTCTGGAACTATGCCTATTCGTCACATAGACTCAATAAATACCATAATAGCATTATACTGTTAGCATCTTAACAGACATTCTATTTTTGAAGCAACCCTCTAATGCAGAAATCCCTAAATTTGTTTAGCACACTTGGTATCTGATCCAAGAGGGGTTTTAAAATCATTTCACAAGACGTAAACTGAACAGTTCCTGTAATTTCACAGCTCATTCAGGTTTGCCTGATGTTATGCTGCCATTTCTAGCTCTGAAAATCAAAATGTTACCCCATGGAGTGGAACGCTGGCCCTTCAGGCTTTGTGTGGGCACTGCAATCCAACAGACACAAGACAGATGTTCCAGTCTGGTCAAATGTCTGCTGAGCTGTTGTGCCTGTTCATCAAAACCCCTGTCAGTGATGGCAGGGGAGTGTGAGTGATGATGGGACAGACCTTTCAGGGCTGCTGCACACACCAAGGGCTGCTCCACGTGTGCTCCAGCCACTCGAGAATCTTGCATTATGAGACATCAGCTGAATAAATCAAGATTATGCTCCATGGAATGGGAAAGGAAAAACTTAAAATTCAAAAATTACTTCAGTTTAGATTACAGTTCTGCTGGCATTTCAGCATTTTTGATCTCTAGTCATCTGGGGAATTATTTGGGTTACCTCCCCAGAGAATTGTGTGTGTGCAGTGCAGTGCAAAGCCTTCTAGCAAAATCTTCCTTTGGTGGAACCATGCATGGGCATGGTTCTGGTCAACACACACCATCATTCCATTTCCAGAGCCAGGAAACTCTGGAGAACACAATCCATTTTACTGATGGAGTGCAAAGCCACACAGTAACCACAAAAATCAAACACAGCATCTGTTCCAGATGATTTATGATGAAGGAACTATTTAACCAACTGCCATGTGAGGACAAGCACTTAGTCAATTTAAGTGAAAACCTTCCAAATATTTTTAAAGCACTACATGGTTTGGTGAAATAATACTATTCACTTTTTGCAGGGAACTTCTAAACATGATATTTTACTCAGCTTGGTACTAAAAACCATTTATAGTCCAAACTTAAAGAAGCCAGGTGCAAGGAGCAGCTTGCATACCCATCAACATAAACTCCAAATAATCCATTTGAGCATCAGTGAAATACCACAGGAGTAATTCCCAAGTCAACCACGACCAAGGACAGATGTTTTAGGAAGTGGTGTCCCTCAGCTGAGCTGCTGTGAGGATGCAGGGCTGTGTGAGGATGGTTAATTCCTCCCCTGCCCTGCAGCAAGGGATGTGCACGTAGCTGCACAACAAGAATTCTGCTTTGGTTGCTCAGTTTTGTCACCTTCTCAGTCCTGCTGGCTATGTTAAGCAGATTAATAAGGTTAATTAAGACATTTCATATGTGAATATAAATTATGCCTTTGTAATACTGCAGTTTTATGGCTCTGTAAGATGCTGTCATTCCTAATACCGAGGTTTAATGGTCAAGTTACTTCATCTTAGGCTCCATCAGGAACATGCTCAGATTGTTTTACTGTTTCCATGCAGACCTGGAATCCAGGCCCACAATCCATCACCCCACACAATTCCACTGCTCTGGGTGCAGAAAAGGGTGAAAAAAACAGTGTAAGGAATAGAAACAGCTCTGCTATGCATCAGAGTTTCCATGGTCATCCCACTGCAACCCAGGACACCAAAGGTGGAACTACCACCTCTACTATCTCTAAAATTATCTGCTTTTCACTGGCTAAGAAACACAACTTCCAGAGTGCAGAAAGCTTAGAATTTCATTTCAAAGTGTAATTAATGAAGCAATTCACAACAACAACTGTTTGGTTGTTCCATGCTCACCGCTCAGTAATTACCACTTAAAAAAAAAAATAATGCTTCTTTAATGTGAACTCCTGACAGCAAAAGTACAGGGGAACTAAAATACAAAGTTGTCCTTGACCTTGCTGATTTTTCTGGCAAAATATACAGCGTGGGCTTAAGTGATCATAAATGGGAGCTGCAAAGAAGCCTGCACATAAAAGAGAGCAAGCAAAACATGGAAAATACTGCAAAGAGCTCACAGCACTGTACCAGGGCTGAGATCACCACAGGAGAGCTGCTCGGAGGTGTAAAATACTCACATGGCAAAGGAAAGAGAGAAAGAAACGCTGAGAGAAGGATAAACAAAAAGAGGAAGATGTGAGAATGTGAGGGGAAGTCAGTGACACAGAATAAAGGAAGTGCAGGAATTGAAATGATGATGTGAGAGGCAAGGAAAAAAAATAATGGGTTGCAACTCTGTAGTATCCTGTAATGGAATAAAGATGGAAATAAAAAGGAATTTTTAAAGCCTGCAATTAAAAACAATACATAATTTTACTTTTTATAAGAGATGAAAATGATTGCATAAGCCTAGTTTTCTACTAGGTGCTACTGTATGAAACCAAATTTCCTTTGTACTGTTTTTTTGGTTTCTTTTTTTTTTCATCTTCTTGGGTTTTTTTAAAAACATATTTGGGATTTTTATAATAGTCTTAAAATATTATTTAAATGCTTATCATGTATATCTAAAGCAACCAATAGAGATAATAACTAAGAGCTTCTTAAATTTTCTGACATTTAACAGTGCACATAATCCAGAGGCTTTATGGAATGCTGATGAATTTCCTTGACCTACTGCTGAAATTTGAATAAACATATCATTATGGGCTTTAAAATGGGGTTTTTATGTATAGTGGCACATTAGGACCTGATGTGGTAGGCTTTAAGTAGCCTATTAGAAAATCTTTCAGCTTGCAGACAATTCCAGCTATTGTGGGGTCACTGAGGGTTAGCAATTTATTCCTGAAATGAATGGGAGTTTTGTCATTGATTTAACAGAATTGGTAAAGGCATTTTGCTATTTCATTTTTTAATAGTTCTTCTGGACAGCACACTGTATGAACAGAGTCTCAATCCTATCAGAAATCTGACTTTGGGACAGTAAATCCAACACTAGCATGGATTTTTTCCCCAGAAGCACTGGGAGCACACTGTGATCCATGTCTGAAGTTTGCCCACATCTCAGACAAACACATGGATGAATTCAGTGAAAGAAAGAAAATCAGAGAGCACCAAATTCCCCTAGGAACAGGTACTGGCAGAAAGCATTTCCACTTCCAAGCATGGAATCAAAGCACCCCAGTCACTTCAAAGAGGTAAAATGTGATGGCATCCAATTCCAAAATATCTAATATCTACAAGGGTAGGTACATGCAGGCAACACTCACCAAATAACTTCTGGCCATAGATTAGTTAGTAAGGATCTGATATTTTAAGAATCATAAAAAGAAAATGGTGAGTTTTGATAAATTATGTCGTTATCATTTATAACTGTATATTGGGGACGAGTATAATTTTATTAGATCTTGTTTCTCTGACATCTTACAGCCCCCTGAAATTGCAAAAAAGAAACAGTAGGCAAGAATATGCTTGCACTAAACCAGTGAAATTATAGATTAATTTGTAGTTTAATAGCTGTCTTGTTGTTAACTTCTAGATTTTTATGATTCTGACAGACTCTATCTATAATAGCATAACATAGCACATAATTAATATACAATAAAATACGAAATTGCTGCATACTGTAGCACAAATGTTATTCTTGGAGAATTGATTCCAAATCTGAAGTGATGATTAGATGTTCTTTGCAGACCCATGGCAAAGGGATTTCTCATTACTAGAGAACATGAGAGGTGATCTGCAGGGTTAGCTGGCAGGACAGGGACACAGCAGAAATATTTACTCAGAAAGGGCTATTACACACTCAAAAGGTCATCAAGGGGATTGATATGGAATAAGAAACAAGGTCATTTTCTCATTTACCTCATTGTCACTTCAGAAATAAGCCTTAGCAGGTAAATATAGACAAATTTCCTACAGAAGTCACAAAAGTGTGCATTAAAACATGAAGGAGCAGTGGAGAGTAGGAATGGATTGGAAAAATAGACACCAGAGTGGTCAAGAGTTTTACTGAAATAGGAGCTTTGACAGAAAAGACAGATAAAAATCTGTCTGAATCATGAATCAGAGCTCACTGACAGCCTCAGGGTGGGATTTACCTGACCCCTGGGTAAGATAAATGGGGATGTCCCCACAGCCTCATCTTCCAAAGTGAAGCCCTTCTGTACATGGATGTACTCACAGTCAGAATTTTTGTACTCAGAGCTGCAGGATGTCAGACTCTGGCATGTGCCCTTTTCTCTCTGCAGTTCATATATTAAAAATATTATATTAATGATATTGTAATATCAATTATATCTATTAAATATATTACATTACATTACATTACACTACATTACATTACATCATATCATATCATGTCATATGATCATAATTAATATATTTGATATATTATATTTATTGTAACATATATTTAAATGTATTTTTATGATTCATGTATTTTGGATTGCAACCTGCTTTGTTAAGCCCACAACAATTCTCCATACCATCCCTTTGTTGTGGTTAAAGCAAAGGATTAATTTAACATTTTCTGGAAAAAATGTCTAATTTGTCAGAATAAGGGACTCAGAATGCATAAAGTAAATAAATCCAGGAAATTTACTAGAAAATCCTTAATTCCATGGATTTTGAATGCTGGTTTGCAAAATGTACTTTTGCTTTTTAAAATAATATTAGATTTACTTTTTTAATTTAAGAGACTGGGAGATAAAGTTGACCCTTTCTTCTGGACACTGATAGCAGTCAGTTTCTGTACAATAATTTACTTGATCATAAATAATAGCCCAACCATTGTTTTGGACATGACGAGAAAAATGTGTTAATCAAGTAACTTTCAGAAGCCAACTATATTTATTTAAAGACCACTGTTTGAACAGTGAACATATTTGAGAAGTACTGTGTGTGTCCTAGAAATTTTATTCAAGAGAGACATCATAGGTTCTTGTTGAAATGTGTCTTAAAGATGCTGTACATAATAAAAAGTAAAGACTGAAACAGAAATCATCATTGGAAATTTTCTGTGGTACCTTATCCTTGAAATTCTGTAAAAATTTAGGAACAGGCAGCCATCAGAAATATAAAATAGATGCATGACAGTGCAGTAATCTGAAAAATAGGGAGTTATCTACAGTGCATTAGTACTTCATCATGGTTAAAGAGAAATTGTAAATCTTTTAACCAAGTGGTTCTTGAACAGTTTACATCATCTGCTATTGGATACCAGTAATTTCACTGTGCAGTTTAATTTAAGAATAGGGAGCCTTGTGAAAGTGAACTTTTTTCCCAGTTTGAAGAAGCTGATGGTGTTTATATGGCAGGATTAGTCACAGATGATTTACTCAGAAGACAAAATGAAATAAACAGTTTTCCTTGGGCTACTTTTCATGCTATCTACCTTTCCTTTATATGTGAAACATGAAAGTTTTCCAAGTAAAAATTTTGTTTCTCCATTGTCTTTTGGGATACTTTTAAAATTATTTTCTAATTTAGAATAGGAAACTTCACTCTTTTCTTTCAACATCTATGGAACATTTTTAAAAGTCAGTACAGTATCTGCTTGTCTGTGCATGCAAACAGAAATAACTATCTGGGGAACAAAATCATGGCAAAAGGTCATGTTTGCCCTTTATTTGAAATACTTTTAGACTATCAAGCGGTTTAGAAGTCACTCAATCAATACCAGAAGTCAAGGAAAGCAGTTTGTTCTATCAACATGAAGATATTTTGAGTTTTCTAAGATGGAATGGTGTTTCCTTCTGCATTTTAATTGAGATTTCATAAAATCACTGTTCTAGTGTATCTGTGAGGGTGTTCAAGTTGCACTCCACTGCAACAGCCACCTGAGACATAAATGTTTTAAAAATCTAAAAAGACCCACATGAGGCCCCTTTTCTTCCTTTTTCCCCCTCTGTCTTCAAAAGGCAAATGATCATGAAAGCTGAGACTATAAACACCTTTATATACATATAAAAACAGTGAGGGGGTGCTCAGAGATATAAATTTAGCCCACATCTACCATGGATCAGTTTTAATTTTCATGCTGTGTGTTCTACCAACACAAGAGGAGCTTTAAGCTTGGATGTGGGTACACATTGCAGGCACAAATTCTATAAACAAATGGTTTTGCATAAAAGCAGAGGTGGTTAAAAGAAGAAGTCTGTCTGAGGTTCAGAGGCTTTGAAATATATATTTTTCAAAGTATTTTACTGTACAGTCCATCTGAATTATTTTAATTTCAACAGTTTAAAAAAACTGTTGCTTTCTACAATCCATTGCCTAGTAAAATCCCCACAAAACACTTTCTTTTTATGTAATTAATTATATTGAAAAACCCTCCTTACAAATCAAACCCCCAAATCTGCCTACATCTTTGAATAATAATAATTTAAAAAAAGGACAAAAATAACATATTTTTGAAGGACTGATGAAAATCAGACCATACAAGACTCTATGAACATGGACAAGTTGATAATAAAAAAGCATTAAAAGAGCATTGCTTTTAGTAAATTCTACATATCTCTTTTCAATCTAACAACTGAAAACTGTCAATTAAATAATGAAATGGAAGATTAATATGTCTTGAAACTGTAGAAGGAGCATGAGTCCAGAGGGACCAGCATCAATCCAAGCTACCAGGGTTTGTGAACCATGAATGACCAGCTGAGTGAATTATGAGTGCAAACTGCAATATTATAGTTAATATGGGGAGATAGCCCACAAAATTATGGAAAATCAGGTCCAAGGTGCTGCACTTTAGTTGAGACAGGATTTCTGGAAAAAAAAAGTGCTACACATTGAATTTTGATACACTCTAAAAATCAATTATTTTAATTACTCAATAGCCTAATAATTATTAGACCCCAGTTCTTTCATTATGCCTTTCCAGTCTTATTTTTAGGAAAAAAAAAAATTAAATATCCAAAATTTTATGCTAAGAAATGTGTGTATTCAAATGAAAAATAACTCTGTTAGAAAAAAGCCCTAAATGTTCAGGCTGGGTGAGCATTTTCTTAAACAATCATTATCTCAAAATTAAAGGCTGAAAAACTAAAATAGCTTATTAATGGACTGAGACTCCTTCAACTTTTCATGATGTGAGTCAGGTGTACAGAATCTTCTGATAAACCTCACTAAGTAACTCTCTGCATTTTTAGGCACTTAAATGTCTTTCCCTATTGTACTCTTGTCAATTGGTTTCAATTAGGGGGCTGGGATTTAGAAATATTGCAATTTTTCATAGATATGAGCAGAGTCTCAGGCACAGCCTTTGCTGACAAGGTTAATTTGGTGCACAGAGGATTCTGCTGGACAGGGTGCTGGCCCATCTTGTCCAGACTCTGCTTTTGACAAAAAAGTTGGGACCAGATGATCTTTGAGAGCTCCTTCCAGACTGGTGTTGAATTATTCAGTGATTCCATGGAGAGATTGCTTCAAACACTCTGGGAGATACACAGAATTCAGTGGGTAAAATCCAGATTTTACTGAGGGAACCCACTGCAGGTTGCAAAGTTTGTGTTTCACATCCAAGCAGCTTTTTGTGTTAGGGAGGCCCAATTTCACAAAAGGCAAAATTGAGAATATTCTTGTCATTTTTGTTGTTTTTAAAGGGGTAGGAAGCAAAGGGCAAAGCTGAAGCAGGATGCTGGTGGTGTGCCCCAGATGGGCTGCAGGTCACAGGAGCTGCTGCATCAGCAGAAAGCTGATGAAAAAAGGGAAAAACTGGGAAAAAAGCACTGAAAGGATGGGAAGCAAACCATAGGGTAGCACCATCCATGTGCCATGAGGGTACATGGTATTATTATTCAAGATCAGCACAGATTTTGGAGCTCAGTGGATCCCAACAACTTCATTCCAACACTGTGAACATTATTTAAAGAACAGGCTCTTTCTTCTTCATTTAATGAGAAAAATTCACTGTATCTCCATTTTTTTTTTCTTTTCCTGTTTTTCCATCTTTCCTGAAAAAAAAAATCCCAATTTTCAACTCCTATCTAAAGTTTCATCCTTAAGGATTTCGTACTTGTAAACAAAACGACTGAAAGCTGACAGTTGGAAATGTCATGTCTGCTGTCAACCACTCATGAATAATTGACACCAAGATTACCCAGGGAAAGCTGCAATTATCCTGACTCATTAACATATGAACTAAGCCTGGTTTTGTTCTGTACTTGTAGGATTTTCCTTTAACTCCTTGATGTAGAAGGTAAAAAAATCCCCAGTGGGAGCTTGCTACACAAAGAATAATTCTGAATGAATAAACAAAACCCCAGAACTATGAAGACATATTAGAATTTCAAGCAGTGTTTTGTTTAATCTTGTATATACCATTTTGCTACTCTGCTATTTTACAGGGGATATCACTGTGACAGATTTGTGTGCTCACCCAGGGCTTGGAGAACAGATTTTTGCAAATAGAGGTGTCAATGGGAAGATCTTCTTACCCATGTTTGTATTTTTCATACCCATCCAGCTGAAGGTGTCTGATCAGAAAGCTGAAATTGTTGGTGTTCAATCAGAATTTAAGCAAGCTGTGTTGCCTGGATGATAACAGCATTAAAAAAAAAGAGGAAAAATAATTTTTAATGGAATGCCTTTTAAAAGGAATTCCATAATTAAAAAAAAAGAAAAAAAAAAGAAAAAAAAAGGTCTTAACTTGTTTTTAAGACTAAGGTTAGTAAGTCAGCATTGACCACTGAAATAAGTAGGCAAAGAGAGCAGTCAGGAATTTCACAAGCCAGGAAAAACATGCAAAGAAACAAACTCACCCTATTTACAAAGATAATGGAAATTACTAACAGCTGCTCCCAAGCATGTTAAATGCTTTCTCTCAACCAGTACAATAGGACAGACTAATTTTTTTTTAGCTGCTGTGAAAAGTTGTAGGGTAACCTAGAGGTCTCGGATAGGATCTGAATTAAAAGTTCTTTTCTTGAAAGAAAGCCCTTTGAACTCAAGCTGAAGCTGTGAAGCCATTTCCCACAAGTAATTTCCATTTTGGATGCCCCTCACTGCTGGTCCTATTGCCTTTAGAAGAGCAGCAGACATTGTAGGCCATCATATCAACCCAAAAAGCTGAATTATAACTTCTTTGATATAATGAGCTCTCTTTGACAGTCACACACAGTCAAAGTCATTGCTCAGAGAGGATAACCAAGCTATTGCCTCTCAAGTGTAATACACTTCATTAAAATGCAAGTCATTTCTTAAAATGCACATTCACTGAACTCCAACCCTTCATAAATCTTGTAACATTTCATTTCTTGTTCACAGCTCTGAAATCTTTAAATTTGGGCCTCTGTTAACTTCCTGCATAACCTTAAAACACATATAAATTTCCCACTTTAGTATTTTTCTTCTTTTTTGTACAAAAATTGCAAGAGAAAATGACAAACAGTTTGGAATCTCTTGCCTATATGATCTTTGCAGTACACCTGTCAAATGCAATTATTTAGACTCTGGGTCTTCTCATGCTGTTGAAGACCTCCTGACATCCACCCACATTTCCCATCCTTTAATTAAGTAACTTTGTTCTGGGTGATATTCTCTTGGAAAAAAAATTAGTTCTTTTTTTTCTTGGTTTATAGGTAATTTTTTAATGTAGTCTTCCTATGATCTTCATTTCCCTTTAGTAAATGCAACACTATCCATGAAAATAAACAAAAGGTCCTCATGTGTGTAAAGGAGAATAGGGGAATTATGAAGAAACAGAGGCCAGTTCCTGAAGTTTCCTCTCCATTTTTACAAACACAATATTTGAAATTTACTGCCAAAAGAAAATAGCCATGGCAATGACAGATGTGTCCAAGGCCAGCCTGGCTGGGGCTCTGAGCTGGTGGAAAATCACTACTGACAGCAGGAGTGGGAAAAGGATGGGCTTTAAGGTACCTTCCCACCCAAACCATTTCATGATTCTGTGGTATCTACATCATCTTCCCCAATGATTTTATATTTTTTATCCAAATCTTTTTTAATCTTTGAGTATTTATGTGGTATTTTTGCTTCTTGTTCTGCATACAGTTCCTCTGGTATCACATATAATAGCTTATTCACAGTCTCTCCAAAATGCAATGTGAATCTGATAGCAAATATCTGCTACTCCAATTTTCTTCTTTGAGAGGGTTCAGCATTAAACAATATAATACATATTGAAGTAATGTTAAAATTGTATATACTGTGTTGCATTAGGAAACCCACCATTCTCAAGGAGAAGGTCAAGCCTATTAAAAAAAAAAAATTTACACCCACCGACAGATAATCCTGCAGTGATCTCTAGAACCTGTTAAACAATAATCACTTAATATAGCTGAATGCAGTCATGCATCATTTTTATAATCAACATAATAAATTCAATTACATATACATATATGCAAAAATCACCAATGTTATAAACAAAAATAATTTTTTTATAGCAGTTTGTATGTAAAATGCATTTTGATTTCTCAACTTTTTTCTCGTACTCAACCAGAACCAAAAAAAACCTCAGCAGACCTTTCTCAGAAATACCTAAATTTGACTATTGATTATCTATTGACTATTTGACTAAGACTATTGCTTATGTCCAGGAGCACACACACTTAAAAAGTGCAAGGGTTTCAGCACAGAAGCACCCTGAGGGTGGCTTCCCAACCTCTGGAATTTAAATCTCTCTCTCTGTGGACACTCAGAGCAAGAGGAGGACTCTGACTGAGGATTGAGATGGAGCACAAGCTTTGCACACACAGACATCACTTATCCATGAGCACTTGTGAGATGCTGTAAATTGGCAGAGTGAGTTTTACTCCACTTTTTACATTAGTGGAGCTTCATTTTTCTCATTTCTTAAGAGCCAGACACTGAACCCCACTTTTAAAAATGGTAATTTCCATATAGTCTAATCATCCTCTTTAAATAAACCTTTTATGGGGTAGCATTGCCCATTTTTAGGGACTGTTCTTCCAATTTCGAGGCAGCAATTTACACAAAGAGCAGTCACTGGTTTTTATTTAACACAAGAGCATATTAAGAGAAAAGCAGAGTGTAAAGTTCTGCTTGGAGGCTGTAGTAAAGCTGACAGTGTAGTAAAAAAGACTAATCAGTACATAAGAGATTCAAGGTTGCCAGCAATTAATTCTAACAGCCACTGAGCATATTAAGGGGTCTTGGTCAAATCCTAAGAGTTTTGAAAAAATGTAACTTAATCTTTACCTTCCACTGAGAGTTGGCCAGGGTCCAGACCATCACTGTTTAGGGAGAATATAAAATCCCCTTGCACTATTTTCTGTAACTTATTAAGCATATTCTAAACACCTTGGGGAAAAAGAAAAAAAAAAGGAAAAACCTGCTGAATACATTTTGTTTCTTTATGAAAAGAGTACCTGTTCTCACCACCCCATTTTTTGAACTGGTTTAGCTCCCCCTTGTCTTAGTCATTTTCTTAGGTACTGGCAAACTCAAGATGTCAAACCTCACTTAATTTTGTCATGCTAGCATATTTGCAGCTATGTTCCTGTCACTTTTGAATTCCAGCTTTCAATCAGGAACACTTCTGATTACTTCCCAGCAGCATAACTTTACAGACTCAGTAAAAAAACTAATTCCACACCAAAATGATAGTACACAGCATTTCTCAGAGAATTATCACCTTACCTGGCTTCAGTGGCAAATGTAGATACTCACATATCTCGTGTTCAAGAAGATTATGTTATGAAGGCAAATTAATTCGAATGATGGGTAACAATATTTCATTTTTAACTTGTGAGCAGAGCTTGAGCAACTCCTTTTAATGCACTGAAATGGGCAGAGCTACAGAGACTCTTTCACTGGCCACAGGACAGCTAGAAATGATTGCTGATCTTTACTACAGAATTACAGAATATTTTGAGTAGGAAGGGTCCTTAAAGATAATCCAATTCCAACCCCACTGCTCTGGGCAGGGACACATCCCACTAATCCTGCTTGAGCAAAGCCCCAACCAACCTGACCTTAAACACTTCCAGCAATGAGTTATTCTTTAGTTCCATATATTATAAAAATGGCTTCACCTCAATATCTTTAGCTTAAAAGAATATAAAAGAATGTCTTAACATTTTAAGGCTGTGTGATCACCTGACAATGAAAGAAGGGACAGCAATGATCTCCAGTGTCCCCAGACACGCTGCTTCCTATTTGTTGCTCCTTTTTCTGCTCCTTTTCCATTTGTTCTCCAAATCCATCATTGTTTTTTCTCACAGGCTGGCTGTGGAGCTGTCTGCTCATTAGCCTTTATGGCCATCAAGCACTGCTATTAGAATCACTTCACTTTCCTCAACAAGAACTTCACTCCTTGCTCCTCAAAACCCAAACAGACTTTTAACATTTTGGCTCTCACTAAAAGAAATAAAAAGGAGTTGTGTGAATAAATAATGTTGTACATTTTACTCCATGTACTGTTACTCCTTCCTAATTCCTTATAGAACAGACATGGAATAATCATTTATATGAGAAAGGGGATTTGTTGTTGGTTATGTTGGAGTTTTTTGCTTTCCTGTTTTGTGGGGTTTTCTTTTTATTAAATACCTTTCTGAATATGAAGAAGAGGATGAGTTTTCCTATTGTCTTTCTGTACAAAGTATAAATTGCTAGCAAATTTTAGTGTCTCCATACTGTTGGAAGCAGCAGGTGCTGAGTGCCCTTTTTCCTAGACTTAGCATCCTTAATTTACTCCTTTAGAAAGTTTCTTTTAATCTCTTTTTTTCTCTTCCTTCTCTGTAGGCTCTGTTAACTCTGTTCTCAACCAGCAGAGCAGCATTTTCTTCCACTTTCTCCTAACAGCAATAGAGGGTACTTGCTGTTAATCCTGGTATCTTTTGGGATCTGCAGTTTCTGTATGACATTTTTCTTATTTAAATGGAGGTTACAGATTTTATATTTCTCTCTGCTCCTTCATTTAAATGTAAGCTAAAAAACCAAAACGCATTTATTTTTTTCCATATAGTCTCTATTTTCCAGATCTGCAGTTATCTGCAGAACTGTGGATGAAAGGATTTATCAAGTAAACATACACTGAAAAGTCTAAGAGGGATGTTTGATATATCAAAAATAAAAATCAGTTTTCTCCTACTTGCTCTTGCTCAGATTGCAAAATGGAACACACATTAATGTGTTACAATCTATTTTCTTTTTTCTTTTTAAATTCTAATCAGGTTCCAGGGTTAGTTTTTCATAGTATAGATTTGGAAAAGAAAATAATTCACGACTCCAATTTCCCTTTATCTTATTATATTGATAGTGGAGAGATGGGGCTGCTCAAGCATTACAAAGTCATTTTATGTTATTTTGCTGAGGCTATTGTTGTTTTATTATTAAATGATTTCTTCTACTGGGTTTTTTTAAATATGATGATTCATATCCTTAATACATTAAAGGATGGCTGTAAAGAAATATCTGACCAGAGCCAGAGGACTGAATTATGTGTGAATAGATGAAGACACAGCTTAAGTACACAGAAGAGACTCAATCCACAGCCTAAGTAGAAAGAAAATTTAAAAAATAATAGTCTTAAGGATTTTAGAGATCTCGGGTCTCATTTTCCTAAGCTATGGTGATTCTAGGTCAAACTAAAATTGCAAAGTAGTAATAAAAATGCCTTTTTATACTTAGAAACATCAATACTATAGAAATATGTAAAATGTAAAATATGTAGGGTTTTACAATAATGGTAAAAAACAAGACCGAAATCTACTTGAGGCCCCTTTACAAGTTGCAAAAGAAATATCTGTCCAAATATTTTTCCATTTCTCTCCTCTTTTTCAGTTAAAGGACCTTTTTTTTTTTTGTTTTTTTTTTGAAACCAGCAGGCAAGCCACTTCTCATCAGACAGAAATGTATTTGAAGATTGTTTTTTGGTCATGTAATCCCAACAGCACCAAGCATCAAATATAGAGAGCTCTATCACTGTTATTATTAAAGAGAATAGGACTTGGATGGAGATGGTGAAGAGGGCATAACTAACAATTGCTATAAATAAAAGTATTATTGCCTCCACTGAAATACAGAAAGGGCTGGATCACTGAGAGAAGGGAAAGTTCCACCAGACGAAACCATCAGGCTCAACCCTTGCAGTTCAGAGTCACAGAATCACAGAAGGGTTTGGGTTGGAAAGGCACCTTAAAATCCATTTATTTCCAGCTTCCCAGCCTCAGGGATAGGCACAGCTTCCACTAGAGCAGTGCTCAGAGCTCACCCAGCCTGGCTTAGCCACTTTCACGGGTGGGGAACCACATCCCCCATGGGCAGGAGCCTCACAGCTCTCCCAGTGCAGGTCAGTGGTTCCAGGTCAGAGCTCTGAATTATGAGCACAACGCTCCCCCTTCTCCAGTCCCCTGACACCTCACCTGACAGGTATTCAAATATTGGAGAGAGCTTTAGCAACTGCATTTGCTGATCCCCTCAGGAGCCTGGAATGCATCCCCCAGTCCCATGTTTTTTCCCTTTTATAATATGGAACACACAAATCAAGAGGGTGGAACAAGAAATTGATAGACAACAATGTTCTGTGCAAATAATTTTTAAAGCACATGTGACCATCTCGGGTTCTTTACCAAATCATATTGCAATTGAGTAGGAACTTAGTTATTTGAGGGTAAATCTTGTTATAACTCTTTTATAAAAGTTAATATTTTTCAGCATTCATTATGTAAATTTGCACATAATAAGTTTTAAACTGCATTGTAGTTGGTCACATAGAGCACATGTGACCATCTCGGGTTCTTTACCAAATTGTATTGCAATTGAGTAGGAAGTTAGCTATTTGAGGGTAAATCTTCTTGTAATAATTCTTTTATAAAAGTTAAAATTTTTCTGCATTCATTATGTAACTTTGTACACAATGAGTTTTAAACTGCATTGTGGTTGGTCACATAAAGCACATGTGACCATCTCAGGTCCTTTACCAAATCATATTGCAATAGTGAGTAGGAAGTTAGATATTTGAGGGTAAATCTTCTCATCATAAGTCTTTTATAAGTTAGTATTTTTCAGCATTCATTATGTAAATTTGTACATAAGTTTTAAATTGCACTGTGGTTAGTCAGACAAGTAATAAAGAATTATTTTATTTCCTTTGAGACAAATTTGTTTGTTATGGTCTCTTCCCCTCTACTTAAGTTTGTGTGATTGTAACAAAAAAGATTTACAAAAATAAGAAGAACCAATATTTCATAACTTGCAGCAGAGGACTCATGGTGCATCATTTCTGAAACCTTGGAGTTGATAAAAAGCCAATTTTACTTCTGAAATCAAAAGGGTAAATAAATGATGTATATAGATAACTATCTGAAAAAGTCTGGTACTGCAAATGTCTGATCACAGGGCTTCAGCAGGGGGTTAGGAACATAAATAGGAGTTAAGAACCCCTGCTGAACCTGCAGCATGGTTAACTTTAAATACTTGAGTAATATTTAAATCAATGGGAATTCAATACAATATTAAGTAATCTTATATTTAAAGGAATAAATCTGAGATTATTCTTCTCAGTTCTGTGCAGTTCCTTACACATCATTCAATATCCTTTTATTTTCATATCATTTAAATTCACATTTCAGTTTTCCTCATGGTTTGATGAAGTGCATGAATGTTTGGTTTATTGATATTTTGTGAATAATGAGGTCCACTGGTACATTCTTGTAACTGATAAAATACCTGCAAGCTCCACATTTATTCAGCACAATATATCCTATGGATTCTGAGTTGCTAAATGAAAGAAATTTGATCCTAATGCTATTTGAAAATAATGAGATTACTCAGTAGTATCAATTAATTGTAATAAGTAGAAGTATTTGTTTGATATGTCACACTATTATTTTTTAGTGGTATAAAGCCATCTTCTTTTGCCAATTCATTTATAATGGTATGGTCATAATAGATATAAATAGTTTCCATATCAAAATGCATATTTTTGTTAACATATTTTTATCGTTCTTTTTTTAATGAATAAAACATTCCTGCTGTGTTTGACTTTGATTTTATATTCACATATATTTACAGTATATTATATTTTTACATATACTAATTACAGTTAGATATAAAAACTGCAGAAAACCACCAACCTGTTAGGAGAAAGTAGAAAAAGGCTCACTGTTTTCATCCTAGTCAGACTAAGTAAAGGTGTGCATAATTCTGAATCTTGAACAGAAAATAAAATCTGCAGGTAAATTCAGGTTTCAAAGCCTGAAGTCAGCTACTTCTAGTAAAATCTCTGGGTGATATTTTTGGTGGTTAATCTCTGTTAACTGAGAAATATACCAAGGTTTTGGTTTGTTTTTTTTTCTTGTTGTTGTTTTGTTTTTGGGGTTTTTTTGGGTTTTTTTTGGGGTTTTTTTTTGCTGTTGTTTTTTGGGTTTTTTGTGGGTTTTTTTGCTGTTGTTGTTTTTTGTTTTTTGTGGTTGTTTGTTGTTGTTGTTTTGGGGTTTTCTTCTCTTTTCTTTTCTTTTTATTTTTTTAATATATGTAATTACAAAACATTGTCAGAGCTACATTAATTAGAGAAGATTGGATAGAAATAAAATTCTTCCAGCTTGAAGGTGCCACAGACCTCTAGTTTGAAGTCTTTCAGACAGAATCATTGATATTGACATTGATTTTCAAACCACCATTGAAACTAAAAAAAGTCTGATCTGTTTGCTAGTTTTGCAATTGATAAGTGCTATTTTTCTTGTGTGTGTTTACCCTCAATTTTGCTTTATTATTTTCCTACAAAACTCTGACACATGACAAGCTGGGCTGTTTCACAAACACTGCATCTGTGGACAAAGGAAACAATAAAGGAAATTAGATGGCACAGCTGTAGCATGGAATATTAAAGTCTCTTTTAACTCACAGCTTTCTATTTCACATCTGCAAAAAAAATTAATTTCATTTGACACTTGTAAAATATTCTCCTATGGAAAGATGCAATAAATATGCAGTTTGTGACTATCATATTTCAGATGTGAGGTTCCTTGCAGCAGAGTATGTTTCTTTAGTAGTCTATAAAACTTCTAGAATATTTAGTCTGGGCAGAAATAGTTGTCTAAGGTTATCCTTTTTTTGTCCAAATCATCTTCTTAGTCAATCAAAAAACCCTGTATTTTCCTGTCACTTTGAATCTTTCAAAATCTTACACTGAATCTTATGTACAGAAATGTACCAAGGCAGGTGACACATTGATTCTGCTTTTCCAAGGAAGAAAAGTTACATTTATAATTATAGGTTCTAACTACTTCTGCCTCTAAAATGATAATTGAGAAAACTCAGAATTTTAGTCTATTCTGAATCACTCAGGATTTAAGGCACCAGAAGGGAACTACTGATATTTCTTTGTGTCCTAAGTGTAAAGTGGACAATCTGTAAAAGCTGTGGCATTACAATAGTAAATATATCTATATAAATAAAATAAATATATCTATATAAATTTTCACTCATAGAGCATGTAATAACTTCTCTAACATTTAAGACAATATCATTATGACTCACTAACACCTGATAGTGTTAAAACAAGAAAGTAATCGAGGCTGCATTCAAGACTTCTTTTTGTAGTTTTTAGGTAAAAAATAACAGCGGATTGGTGGGGTTTTAATTAATCTTAAACCCCACATATCCAGGAAGTGCACCCCATAGGAGATCTACAGCATTTGCAGTCTCAAAATGGATAAAACAATTATTTAATTTTTATTTAGTGCAATAATATTGATTCTTTATGTGTCTTTGGCAGTGCCATCTTTTCATTTGCAATGCAGCTTTAACTCTGATCTGACAGTTTTAATCTTTCATCCCAAAAGTTCAGCACTGCATCATCCTTGTGTAACTCCAAATGGCACAACCATTTAAGGGCCAAAAAGGTATTGTCATCCCTACTGGTTTTATTTTGACTTTTTTTGAGAAATTTGGGACAGACTAAGAGAAAAGCTATTAATTCTAATCCATAATTATTCTCAGGTATTAACAAAACTCCTTAACTGTAGTAAAGAGGTTCAAAAATATTAAAAAGCTCTTAGCCATGAGAACTAAATAAGTAAGATATAAAAAAGAACTGATTTAACAGAAGCCAGCCCAAAAGCTCATTAATAATTCCTGCCTCCAAATATTGTCTATGAACATTAAACCCAGTAAAATGCCCCTGTACAAACAGAAACAGAGAAGATGAGCAAGATGAATATCAAAAGAATGTTCACATAATGGGAATATTTTTTCAAAGGTGTTTGTTAGTTTAGTTTTCAATATTACCACTTGGAATGGTGAGTCATAACATCAAATGCAGCAAAATTCATATATGACAAAAAAATATCATCATTTCAGGTCAATTGAATATATCAACTTAGTTATCCAATAACAAACTACAAATAAAACTACTCAAAATCATCAACTTCATAATTTTTAGTCAGATTACCATGGCACCACTTTTCACATGATCTCATTTTTCTCTTACAATTATTTTTAATCTCAGAGAGGATTTTTCCCTTCATTTTTTGGTTCAGGATATTGTATTTTTGAAGCAAGGTAGAGCTACATGATATGGAATCTTGCCAGCTTCCGATTAACAATAAAAAATGTAAAGAGTATTGGACTGTAATATAATGATAAGATTAAACTGTGAAACAGGTTTGATTATAAAAGACCTCATCTGAAAAAAAGGTAATCCTGATGTGAAATGTTATACATTATGGCTGAGAAGAAATAATAAACCAACTTATGCATATACTAAAAGTTAAAATATTCAATTATATTTTAGAAGACATTCTTATCAGTGAAACACACTTGCTCCACCAAAATAAAAGTTGCATAATTGGAAATGAAAAAGTTATAGCTGTGTCCTTCAACTTTTTCCAAGGTGCTTGTTGATTTTTTTTTCTGGAAGAACACTTATCTTATTTCAGGGGGAGGAAAAAGAATCCAACTTTTATTTCATTCAGTTATTTTTCATTCCTGTAAACATCTCCCATGCAGATCATATTTTAGGATAAGTATTAAACCAATAACCCATGGACCTACATGAATATTTGCTTATTCATGTTGGAGATGGAAACAATGCAACACACAGATTTTCTTTACACGTGCTCATATTCTACTTTTTGGTTTGATTACTCAGCCTGCTCTGAAGGTTTGAGCTTTATGCTTCTGGTAAAATGTGGTTTCAGGTATCATGGTTGGTTTATTCAGGCTTCTAATTCAGTTTCCAATACAAACACAACATATTGGTTTCTTCAGAATGGTCAAATACAGTGGCTGTTTGAATTAGATAAAATCAAAACATTAGATTTGCTGAACGGTACAAATATTTGACTGACAATTCATTTACTCCTCTCAGATTCAGAAGAGGTTTTTTAAAACCCCTCTCAAAAACAGAACAAACTTTAGGATTTAATCCCACTAATCCTCCAAAGCTGAAAAACATAAAAAATACTGAACTAGTTTTGCAGCATGTCCTGTTGGTTGTCAGGGTCAGCAGATTCAGGGTGTAAAAAACAAAGTGGTGGGTTAGCAGGTCAAACTGAAGGCTGAAATGGATTTTATTGTGTCCCAGGATCTTGAAAAAGGAATTCCTTTTTGAGGGATTCCTAAGAGATGATCACAGAGGCTCAGAGGTGTCACTGAGTGCATTGGTGACCCCATGCTGACACCCCCTCCCTCCTGTGACTCTTTACCTGGTATCAAATTAGTAATTTTTAATTAAAAGGACTTTAAAAAGTCCTTTTTAATTCTCTTACATCAAGGAAGGCTCCAGTTTTTAAGCTCAAGGCAGAAGTTTTCATTCTTTAGGCACCTAAGAGCAATGGAAACACACATAATTCAACACCACTTTTCTGACCCAGCTGAGCATACATAGATATAAAAAAAAATAAAATAAAATTAAGGAAAAAAGCTCATTGAAGGAAATGTTCATGAAGTTATGAGCTGAGAGCCAAAAGTTCTCTGTGCAGTCTTGTCATTCCTTGGACCATGAGAACAAACCCCTTGCTGCTGTGAATTTACAGACAGAGGATTACATCCTATCAGATGAATGGTAGGAGATGTCATTATAAAAGCCACAATCTTAATGAGAATATCTATTTTATCATCTCCTGCCATAATTTTCAGAGTTTTAGAAAAATCTTTTTGTTTTTACTCTAATTCTACGTAAGATATTGTATTGGAAGTTTTCATTTAGATAATGTGCATACCCTCATATTTGAAATTAAAATATTCATAGATTTTCTAGATCACTAAGGAAAACAATTATATTACATGCTGGTTTGCTGTTGATCCTTTATAGATGTTTAAGCAGCACTCAGTATTTATTTTCCATTTTGATTTCTGTACCCAGTGAGGAATTCTTTAGCAGATTTCACTGTGAATTGAAGCAGAATACAGAGATTACTGAAAATAGAGAAATGAGGAGAATGTGCTTCACATTGTCTCAAGTTTATTCTTCTAGATGTGCTAATTTACATGAAATAACCCAGATATGACTGCAGCTTCTTTCTCCATTGACAACTGGCTCTGCTCTGGTTCAAGAACAGTCAGTTTCTATGTAATTCTATATTGGTTCTGTTAAGAAAGCAGAAGTAAAATAAGTTTAATTTTCTTTTCAGGAGCCAGGATGTGTATGACACTCCTTTTTGCCCACATGTATAAATAAACACAGACAGGTACCATTTCTTCAAAAAAAAAAAAAACCACAGAAAGTTACCATTTCTTAAAAAAAAAAAAAAAAAAAAAAAAAAAAAAGATTAAAAAAAAAAGAAAAGAAAACTAAAGGTTCAGGAGACCTTGATTTTGGAAAAATGCTCTTCATAAATACTTTGGTGCATAACTTCATGGTTAACTGAAAATCTGCCAGTACAGCATCTTTACAGGTTATTGTTACATGGCTTGCAGAAGTCTAAAGCTATTCCAAATGTCAACATAAATGCTAAGAATACCTTCAGGCTAGGAAAAAGCCCACTGAGTCTGGGCTCATGTCATTTCATTTCATTTCATTTCATTTCATCAGACTTCACTCAAAGCAACTAAAAATATAAATTTAACTTTCGCATGTAAAAAGAAATATTTTCATTTTAGCAACTGCCAGTTGAATTTCATACTATTTTCCTTCCTTGCCAGTCCATGTAGCACTACAGTCTTATCAAAGGTAAATGCCCCTCCTATTAAAAAAAATTACAATTGGATTATTACACTTTAGCAAAACAAGTCAACTAAAAATCACCTTTACAGCCAAGATGCTGTAAAGTACATTTTTTGTACCATAATTAAATATATCTTTTCCTCCCTATCAAACTTCAATTTTTTTTGCAGCATTTTTTCAATTGTGCTGATGTGTTTAACAGCACACCTTGGTAACAGTTTTGCTCCAGATCCTTGAAGAAGATCTCATAAAACACAGAAGTTTTGATGCATGTGGGAGCTAACAGAATTATTTCCACCATGTGTATGTGCTGGAAACCAGACTCAATCACCTGGCCAGTGCATTTTAAATTTGGCAATATTTCCACTCAGTTGAGATCAGCAGATTGTTGAACATTCATGGGTCAGAACTTTTTATTAGAAGACCCTGATGTTATGTTCTTGCTTAAAACAATTCATCATTGCTCTTTCCATCTGAAGAACCTTTACCTTTTGAGAGTTAATTTACTATATAATGTTTCATTTGATGGGACCTGAACCTGCTGCTCACAAGTTATTTAACATCACATTTTTCCTACTCTTTAAGTTTCAAAATCATGGTTGATTTCCTTGTAATGAATAATTAATAAAGTAAACTGTTCTGCTGGATGAATTAGGAAGGAAAGAGAACAGCTAAAGAGCCTTTTCCCTTCTTAGTTGGGGTACAAAATTGTTTTTAGTGGGGTACAAAATTGCTTAAGAAGGGTATGAATGGGTGCATAAATGTTCAGCTCTTTACAGACCAGCAGTGGCCTTTGGAGAGAGCCCAAATTTGGTACAGGACACACTCACTGTGTCATTCTTTGCCATAGATGTGTTTTATATTGGAGCCAGGGGATTTTATCATGGCCATATTATCTATATGTAACCAAACAAACAAAAAAGCCCAGGATTTGGTACAGATTCAAAAACTGAATTACAAGAGTTTACAAGAGTAAGGAAAAACTCAAACCAAATATCTAACTTGATAAAGTGCATTATTTCTTCATTAACTTTTAAAAATCTGTCTTAGCTGAGTTCTCCTAACATAAATTCAGTTGCTATACTAAGTGATCATCACAAAAAATTAAAAAGCAAAGCAACAAATAAGAACAAAAGGGAACATCTGCACTGCAAATGCAAACAGAAGCTAAACATGCAGCTTTTATAATGAATTCCTTTACTGTGGCTGATGACAAGGAAGTATTGTAGTTATGGCTCTGCATGTTCCAGAGCACATCTGCTGAAATCTCTACTTTCTCTCAAAATCCCTGTCTTCTATTTCTACATCCCAGAAGAAAAACAAATATTCATGCTCAGAAATGATACACAAACTTTCATTTAGCATTTAGCAGTTGAATTAAGACAGAAGTAGCACCAGCCAATTTTACATCAGAGGATGAAAGATGTATATTTTTTAATATATTGGAATCACCTTCTTTACCAGAATGCCAAGGATTCCTATAAAAGCAAATATCCAGTACATATCACATTTCATAGATTTAGGGAATTCCATCTTGCTCCTACAAATTCCAAAAGAAATTTCTTTACCCTTTTCTGTAGACTAAAAATCAGAGTTTCTCAGAGGAGTAAAAAACTGCACTTCTCTTTAAGCTAATAACAGCTCCTGAATGAGTCTCTGCCATAATTTAAGAAGCCTAAGGGTGTAATTATACAAATGAATTATTGAAAGGTAATTTTACTCTATTTTGGTCATTCTGTTCAAAGCCTACATATTTATGCTCATTCTCTGAGGTAACTGATTTGGAAAACATAAATGTAAAGTATTATGCAACAAATGATGGTGCCCTACTTAGAAGATTATTAATATTTTCTTTCTTACATTAAAAAGAAAAAAAAGTGCAGAATATTAATTTCAAAATCAGTAGGAGAAACTTCTCATTAGGAAAAAGCAATCCCTTGAAAAACCCACTCTTCCCTAGCACTGCATTATCACAAATTGTAAGTTAATATTTTAAATTTTCTTTTTATTATTTGCCTCTGAGTTCTGAGCCTTGCAGGGCTTTTCATGATCACCTTTCATAATCAAGAAAGAGAAGAGATTTTCTCTATATGAATTCTGAAATAAGCATCAGCTCATATAGCTCTAATTTAATTGCAGCTGTAGTGATATTTCTGATTAAAAGTCCCAGACTGTGCAGGGGGAAATCTGGGAATGTTTCAATGCAAGGAACATCCTCAAGAAGAAATCTCAGTGACCTGAGAGTGCTGTTTTCACTGAATATGATCCTATTAGTCCAGTATTTCTTCAGTTTTTCCACATTAGAAACTATCCAGCAGGCTCTAAGTAGGATTCTTTCTTTTTATTATTGCAAAGGCATAGCTGCTGTATAGATAGCAACAGAAAAGTGCATTTGGAAAAATCAATAGGAGCAAAGGTGTGAAGGAGCTTGTTCTTTGTCACTGCAGTTTGGTTACCAAGATGAACAAAAAACTTACAGAACAATGGCATTCCTAAAGCTGATCAGAAAACCAAAGGCAAGCCTTTCCATGGAATAACCTCTACAAAATTAAGAGTTTTCTGGTGAATAAACAAAAAAACAAGAAAATTCTCTTTGACCTTTGGATAAAAAAAAACCCATTACAAGTTATGGTCTTCAATTAAGAGTGTGCTACACCCTGGAAGTTGGAATTATAATTCTGAGCAATATTCCCCCTTTCCATGTACCAAAGTTAATAGTGAGATTTTATGTGGATTTCCCTTTGAAGTTTATGGTCCCTTCATGATGATGATGCACAAGGGGAGTTCAAGTCCCAAGAAGGAGCCTCGTGGCCTATGGAGAGTAATGAGAACATTCTTAATTATTCACCTCCTTCAGCCTCAGGGTTTGTCTGTTCTGATGTTCATTTCCAAAATATTTCTGAATCTATCAGCAATAAACCCTTCATATTCCCTGAAACACTTCAGGTGAGTGAGACAAATGTGTTTATCTTTGTATTGTAAACAGATAGAAATGCACTGGCAGTATTTTTAGTCTGTCTTTACATATTATAAAATTTTAAAAGCAATACAGCTTCTCTCACTGCGATGTCACTCGTGATCCAGCTTTGTATCAAAATAACAAAAACACCTTCCAGTATCAGTAGTACAGAAGGTAAACTACCACTGTTTCCAATACACAGTTGTCTACTTAATTTTAGTCTTCAAAAACAAACAGAAAAGCAAAATGTGACATGTTTTGCTGAGATTTCAACAACACACATCTATGTGTCTTTTTCACTTAAAATTATTCCTTACAAAAATACACATGCCAGCCATTTAAATTTATTATATGGTGGGGGCAGTACTTCATCATTATGATTGAAAGGTAAACTTCTGAATTTCTTGGGTTTGTGACTATTCTAATGTATTACCTTTCAGAATGTTGGGTTTTATTAAAGCCCACAAGCCCACAGAAACCGCCAAAGCCTGTAAATCCAGAAATGCCAGCTGTATATACTGTGTGAAACATGTTCAGGGCAGCTCTGTCTGGAACAAAGTGGATAAATTATGATTTTGAGACCTTACCCTGCCTGTTATACTGTGTAACTTACACCCAGAAATAAGCCTGAAACCAGCTGTTTATCAACTGGTCATGCAAGGAACATTGTTTAATTAACCAGACGGGGTTTTTTACATGGTAAAACAGGAACATGCAAGGAACATTGTTTAATTAACCAGATGGGGTTTTTTACATGGTGAAACATGAACCAGCCACTGCAATGCTCACAGTGGTGTCACAAATACATCCAGTAAAAATTAAAAGGAAAGGGGAAAAGGAAAAAGGAAAAGGGAAAAAGGAGAAGGGGAAGAAAGGAGAAGGAGAAGGAGAAGGAGAAGGAGAAGGAGAAGGAGAAGGAGAAGGAGAAGGAGAAGGAGAAGGAGAAGGAGAAGGAGAAGGAGAAGGAGAAGGAGAAGGAGAAGGAGAAGGAGGAGGTGTTCAGTGGATCAATGTATGCAGGACTAACAAAGTGAGTAACTCAAAGGTGACACCATCCTCACAGTCCCAGGAAAACCTCTCTGCCCACAGGGACTGTCACTGCTCTTACTCTGCACAGATCACCCAATTTCACATCTTTTCACATTCTTTGGTCTTGTGGCCTCTCCTTGCTCTCAGCCAGGATGGCTGGATTGACTTCTGCCCCTAAAGGTTCCCAAATCCCCAAATCATCATGAATCAGAGCTCTCAGACACAGCAGTTCATAGATCAATATATTAACACAGACTAAAATCAATGGTGGTTTGCATTATTATGCTAATTGTGAATCACAACACTCTAGGACCAGCCCCACTGCTCTTCAGCCAGTTTGGGGACTTGTAAGTGCCACTCAATGGATGTGACAGACAGCTGGAGGTGACAACCTCTTAAATTGTCCTAGCTTGGACTTGTAAAACTTGTCAAAGAGAAATCATTAAAAAGAAATACCCCGACCTTCCCTATTTCCTAGTGTAGCTTTCTTCACTTCTGCTCCTAGAAAAGAGCAATTTTTATTCATAGGTGGTGTCTGTGAACTCTTCTTCTCCCTTTTCTCCATAATTTTCTCAGTTAAACTGCAAATAAACAGCCAATGTTTTCCCCCTGTCCATCCTTCAAACCTTGTCATTTTGCTTAGCTAATCATCCTATCAGTATCTCTCACCCTCTGTATTAAATTAATCACTTCTTGGCTTGTCATGATCTGAACAACACAAAAATATAAGTGAAAAGCTTAGACATTTTCAGCTCAACCATTTTCAGTAGGTGAAAGTTATAACAGTATCACTGATTATGCTAATATTTGGAGCTCAGTTTGATTCAGAGACATATTCTGTAATTTGGAAAAGTAGAGGTGATAAAAGTTGGTAAAAAGAGTTAAAATATATATTTTGCATGAATGTCTATGACATTCTTTCCCTTACAGAAATACTGCAAAATACATTAATTTTACACATAGAATATCTATTAAATTAATACCAGGCAACAGGACACCTATATAACTAACTTTCCTGTCATATATTTGGCCAACAGAATGAGCTAATTTCAGTAGCCTTTCCTTTGTTCATAGAAAAATATGAAGTTTGGGTTTTTCTGTTTGTTTGTTCCTATTTAAATACTGTTGTGGAGGACCACATAAAACCTTTTCACATATTTTAGAGGTTGTTGCTGGTACTCTCACCATTTTCCAAACCATATTTTTGGCCAGGATTGACTGCAGTGCTGTGTAAATCATAAAATGGTAAAGATAAAGTGGTTCCAAGCCCCTGCCAATGACAGGGACACCTTTCACCGGAGCAGGTTGTTCACAGCCCCATCCAACTAATTATCAAAGATTGTCTACATGTACAATTAATTTTGGAGAAAGTCAGTGGCCTAAATGCAAAAATAACTGTGTGAACACAACAAAACCAGCTTAATGGGGAAAATCCAGGTCTCTTACTCCTCTCTTACCTATAATTCAGGAAATGAAATGCAGTTGTGTTCTTGTGCTTGCCTTTCTGCACTGAAACCCTTTGCTGGTCTCTCTGACAATTTTTGCAGCTCCTCATCCCATTTCAATAAGTCACTTTCATATGATCTGCTTCACAGATATTGCTGAACATTATTCTTTATTTCGTTTTTTGGGTTTTTTTTCTTTGTCTGCTCTGCATCTCCCTGCAATGTTCTGTGTCATTTCATTGTACCTTGAATGCCTTACCTGAAGGGAAGAGGACACATCCTTCCCTCCTGCACTGCTTCCACAACACAGCTTAGACATTCTCAGTCTAGAGGGAAAAAAAAAAGAAAAAAAAAAGAAAAAAAAAAAGAAAAGGTTTACAAACTTTGTGATATAAGGCACAGAAAAGAACATATGGCACTGCCTGAGCTGGGCCAAAATGGAAGTGCTGTAGAGCTGCAGTTGGGATAAAGGAGCTGGAAGTGGGAGTGAGAGGAGGAGAACCATACTTCTAAGACAGAAGAAACATGTCTAAGCAGACTCCAGCTCTCAAGTTACAAAGAACCAGACAGGATGCCAGAATATAACTTCATTTCATGTCAACATGGCAACAGTGATAAAAATACCAATACTGAGAGTCAGGATTCTTTTTAAAGCGCAGACCTGGCATCAGAAAACTTTTCTGTTTGCTGGAAATCTGTTCAGGCAGTACATAAATCATTCAGACTCCTTTAGCCCTCTTCCATCTCCCGTGACTGCTGGAGAGCAAGAAGTTTCCCAGTGCCACAAGGGCACAGAATGCTAAATAATTGCTGCCTTGCTTTCATGCTGCAAATCCAGCCACACATGTGCAGTTCCAGAGCAGCTTTGCCTGTTTCATTCGGGGTGGATTTGGTGACCTCCACTCTGTTCTGGCTCCAATTTCCACAAGCTGCCTGTTAGTCTCTTACCAGTTGCTCAAAATTGGAACCAGTGCTCTGAATAGAAATGATTTCTTCACTCTGCCATTTTCCTGGTTAAATTGAAGCCCCCTGTATCTCCCCACCTTTGTCACCATCACCTCATACAAACATTTTCATAACAATGTAGGAATCTGTGTCTGCTCAGAGGGGACAGTCAGGTCACTTTTGCTAACCCCAGTGTTGCCTTCATTGTCTGCCTTGCCACATCCCCTGCTCCTTACAAACAGCAAACATGCAAACGAGAAGAGACAGAAAACATTGCAGGTTTTGGGTTCTTGGTGATATGATAAAAATAAAAAGGCAAGCAAAACGAAGATAAGGAAGAGAATTAAGAAAAAAAAATCACAAACACTTAAGGTGTGCACAGTGGCATTGCTAAAGTGTCTTCTGTTTTGTAAACGTAAAAATCCATTAAATTCTTTTGTAAAACCAAAAATAAAACCAAAACCAAAACCCAAAAAAACCCCGTTTACTGAGAGTTTATTTATTTATTTATTTATACATGTACTTGGAGTGCTTTTTTTTATGTAAGCATAACTTTTAGATTTTTTTTGTTTGTTTTAGGGTTTTTTTGTGGTGTGTTTTTTTTTGTTTGTTTGTTTGTTTGGTTTGTTTTCTTTGGAGTTCTTTTTGGGTTTTTTTGGGGTTTTTTTTTTTCTTTTGGTGGGTGGTTTTTCTTGTTTGTTTTGGGGGTTTTTTTTGGGTGGTTTTTTTTTTTTGTTTTGGGTTTTTGTTTTTTTTTTTTTGGTTTTGTGGGTTTTTTGGGGGTTTTTTTGGGGGTTTTTTTGGTTTGATTTGGTTCATTTTTGGTTTTTTTCCTGTTTTTCCAGTAAGGCTCTGATCAACATAATTTCTCATTTATACTGAGACCTGTAATAGTAATTTCCAAAGCATAAACAGGCAGCCAGCCACAAATGCAAATGACTGGAAACCATTAAAACCATTACCCTTTTTCCCTTCAAAGCCTGAAATGAAGAACACAGCGTGACACCAGGGTGTCTGAACCCACTGCTGACAGCATCCACTGGATTTTGAGAGAAATAAAGTGTACTGGCCATAATACCCCATAAACAGACCCACAGTTGCTGCTTGTTTAGCAGGCAAAGTCTTCTAGACACTATGATAAAAGGTGTTATTTTAATGAACATCATTAATATGTAATTTTACAAGGCTCTGCTTGCCTTTCTCCTACAGGTATGAGGGATTTGCTCCCCTGGATTAGTGCAGGGCTGCCTGAAGAACACTGGGTGTAATTACCAACCTGACCTCATCAGAAACTGCATTTCCCTTCTCCCTCAACTTGTGCCCTCCTAATATTGTTAATTAGATACCTGGCCTCATGCAGCCTTCTTAGGGATAAATGTCACACAGTGCAGCAGCAAAGCAGCACAAAGACCACAGCTACCAGCTCTGTGGGCAAAGCTCTGTGGATAAAAATGAAAAAAAAAGGATTTACTGGCTTCAGGAAAGATGCTCATAAAAGAGCAATGCAAATCATGTGTAATGGAAACAAACAAAAATCAGTCAGGACCAACCCCAATGAAATATCATCATATCCTCACATCAAAAAAAACCAAAAACCAAAAACCAAAAAACAAAAAACAAAAAACAAAACAAAAAAAAACCCCAAAAAACCCCAACAAGACACCTCAAAAACCAAAAACAAAAAACCAAACCAAACCAAAAACCAACCACAAAAAAAAACCCCACAAAAAACCCCAAACAAAACAAAACCAAAACCAAACAAAAAAACC
>VXBR01006811.1:162581-185417 GCA_013400215.1 Cisticola juncidis
AAGAAAAGAAAAGAAAAGAAAAGAAAAGAAAAGAAAAGAAAAGAAAAGAAAAGAAAAAAGAAAAAGAAAAGAAAAAAAAAACCAACAAAAAACCAAACCAACAAACAAAAAAAACACCCACAATTGATCTTCTACTGTTTTTTTCTTGGAAGCAACAGACACCATTGTCTTCTATAAGCAGAAGAGAGGGTCATGCCAAGTGTGAATGTTGCAGTCAGCAATAGAAGAAACAGAGATCTTGATCCCATTTTCAAGTCAAAATCTCAAGCCATGCTTGAAAAAAGAAGTAGTGATCAATATTTTCAATAAAACATAATTGCAACATTATTTGTTGTGTAAACCTCCAAACTTTAGGAATAAACATCTATCTATACATAGGTACTAACTTAGCACTAAATGAGGAGGTTTGGTAAATATACAGCATACTGAAATTTCATTCTTTGGGTAACCAGCATAAATAAGAAGAAATAATATTTGTAGAAAGAAGAATGATAAGAAATAGCGTAAATAAGAAAGAAATAATATTTGAATGTGATCAGTGAACTCAGCAGGTGCATCTTCTATTCAATGCAAAGGAACAGGAGTGCACATGGGCCCTGTTTACAGAAATGTTATCTGTAAACAGGTATGTAAATGTTATGTCCAGGTAAGCTAGGCATAAAATTCAGGAACTTTAAATGTTTTCTGGCTGCATTTGCTCAGTGAAAGCCAGAAACTAGCAATCTTCTAATCTCCTCAACTTGCATATCTGCTGTATTTATTATCCAAATCTGAAATCACTTCAAAGAAGTCTAATGGGGCACCATATCTTTTAAGGCTATATGGAATTTAAAAAAAAAATCTCAAAGATCAGCCTATGCTTAGACAGCTATCACAGCATCTGTACCTTACACAGGCAAGAGTTAAACAAGTTACAGGCTACAGTGAACCAGTGTTCAGGTACATTTGGTGCATAATCAATAAAAATGATTTGTCAGATTAGTTGAGAGATGAGACAAGCCATGGAAATAATGAGTAATGTCCACTGCAGGTTGCAATAAAGGCCTGGTATATCTTATTGACTGATTATAAATAAATATTCTCAGCTCTTCACTACAATCAACTTTACATTGGGAGCAGTGCTAAAAAAATATAAATACAGGAAGCACTTTTAACAAGCAAAGCAGGCTGATAAATCCAAACAATCTCATTCTGCACCATGGAGACAAACCAGCTTTGGGATGAAAATCCAGTTCAAAATCTGTGCATTTCATAACCATGTTATAAAATTCTGTATTCTTATCACTGCACTCATTTCAGGCACAAGCTGACACAAACAGACCCCTCCTGAATGAATTTCTGAGAGTGTCATACTCATTTTGAAACTCTGTAAGTTTGCAGGCTGGAAGGAATGAAATCTATTTCTCAGATTTAGCAACAGAAAAGAAGAGTGAATAAAAAACAATGTATGTATGATATGATGAGCATGAACAAATGGTCTCAAGCCATCATTAATATGCTGTTGGGAAACTGTAATTTGGTATTGTCTAATGCCTAGTGACTGAAGCAGAAACATATTGGTCTAAAAGAAATGCAATTTTTACTTGTAATGAAAATGTGAAAGAAACCCATAATTTTTAATTAAGAAGTCTCTTATGAATCATTGTGACTGCATTTCAGGACTTTTTGGTTGCTTTTGAACTCCTAATTTTACTAATTGTCTTTTTAGTTATCCTAAAAGTCTAGTTATCTCTGAAGTTATTATAGAAATCTAGTTTTCTCTTTATTTCTCAGTGTGTGTGAGTAGCTGCACTTTGACTTGTGTGCATAACTTGTTTATTATAGCCCTGATTAAATATTTAATGCTATGGAGAGGTATGGGAATTGTTATGAATTGCTGACAGCAGTGGGTGCTGAGAGTCACTTGTCATTTAGAAAAGATGCAAAAAACCCTTAAAAGTTCTTTTATGCAACTGTGTAACTGAAGCAAAAATAATTGGGCAGCTCTGAGAGAAGATTCCATCCCCCCATCCCCTAAAACCATAATTTTGGGAGCTAACCAGGCCCAAGGATGTGAATGGCTTAAATATTATTTGAAGGAAATTATTAAATTATTTTAGAAGACCAAACAGAAATAAGAAACATAGTTAACAAGCACTAAGCTGTCTCAACAGGTACAGCAGCATGTCTCCAAAAAAAAAAAACCTTTAAAAGTAGGATCTCTTTTCTTAGCTGAATGATGGCCACAGGAGGTCATGAACAAGGAATATTCCCTATGTCAGGAATAGAAGATCTGGGAATTCTTTTACACATAAAATATAAGAATTGCTTCAGGATACCTGAGCCTAAATGTTTTGCTATTAACACCAACACACAAAGACCAAGCTTTACAAAATGCTTCAATAGCTGAATTACACTATTGCTGTAGCTCATCAGCTATTGTCCTCTTTGAGGGAGAGTATCCCTGCCTTCCACTGAAAAAAACTGTTGAACAATTGATTCTGTAAAATGCTACCTACACTTAAAAATTTAGGCATAGTGTTGTTGCTTACCATGTGTCTGAAAGGAATAATGTTTCACAGACACAGAGTGAAGCAGATGGAATGACAAAGGAAATTGGGAGTCATTAAATTGCAGAGAGGGAAAAAAAAGATGCTGTGGAAGAAAATTAAAGAGCTAAAAGGCACATATGCTACACTGAGCAAAAAAAAAGAACACAGGAAAATACTTTTGTATCTCCCTGCAAACTATTAAAGGCATAAAGAGTGAAAACTGTTTTGAGATTTCTTTTTTTATTTTGTTTGAGGTTTTTTTGCTTTGTTTTCTGAAAGACAATTTTGCCAAAAGATTTACGAGAGTCAGTATCAGTTCAGATAAAAGTGCCTTAAAAATTCTTCCTGTAAGCCATTTTCTTGTTTCATTATTTCATTCTCACAGAAAGTGTTGCTTATTCTCTCCTCCTTTGAAGAGGAAAAAGACTATCAACTACCACATTTAAAAAATAATTAAAAAAAAGAGAAAGCCTTTGAACTAAAATTAGCTATGGTATTTCAAGCTATTATTATTAAGTTGCATTCTTTTGTACCATCAAAGGAGTGAGTCAATGTAAACCCAGTGTCACTTATTAGTTGTTAAGATTAGCAGCAAATGTAAAGCTGGCATAAGTCAGTGTAAGTTACCCCCAGCTGTGAAGCTGTGTTGGTCCAGGCTTGTCCTGCTCTCACCAATTGTCAAAATTCAGGAATCACTTTCCAAAGCTGGGTGGGTGCAGTGTGTGGATGGCAGCATCTGCTCCAGACCTCTGTCCTAGGACTCCTGGACACCAAACCAAGGCTGCTGGCACCACTCACAGGGAGCAAGGCACTCACCCAAACCAGCAGCTCATCTCCACTCCTCCCAGAGAGGGCCACAGACCATCATAACTTAATTTACCCGTGACTCCTTCCTTTTTCTACACCCTACTGTATGATTTAGCAACCTAAAGTCACACAGAGGTGGCCCAGGCTTTGTCTGTGTGTGGATGCACCTGGGTAGGGTTTGCTTTCCAAACAAAGAGCTGATAAAGTCTGCAGCAAAGTCCTGTGAGGAGCAGCTGGGGGAGCTGGGGGTGTTTAGGACAAAAGGAGGCTCAAGGGAACCTCATCACTCTCCACAGATCCCTGAAAGGAGGCTGGAGCCAGGTGGGGGTACCACTTATTACCTCTTCTCCCAGGTAAAAAGTGGTAGGTCAGGAAGAAATGGCATCAAATTATCCCAGGGGAAGTTCAGATTGGATATTAGGAATATCCAATATTAGGATATTGGATAGGATAATATCCAAATATTAGGATACCTCCACTGTAAGGTTGTCAAGCATTAGACTAGGCTGCCCAGGTTAGAGCTAGATTTATTAAACCACATGGCTAAAACTAAGACAGAACTGCTGAATGAATACCCAGAAATGCTGAGCAATTTCTTCAGTGTTGCAATATATTATTTGGTAAGAAGGATTTGGAATTTGCACGTGTCGACCCACAACTCTGAAACTACTAAAGGAAAGTTTATTTTGGGCACTCAAGGTCGTATTTCCATTGTTCAGAGTCAAATGAAATAGGGTGTGGATAAAACTTGACTGAACCAATTCTTTAAACACTGATAAACCACATTACAAAGTGCAGCTTCTTTTATATTTTACCTTGCCTCTTCCATCTTAATAAAAAAATTGTTCCTGGATCAGTTTTTAGAAGTTTTCAAGCATTTAAGGTTCTAATTACCTCTCAGTGATACAATTTTGCATAGAGTGTTGTTGCTCATCCACAGGATACTCTGTGGCCCAGCAAAAGGATTGCATGATTATGATTCTACACAAGAATAACTCTTCTTCACAGATGTGAAATTATTACCTGATGGTCAGAAAATTCTTACTGGAAGTTCTTGCATTGTCATCAGTCCCCTTTTCAAAAGTTTCTTCTCATATTTTCTCTGATCCTTTACTTCACAGTCTGAAAAGTAGCAAATAGCAGAAGATCAACTCATAAAAGTTAAAAAATCTATTCAGAGGAAAAGAAACATCAAATAATAACAATTTAGTGGTAAATTACAGTCTGTTCTGTTAGAAGAGAAAGTGAATACACTAAATAAATAACCATGTGAAAATCATTCACCCAAGTCTAGCACAAACAGTAAATTTTGCAGGTCCACAAAACTCAGTAATCTTTCAACACTGACTCCTTACATATGTAAAACTTGCTTGTCTGTCCAATTCTTTCTGCACAAATGACAGACTAAAGGGCTTGTCATGTACAGCATCTTGCAGATAATGCTCTCTACACCATTCCAATCTTCTTTCCAAATGATTTAAACGAGGTAGCACAGGCACACAGCATTGCTGTGCTTGTGACAGTCTTTGCTGGGTTAGGAAGTATCAAGTGCTCTTTAATTAGGAATTTTCATGTGCCATAAGCAAAGTCACTCCAATTGGCATCAGCTAACACACAGAACTGCAAATTATTCTAATGGTTAGGCTGTGCTATAATAGCAAGTGCTCATACACCATCCAAAAAATCTGGTTTGTTGTTACCAACAACAAATAAAAGTAATTTTTTTGGTAAATCCAGGTAATTATGTGTAACCAGAGCAAGTAAGGAGAGGTAGAGAATAAAAACCACTGATAGATTTTCCAATATTTTAACAAACAGCCCTATTCAATCAAATGGAACACACCCAGATCATCTGAAAAGAGCAGACAATAGCTTTCCTCAGATTCTTGCCTCTGACTAGAAGCAGTTTGAAAGTTATAAAGGTAATTTGTATCAACTCATTACTGTGTCACCTCATTTCAAGTACATGCCAGATGAGTAGCAGTGAGCTGGGTTAGAAAATTTCACATTATAACCATTAGACAAACCCTAACAGCACTGAGCTCCTGAAGATTACCCCAGACACTTATTGAGATTTAGGGGGTGCAGCTTTCTACTGGTTTAAGGCAGATTCTGTAGACAATTTTATCATTTATTCCAGAACTGAGGTAAAAAGCTAATTTGATGAAGAGCACTCATGAATTATTTCCTTCCTATAGGTACCATAATGTTCCCAGTAGAATGCTCTTCTTGCTCTTTAATTCAAGGTAATGATGTTGCTGCATCTTCTCTTGGCACTTAAAATGCAGTTTAATGCCACATCATCAGTCAAAACTTCTGTGTGATTTCCAAATGCATTAAATTATCAGAAAACTGAACTGAGAAATGAACATTTCAACTGCATTAGAATTTTCTGGGCTTTTTCAGAGAGTTTTCCCCTCTGCTCATGATTGCAGAACAAAGAAAACTTTCATACCATGTCAGAAAACCTTTTTCCATGAATTTCTGCTCTGATTTTCATAGGAATTATGAGTATGAAACCATTTGATTGTGCTCCACTGGAATGATGTCCATGGAATAATGTTTACAGGTGTCCCTGACATCCTTCACTTACATTAAATCAGAGACTCTCACAAAATAATGTATTTATTGACTTATTTACACCCTTCTGCAGTAAATTACTTGGTATTAAAAATATAATCTACTATATATTCAATATTGGGGGCTTTTTCCCTGTAGATCAAATCTGAAAGACATATATCAGGTTTTTTTTCCTTTTTTTTTACAATGAATACAGTGTGGTAACAGTATTTCTTGAATGTGCAGGGATACATCAAACTGAATATTCACTCACTTTCATTTTATCACAGCTCACCTAAAAATATTGATCAAAGCAACTATAGACTGCTTTATTTCAGAGCTTTTTATAGACTTTAAAATAACTTGGCTTTTATCAATCACTTTGTTTCCATAATTAGTCACATCTATAGTAGGGAAAAAAAAACCCACCAGAAATATTAAGTAGATTTTAGTTGTTCTTTACATTGAAGACCTTATGCAGTATAAAGGTAACTTGATAAATTTTCTAATGAAGGAAAACAATTACTTTGAGTGTTCTACTCAAAATTTCAACATCCAATTTATTTATTTACCAAAGCACACACTTCAGCTCACACTTTATTCTCTTTTTCTCATACTTTATCACACTAAGCTCTAAGAACAGCAGCAAATGTAAGTCCATGCTTTGAGCAGATAATACAGGCATAGAATAGGTTCTAAATTATATAAATTCTTGTTTATGTCAGTAATAAATGTGTAATTTATGCCAAAATTTAAGGGATTCTTGACGTTGAATGAAAGATTTCAACTCAAAGAAAGAGCAGTACAGAATTACAGTGCCCAAGCAGACAATATATCTGCTGTGAGGGGAAAGGTAGAATAATTTGAGATATTAATTAAAGACTTCCCAGGCCATGGGGCTGAGTGTAGGGAGGATGGCAGGAATCCTGTGTTTCACTGTCCTTTCCTGGTGCTCTTTTCTCATGTTAGATGTGTCTGTAGGAGCAGTACACCAAAGTAATAATATTAATACCTTTACAAAAATATCATTTTTACACTTACCTTGGTATTAATGCAAAAATAAAACAATATTTAGACTATCATTGAACATACAGACCTGTCATTTTGTACTTATTTCTTACTTCTGGGGAGAATGCTGAAGGGCTGATGGACTCACCAATTTTGAAGTGTTTGATCCTGCTGTACTCAGATTTTAGGTGAAGGAAGGGAGATGGTGGGGAAAGTTGCTTAAATGAGTTTTGTTTGATGATTTGTTTGTTTCCAGAATATTTGCTCATGACATATCACACTGTTAGACTCTGCTCTGTTTATCAGGAACACACAGCCCAGCCAGATGAGTTTTCAGTTTGGAGAAGGCTGGTGTGCAAATTCAGAGGAGCACAGAGAGTTATTCATGGAGAATGTTAACAATAGTGATTCATGGTTTAGTGATAAACTCACTCAGCACATGAAATTACAGGAAAACACCTTGCACTTACAGAAGAGCAGTGGCTTGGTCTGACAGAATTCAAACATTCTGGAATGAGTGGCCTCCCTTTGCAGGTCCAACCCATCTCTTTCCATCAGTAAAGAACAAATACAAGTAAATGAAAGTGAAAAAAAAAGTTTGCTAAGAAGCAGAACAGCAACAGGCAAAAACCAAGAGTAAATGGCTGGTAGGTAAGATACACAGAGTCCCCAGAAGAAGAAAAAGTTGAATATCACAGCCCAAACAGCTCTTCTGGTTTTAAGTATGACCCAAAACCAGGAGCATCCACACGGGAAATGCTGAAGAGGGGCTGCCCAAGGATCCCCCTGTTTTCTGCTCTGTTCAGATGTCTGCTCAGCTAAGGGTAGGATAACAAGATCAGGGGACAACAAATCCTTTTCCAGCAAAAAAATTGACCTAAGTGAAAGCATAAATGAAAAAATGACAGATTTACTATGATTTTTCACTCTTTTGTAGTTTCCACTTCTCATGTTTTCTTTCTACAAAAGTGATTATTCTTGGAATGTTCATCCTCAAGTGAAAATGTCTTTTAACAATTTTGGCACATTCTAAATCACTTGCAATCAAGGAATTAATCAGAAAGGAGTAATATTTAAACAGTGACAGAACACACAGATAGGGGCTATTCAGCTTTAGGAGCTAAGAAATGAATTTGTTTCTGTGAATAACCTTTTTTTTCATCCACAAGATAGTGTGGCATTTCTCTTAGCAGTCTTAATTAAAGTGCAAATTTTACAATAAAAAAAGACAGTAAGAATTGTACCTGAGAAGAAATTCTCCAAGGCAGGAAATAAAGAGCTTATTTAAGTACCTAATCAAATCTCTATCCTTGATAACCCTTATAGAGTAAATCCTAATCCAAAATTTACTTCAGCTTTTGCTTTGGTAATAGGGTATAGATATACTGATGACAACTATTTAATGAAAAAATGGAAAATGTGTGACTTCTGTCAAAAATATTAAGAGAAAATGGGAATGATTTGATAAGTGTAGCTTGTGTCTGTGTGGCCTCACTGTGTCCTCAAAAGAGTAAAGATAATATCATTAAATAAAAAGTAAAAAAATACTATATATATATTAATTTATGTATTTATATATTCCTCTTAGCTCTGTAGTTCTAGTAAATGATCTGTAGGCTTCTACAGTGTAAAAATATGTGACAAATAACCAGTGGCAAAGGGGACACACAAACCACTGATAATAGAAATAGATGACTAAGGGACAGGTTCCAGCTCTTCCAACCAACAAGACTGATCTTCTGGATTAATTCCTTTCACCAGAAAACCTGGATCACAAAATTCACTAAAATCAAGAGCACACTTCCATTATGCATTAAGATGAAAGGGTTAAGAAGATAATTGCAATTAAGCTCAATGTTTATAATTTTTCTGTTTCATGTTCCTGCTGAAAATTGTCTTTTGCTGAACAAGATTTAAACCAGAGCTCACTTCTGTGGAAATCACATTTACAACTTTCTAAGGATGACCCTTAGTGGCATAATCAGAACATGGTTTGTAAGCAATTCATGCATCTTAAAGAATAAATACCTCAGGTTTTGCCTCATCAGCAATCTCTGTGTTCATAACAATCTTAAACTAAAAAACATTAAACAGAGGTAACAGTTGATATAGATTTTGAAACGCACCACTAAATGCTCCAATATTTTGATTTAGTAAGATTAGCCTATATAAATAATACATCAAGAATAGTTGAAGTGTTTTGCACAAAAGACACCTTCCCCATCATTTGCTGTTCTTTGAGCTGCAGATAGAAGTGCTGTGCTTGGTGACTGCAGTGCAGAGAAAGTTCTTATCAATCCATTTAAATAGTTCAGAGAACTCAAAGGGAGAGCAGCCTTCCACTCAAACACTCTGGCAAGGCATAGATTGGTCTTAACAGCAAATGAACCTTGCAAAGAACCTCAATTATTTATTTATAGAGTTGCCAACATATGTCAATCAAAGGAGAGGACAAATGAAGAATACTAACTTCAGGAGTTTTGGCAGGGAAAGGGTATCTGTGCATACCCCAGAACCTTTTGATAGGAAGAAATGCAGTGTAACTCCAAAATCCAATACCTACTTCATGCCTATTAACATTTGCTACCAAATGTGCTTCCTATTGGAGTGACATTTTCACCTAATGAAAAAGATGTTCGAGTTCTAATTCAGGCACTCAGCTCAAAGAAACGTGTCTGAGCAAGATTTGAGTGTTGAACAAGAACTTATTTTGTCATGCAAGACTCAAAAATTCATAGTTCACAAATCTCAGCACGTAGGAGAACCAAATGAATTATGTACTGAAGTAGTGAAAGATCAGAAAATATCTCATGGCAAAAATTATCTCTATTTCTCTCTGCAGATTTAATTTTGCCATTTTTGAGTAATTTTTAAGCAGTTCTGGACACTTCCTGCTGTCATTGACTTCTTTGACTCCTGAGACTGCAGTATAATGGAGTATTGAGACAGAATTCAGTAATCTTTAAGAAAAAAAATAATAAAAGCCAGTGAAACTGAAATAGAAAAAGAAATAAAGGAAGTTATCTGGCAATATTGGGTAAGTAATGGTCAGTGAAACTATTTCAGATCTGTTTTCCAGTTAGCTGATTTCCCATCCTGAAAGCAAAATTGCTCATATCCATCAGCAGAGAAAGGCTCTCAGGTTTGTGCCCCTTCTGAAATCAGATTATGAACAATTGTGCTGGAAAGATGGAATAATGTACACGTGCTAAATCAGGGGTATCAAGGATCACAGTGTTCTCTGTTCTGATTATCTATATATTGTATATTCCTTTGCAATAAGAGTTCTGCTTCAGACAGCAGCAATAGCTAAATATATTTATATTCAGAAAATCCTATAGAATACTTAATATCCAAAAAAAGGGGTGACAGAACACTGAGAAGAACTTTGAGAAAGTTTAAAAACTGAGAGTCATTAGGATTCCTACGATGCATTTATCAGGAAATTGCCAAATAGCTTCACATATTTTCTTAGCCATTATTCATACTTGATGTCCAGAATCACCATTTATCTCTACTTTTTGAGAGAGGCTTTCAAAGTACAATGGCAAAAAATATTTATTTGCATTTCATGAGGTGCAAACAATAAAAAACTGTTAAAACAAAGGTCCATGTGGCCTTGTGTCTGTCCTACCTCTGACTGGCTAAAGTCAATGCCTACACAAGAAGAAACATAAAGAATAAAACAAAAAGAAAAACACTAGAGATGTTTATTTCAGAAAATCTGCCCACTTTTCAAAGAGCTGTGTTTATTTCTTTGGATGTCACATATGGTGGTAATGCTTTGTTTTGTGAATTCAGGGTTTTTTTTCAACAAGTGTAAAGTTTTGGCATCCAAAACATATGTAATTTAATGCCACTCTGATGTGAAGAAATACTTCATTTGCTTAAGCTAATTAGTTGTTTTATGAGCAGGTTGTTTGCTTTAAATCTGCTGTTTTATTTGATGTGCTTTGTACTTGGATTGTGAGCACCTTACTGTCACTCTTTTCTAACACTCATGTTTTAGAAACATAAATTTCCCTACCGTGGTTGACTTTCTTTTTTGCCATGACTGAGTGTAAGCAAACTCTCCTTGTGGAAAAGCAATCCCACACTTTGATGACACTTGTAATTCTTTCTGGAGGCTTTTAACTTTCACTTTCCAAAATTTAGGCTCCAGAGAGATGCCCAATATTCAAGCAGTGTTATTTTAGGGGCATATATAGGAGAACTGTTGGTTTTGATTCTCTGTCTCTCTGTCAGAACCAGATAAGGTTCTTAAAATTCTGTTTTTTTCTGAGATGATGGTTTCACAGAGCTGTCCAACATCCTGTCACTTCCTCTTCGATAGGAATAGATAATTTAGACCTCACCAGTGTTTATAAACTCAAAACTACCTTTCCACCAAAATACTGCTTTGCATTTAGCAATTTTGATTTTCATCTGCTATTTTGTTGCCCTATCACTCAGTAATGGGACTCTTCACAATAAGACAACATCTTGTGTTTATTCAGAATCTGCAGAGCCTCCTCTGTGTCTTTGCTGGTAACTCCCTCTCCACAGCAGTGTGCAGCTCAGCTCTCAGACCAGTCACTGTGTCCTCCAGCAGTAACCCCTCCCTGTCCTGATAACTCATCATTTTCTACCATTTTTTTCTTGTAAAACAACAATGCATGAAGTGATAAGTTATAGAATGGCTTGGATGGGAAGACCCCCTAAAGATCATCAGTTCTGTGGGCAGGGACATTTCCACCTGGCCAGGTGGGTCACAGCCCCATCCAACCTGGCCTTGAGCCCTTCCAGGGATGGGGCATCCACAGCTTCTCTGGGCAAACCTGTGCCAATTCCTCACCACCCTCACAGGGAAGAATATTTCTCCCCAATATCCAATTTAAATCTGTCCTTGTTTGGTGCAAAGACATTCTACCCTGTCCTATCATTGAATGTCCTTGTAAAAGTCCCTCTCCAACTTTCATCAAAGAATTCATCTTTATTCTCAGTTCTTTGAAAATTTATGGAATTATTTTTAAAGATTATTTGAGGTTAAACATTGCTAAACAGTTTTTGAAAGTAGAAATAGATTTTAAAAACATTGTTTACTTACCTACCCAGGCAATGTCCCATCACACCCTTCTCACAGGTTTCTGGGGACATGCAGAAAGCTGCTATTCTCTCAAATGTTGTTAGCCATAGTATATGACTAAACTTAACCATGCCTGTAAGTTTGAAATGAATCTGAAATGAGACATGATCCAAATTTTCATTGTATAGACCCTATTGGTGGAAATGTAATGTACCAAGAAATGCTTTCTCATGCTCACAATTAAATAAAAAGCTTATCCTTCCACTTGCATAACGTGTTCTTCAAAGTGAATATAAAGTTTGTAATATAAAATACAATACCTGCATAAATAGAATTAAATTTTAGATTAAAGAAATTTAACAGCCAAAAAAGAAGATGAGAACTGTAAGCAGTAACAAAACAGTTTACAGGGGACAATGTGCAGAGGCTGGACCCTAGTTTGGATCATCTTCTTAAAAATATCCTTTTAATTTCCCTATTAATATCAGACTATATAAGAGGGATGCAGTGCTGTTATTAACTGGGTTGTCAGTGGTGTGACATTGCCTCAAAAAGCATGTTTTATTAGACAAACCCATATGGCCAATCTTTCAGCTATATGCATTCTTCTCCCAGGCTGAAAAGAAAAAAAGAAAAGAAAAATCAAAGGTAATGCAAGCAGAGAACACTAGATCTGAGATAAAATAGTATATTAATTGGGAAATAATTAAGACAAAAGGGAGTTAGAAGTATTGTAACAAAGGAAATATAACAGGAAAAGGTTATAAGATCATTTTTTCTTACAGAAAAGGACAAGAGATTTATTGCTGGCAGCACATGACACAATAGTTTGGGAGGGAGAGGGGAAATGATCACCTGCCATAAAAAGGATGTCTCCATCGTGTTCATGATTTTTACTACACAGTAAAGATATATTGTGAACTTATATAGCAAACCTGGACACATCTGTAAATTTTGTTTGACTGATTTATTATTTTGCTGTTTAAGGAATGAGGTACCAAGGTTTTTCACAGGTTGACACAATGAAAACAGAGGAAAAAGGAGGTTTTCTAGCTCATCATTTTGCTTTAAAATGGTTCAAATATAAAGCCTCAGTAAATGCTAAGATTTTGTACTTGTTAGATCTGAAAGCAGGTCTACTGCTTAAAACCACGAGATTTCCCATTGCTGTAGTTAAATTCCTGCCTAATAGACTTTTTAAACTCTGAAAATTAGGACTAATATTTTTGAATAATCAGAAAGGATAATATCCATTTAGAAAAAGGAGCATTTTTTAACCTTAAATGTTTAGTGAGCATTTTTTAACCTTAAAAAATATATGCTGAGCTTATTTTCAGAACAATCCTGCAATAACAATCTAATCAGATAAATACAGCTATTGACAGAGGGGGAATATCTCACCAGAGACACAAGATAAATTGCAAGGAAAAAAAGGTATAATTTTTTTTCAGCATTATTAGAATTCAATGTGTTTAAAGTCAGAACAACTAAAAAAAAAAAAACTGAAGTATATAATCATGATGACATGAAAAACAAGTTCTAAAGACTTCAAATGTTAAACCTCTACTATTAAAAAAAAAAAAAAAAAGAACTGCATATATGATTTCTTTTTGTGTATACAGTTAAATTATGTGATTTGATTATGGTCAATGGACAGGCTCTGTTCCATAAAATTAAAAAATATGTAATATATTACACCTTATTACAATTGGCTGACCTATAGATTGATTATATTGCAAAAGGCACATTTAAAACAACTTTCTTGCCATGCTGTTAAGATTATTTACAATATCTCAACAGCTGCCTCATCATAGAAAGCTTTCTTCCTGCCAGCATGGAAAAAATTGGATTCACTTCTAATTGAAGAACAAACTTGTTTGAGGTGTCTGCCTAATGACACATTTAATGAATAAGCAGCCATTCTAGATGGAATAGAATCTCTACTTTCAATACAATTTCAAACAAACTCTACACAATAAAGCTTGATTGTTTTTTCTTCTACAGTGTGATAAATGTGCATTAGAGAAAAGAAGTGGAGAGTTAAAAAATCACTTAAATGCAAATAAAATAGATTGTGCACAGCAAGTTTAAGGAGTTTGAATCCTGTCCTCAGTGATTTACAGCTCCACACATTTGCTTTATCATTCTATCAAGGTTTTCTGTTTGTTTTGTTTCTGCTTTGCTTTGTTTAATTCATAAAACAAGAATGGAATGGAAATCTATAATCGTGTCCTAAGGCACACTCTTCACTCAGTACAAACAAAAATCATCAAAAAACAAGTCTTCCTGGCTTTCACAACACAATAGTTTAAATTTATACTATGGATACCACTTGTTATTCATTCATTTAATGCAAGCAGAACACAGAATAGTTGCTAAGAATGTTTTAATTTGTGATGTGGATTCAGCACCTTCACTCTGCATGTGTAGAACAGTGGCATGGGAGTGTCACTGATGAAGATGACAATGGCCTTTTCCTAGCAGTGATTTAAAATTCTTGGGTTTAAATTCAGATTTGAATGGTGTCCTGCAGCTGGTTCTAAACTTACCTGAGCTATTGTAGTTGGGCATTAATCAATCACTTAATTCACCACTCAGTGCGAATCCTCTGTCTGGAGCTGGGCCTTTGTAAATCTGTGCAATAGTTATTCCCATGAAAAGACAACCCAACAGTAATAGAAACCTCTCATTTTAATATTTTCTGTATGGCAGGACCACATGTAAAGCCACAGGCTTCCTCACCATGGGGATGATTTCAGTCTAAACCCTGGAATTGAGGATGTTGGCTCCTAAAGGACAGGGAAGGAAAGTGGCAGAGTGCCTCAGCTGTAGGTTGAAATATTCTTCTGTTTATTTAGTCCCCAAATTATTCAAGGCAAAATATGGAAACAAGCAATGCCTAACAGCTGTTCTCTCCTCTGTGGATCCCTGATTTACAAAGCACAGATGGAAACAGAATCAGTCACATCATCTCTTGGCATTTGTCAGTATAAATCAGCACATGCTATGGACTACAGAGAACTGGGTTATAAACATTTCTGCTATTTGTATTCCAACACAATAATTCCAATGTCTCAATCCCCACACTAGTGTAGTAGCATCAGCTACAGGCACTAATGAATAACAAACTTTGTAGTATTTATCCTAAAATAAAAAATCACTGATCTGAAAATTTATTTTTATCTGTGTAATACCAGCCATTTTGTAATCCCTACTCAGTGCATTAGGATTCTCAGTAAATAATCACAGGCAGAGCATCATAAATCATTTACAGTATATAGTGTGGCTTGAAGAGCCCCCAAAACAAATACTTGTCATCTGTGAGAAATGTAAATCATCATTTCAGGGGAAGGACACATGGGGCAGCCAGGCCAATGTCAGTCAGCCCCATTCATTATGAAATATTTATTTATTTACTTATTTATTTATTAGCATTTCCTCTTGAGAATTTAACCAGCTCACACAGATTGTCTCCAGGGAAACCACTACTAAATTAAATTCAGGACCAACTCCGTTCCTTGTAGAGCTGCATTAAAATACCTGGGGTATTTTATCACCTCCTAATCAGCAGTACCTGTCTAACCACAAAACAGGCAGTTTGCCCTTTGCCTCCATCCACCAACACTGGAAAAAAGCATTGAAACCAGCAAGGGGCAGCTGCCAACAATGCCACAGCAATATCTTATGGTCTTAGAAGAATAATTGGCTTGCTATCAAAGCATCATTTCCCAAAACAAACAAATAACCCCCCCCAAACAGAAACAAAAAACAAATGAACAACCCCCTCCAAAAAAAAATCAACCCAAAAATACCCACAAAAACCAAAATCAAAAACCCTAAAAACCCCCAAAAAAACCAAAACAAAAAACCCCAAAAAACCAAAACAAGCAAACAAACAAACAACCTCCCCCCCCAAAAAAAACACAAAACAAAACAAAACAACAAAAAATTCCCAAAAAACCAACAAACAACCAACAAACAACCAACAACCAACCAACAAACAACTAAAAAGGTGGGGGGAAGAGGTTTATGGCCATAAAACAAAATCCTCACAGGGCAAATCACCTTTCCAGTGCTGAAGTTCCATGCAGACACAGCTTTGCTAATCAGGAATAGAAAAGAAACAGAGAAAACCTCGTCTGGACATCCAGCTAACTTTAAAATGTGTTCCTTCCAAATAAGTCAAAGGTATGGATCAAAATCAAGATGTTCTCTCTGATTTTCATTTTTAAAATAAATGTTGATACACGAATTATTCTGCTTTGTCTAAATACATTGGTAATAAGTATATATGTCTATAATAAAGCCAATTTTTTAAACCTTTGATTGGAAAAAGAGTAGCTTGTTGTAAATGCTATAAAACAGTTTTTTCCTACAGCTGCTCAGCCTGATGGACTTTGGACAAAAGCCTCCCAGGAGGTGTCATTTTGGGTACCTGATAGATCAAAATGTCTATGGCAACATGTCAAACCCAAAATGGAATGCCTCCCATCAGGAAATCTATTTCCTCTGTAAGCAGAATGTTACCTACAAAACTGATTTCATCAGCACTCCAAGAAAATACACACACACACAGATTTGTCTTTGTGTGAATAAATCTTCATTTTTGTCAACTGATTCTTACATTAAAACCACAGTTTGAAATTACTTCCAGCACCACTGGTAAGAACAATCTCTAGACTTTAGAGATTTAAACCTATCAGCCAAAAAGGAGGCTACAAAACATGTCACAGAGTTTAGGTCAATCTTTAATACTTGTTACTGTGAGAAAATCTCAATTTTACCCACAAGATAAATTCCTCCAAACTGGATTTTGTTGCTTCCAGCTATTAACTAAACTATCTTTCTCTTATATGCATCTTTTACTGAATTCCTTGCTCAACCCATATTTAAAGTTGCACTTACAAATATTTCATGCCAGTGTGTGTGGTTAGGTGTTTTTTACTTAAATTTCCCCTATTTTATTTATTTTGAAAATAGAAAGAGAGAGGAAAAATTGTTGTGTTCCTCTGCATCCGTTGAGAAAATTCCACTTACAATTAAAAATGGTAAAGATACAGAAATGTGACTCAACCAAGGGTGTTACCCCTGAGTTACAGATGCAGAACTTGAGTCTACATTGTTAAATCTGTTTGCTTAAGAAGCAAGAGACCATGGCCAAACACTGATTTAATGCTGTGATCCCTGAATTAATTTCATAGAAGAAGAGAGGGACATTTAACCCACAACAACTCATTCATTTACTGATTCCCACAAATTTCAGTCAGGGTTTCTTAAGCCATGGATAGTTCACAGAAAGGGGAATAAAGAGAACTCTGCAAAAGGCATCCAGTAAGAAATGTGAAAAAAGATACAAGACTGGGCCTTAAACTTTCACAGCAGAGATCTGCTGAGGCAATATCTGCACACACATACTTAAAACACAGAGTGAGCAAGTTGGAAAAACTCATCCATTTGTTTGTGACTCTTTTGAAGAAATAAAATCCTGTGCTTGTCAGCATTGATGTCCTGGTGACACCAAAAACCAGCATCCTCTCGGAGGTCTGCTGAGAAATCAAACACACCCTACTTCACAGCCCCCTTTTTCAAAAACCAGCATCCTCTCGGAGGTCTGCTGAGAAATCAAACACACCCTACTTCACAGCCCCCTTTTTCTGATTTAAGCTTACAAATTATTAATGTTATGGTTCTTGAGAAGTCATTCTGGGGTGTACATTTATTAAGATGTTATTAAATGTGCTGAAACACCCTAACACAGCATGAAGAAATTCTCGGAGCTCTGTCAGAATGCAGATAAGGCTGCACTGAAATAAAATTATACCATGTCCCACTTTAGTAAGATAAAAAAAAACCAGTTTTTGAGGCATGTTATCTTTCAATAACTGTTGGGCAGCTAAAGCACGGCAGTATCAAGCACTAAAAATCAGCATTTTACATTAGTGTAGATGATTTAACTCAGGGTCTGCCACACTGAAGTGAAATGTTGAAATAAGAGTGGCTTCCTGTAGATTTTCACAAATATTTCCAGATATTCATGCAGTAATAACCTTACACTGGATTCACAGGAGTCTCTTTTCCCTCCATGCCTGCAGTGTGCAGGATTACAGTACTAACAGTGGGCATAAATGAAGAGTTACAACTTCCAATCCTTCTGGGAACAATGACAGGAGAGATTGGAAAAGAAACAGCTTTCCTAAAGTGACCAACAGTATGGAAAGAAAACAGCTTAAAATACTAAACCAAAACCAGTCTGGTAATTTACATCCATGGTTTTTCTGTAGATTTTCATGAAACTTTGCTTTCTTTTACATTTGAAAATTCCAAATCCTTACAAAGACTGCCAACTCTGCTGCCTGATTTTTCTAATAATTGACCTTTTTTAATCTGAGAATATATAAATATAGATACATGTATGTTTATATATTACTAGGTGCTAACTGTCCTCAGCAGTGTGTTCTGTAAGGAGAGAATTACTCAGGTCCCAAAAATGGGTTAAAATACTGAGATTTTTACTGCTTGTTGTACATAGTGTGGTTTGTAATTGCTGTGACCACACAACATGTTCCAAACTGACAATTTCAAATTGTTTCTACTTTCCCACTTCCAACACAACCTACTTGAAAGCACAGACCTAAAAGTCAAACTTTTCTCTTTCCTCTGCCTGCCAGCCTTTCCAAAAATCTTTCTGAATGGAGAATTGGCCTGAAGAACCAACTGAAGCAACTGCTGCTTATTGAACACCAGTCTCCAGTTCACAGGCAGCTTTCCTGTTTTATTATTAAATAAAATAATTAAATTTATTATTAAATAAAATAATTATATTCTTCTCACTGCTCAGAAGAATTCTTCATCCACACTAAAGCAAAATCACACCCTAATAGTGCAAAGATGACAAAACCCCAGGGTCAATTATGGGCTTGGATTGCAAGTGTGTCTGTGTTTGATCACAAATTATTTGTCAGCCTCATGAAAATGGTCTGAAAACAGGCAGGAGCTTCCAGACAATCCTGATGTGCAGAAGCAGCTTCCTAAAGAGCCTGCTGACCATGAATTCTATTTTTTCCAGATGAATTTTAGTCAATCAAAATCAGAAAAAAAAAAGAAAAAAAAGAAAAAAAAAAAAAAAAGAAACAACATTAAGGAGAGTGACCTGTGCTTTTGGCACCTGTTTGCTTCCTGTGGTCTCCAAATGGAGCCCTGAGCTGTTTTTGCTAATCCATCTCTGAGCTGACAGAGGTGCAAGTTGTAAGCCACAGATTGCTTGCTGTGCTGGAGAATGGCAGAGCTCAATAAAAACTATTATTTCAAGGCCTATATCTCATCTATTATTAAACCTGTGAAAAGAGTTTTAATTTCCTGTGCAATTATATGGTGCCATGTCATCTTTTAAGGGGGGTAAAGGTGGGGAGGGAATGAGGGTTTGCTTTTGATCAAAAACCTGTTTTTCATATTTTATGGTTTGGATAGCTGTGTACCCAGGGACCTAATTTGAAACTCAAATACATCTCTTCAGCCAGAATTTGAGTAAATCCACTTAACTGTTTAATTATTCCAATTTTTCCTCATAAAGGAAGATGAACTATTAATGCCTTGCAGTTTGGAACACTGCAAGCCAATGATGCCTTTTTATCCATCTGTAGATTTCTTACTTATGCGAAGTAGCAAAGGATAATTAATGCCATTTTCAATGAATTCATACAATTATTTGGCTACTGCTTCAGTGCCATGTGTGACAAAACTCCAATTTTCTATTACTTTTATTTGTTTTCTGCTTAGCACTGATTATTAAACAATCCACAACAACGACCAATTTTCCATAAAAATATAGTATCAATTTATATTCTTATATTTTTATAAGAATAAAAATAAATATGCTGGGGATAAGCTCACAGCAAATGTGTTTTGGGAAAAGGAAAAACAAACCCAAAAGACTCCCTGTTTAAACAGCAGCAGGGCTTCTTTGCAGTGTCAGAAACAGAAAGCCCCAGTGGGGCTGGAGATTCATCTGTGAAAAAGCAGCAGCTTCTGACCCTTTGTAACCACTCTCAGCTATGTGTTGTATCACCACTGAATTAAAATTCTTTTATTCTGATCTCCTGTTTCAGAAAGCATTTGGAATAAACATTTCAGAGGAAATTAGGTTTTTCCACTGTTTACACAGGGACTGCATCTTTACGTGCCTCAGCGTTCCGAGTCCAAATGTACTGTCACTTTGATTATATACAAGATAATGAAATATTGAATAAATATTCATGGGAATCCAGGAAGGGATTATGATAAAAGGAAATGAAACCACTATGTACAAGGCAAATAAGAAATGATTAGCTATCTCAGATCAGGAAAGGTATAGCTGCAGGTCAAGTGTGGGAAGGAGAAACTTGCTTCACATAGTGCCTCAATCAGGTGCAGGATGAATCCCTGCAGCCCATTTATAAAGTCTTAAAAACAAATGAAATAGGTATAATTTTAGAAAGGGTTTACTAGAAGTGTATAAAGGAGCTCAAGGGCAGTTGTGTTATTTGAAGAGATGTACATACATAAACACACATGAATATATATAAATATGTGTATGTTTCAGTAGATAGAGATGGACAGAAAGAATAGATCAGGAAATCAATCTCATCTTCTTTCTCAAACTGAGAAAAAGAGACATTGATTTCAAATGCATTTTATAAAGCAGGATTCACTCTGGAGAAAAATGGAGGTTCTGTGCAGCAAAACTGAATGCAAAAACTAACAAATCACCGAATTTGTTTGTGTGAACCGAAATGTATATACACAGAAAACACCATTACATTTTATAAATTGTAACAAAGGCAGCATTTCCACAGAGGTGGCATCAACACTGTCTTCTACTCTGTTAACCAGTCAGAAAGGGAACAGAAAAGAATGACAAAAGGGGAAAGAATAAAATTATGTTTTTTGAAAAAGCCAAATAATTTGAAATACAATAAAGCAGAAAAACTCTATATTAATGGAGAACATTCATCCCCTCTTTTTAGAGGAAAAGCATTCTATGGTCAGACTGAACACTTAGAAACCCCTGTGCACTGTGTGCTCTCTCTGAAGTTCACCTACATTATAGATCATCATTTTTGACTTTAGAGATATAACTGCCACCAGAGTTTCTGCATAAAGGTGGAAATTAAATATTCTGTCTCAAATTTGCTGTTATGGCTCTGCTGTTTTCCACTCTTGCTGGCAGTTAGCTATCCTGGCTTTTTTTATAGCTGCAGTTTACTAAAAGTCATAAAAAAAATGTTCACCTGTCCCCCAGAACAATCATAGGTGAAGGAATTGAACCTAATCCATTTTTTTTCAGGTTCTCTAGACTGGAAGAAAGAAAGAAAAGAAACAAAAGTAGATTAAATCTACTAAGACAGCATGAGTGTCATGGACACATTATCTTGTCAGGCAGAGCTCTGACAAGATATAGAAGCCAGAGAGATACTATAGAACATTGTGCAAAATTCAAAATGAGTGAAGAAACAGAAAAAGAGAAAGGAAGGATTTAAATCTTTCCAATAACAGAAATGTTGAGGGTTTTGATGTAGTATCCTGCAAGTTTTTGGCGCCATTCTATGATTTACACATCCACAACTCAGTTCTGAAAGCTGTTCAGCATTATTCTTCATTAAAATAATATGTCAGAGGGCAGTTAAGCTTCTGGTTTTGGTGCTTTGGCCATGTTATTTTTACAGTGCCCACAACAAATAGGATGTTATTCAGTTATCAATTACTTCATTGATTAAATTAAATATTATATTAATTTCATGTACAATGCACAGGGTTTATTTTCACTGTGATGTATTATTCTACTGAAAAAAAAAAGATGTTTAAAAATTGGTAGGAACCTGATTTAATCACAGGGCCCTTTCTGGAACATCATTAAAGGGTGGCTGCTAGTAAAGACCACAATCCATAAAACAAACCTTTAACAAATTGTCATGGTGAAGGTCTCCATTTAACTGAAAAAAGCAAATATTGCATATATTTTTATGCTTCTGTGCAGTACCAACTAACTGAGAACAGAAATAATTGACAGTAAGACGCTGAAGGTACCATTTGGTTGCCTTCAGTCTCCTGAAAGCTGGCTAAAAGGATGAATTATTGAAATGCTAATGATCTGATTATTATAACAAAATAATGATTGTATTTGCACTCACATTTATCTTCCATCCTGGTGGTCATCGAGAGGGTTTCTTGCTTTGGCTTCATTTGGAAGGGGCCAACTCATGGCTCAGCAGAGCTGCAATGAAAATGCTGAGGAATTTCACATTATTGTCTCTTCTTGCTGGTTATTGAAGTCACATAAATTGCAAACCTTTAAAATCTCAAGGTGAGTTGCTAGCAGACATGGCTGCCAGTAGGCAATACAATTTTTCAAGTCTTTTATAATAAAAATATTACTTTTTGAAATGACTTAAACTTCTACACCAACACTGTAAAAGCTACACAAGAGACTAAAGGTAGGAATGATGTAAGGCATTTTAAAATTTTTTGAAAAAATTTAAAAATCTGGCCAAAAAGAATTCAAATTTCACTTAAATTAAATTAAGCCAATCCTTTTGGCCCATTGCTTTATGACAGAAGCATAAACCACATTAAAAAATCCTACTGATATACTTCAAGAACTGAAACGGAACTTTTTAAAATGGGAAATTACCTCTCTGAATCCCCAAAAAACCCACAAACAAACAAACAACAACAAATACAAACAAAAACCAAACCAAAAACAGCAACAAAAAACAGCAACAAAAATCCCAACTTGTTATTAAGCAGGAACTGTTTTTTCATACATACGTTCCTATTTTGTTGAAACTGGATAAAAAACTAATATTACTAAAAAAAAAAAAAAAAAAAAGA
>VXBR01006811.1:185495-198193 GCA_013400215.1 Cisticola juncidis
AAAAAAAAAAAAAAAAAAAAAAAAAAAAGTAGCAGAATAGCAGAATTTTAAATAGTTAGGAAAGAAAACAAACACTGTACTCAGTTGGAAAAGTTTACTAGTGTAAGAAAGGGTATATTTATTTCTGAGTAAATAGACATAGAGTTAAGGTTAAAGGCCAACAGAGTTTTTGGTACTTTGATACAGCTGAGCACCAAAAATTGTATAAAGCAATCTAAATTTAGACCTGTCTGTTACACAGAAAGTGAGACATGGAGAGATCTCTATTTGTTTTAGAGATGTTTGATATCCACCATTTCAATGAAAAATGGAACAGCAGTTACATAAAGTGGATTTGGCATATTTGTCCTATATTTTGTGAAAGAGATGGATTTAGCTCCTCCAGTTTTTTGACAAAAAAGTGAGATCTTTGCCAAGTCTCGTCCAATATTTCCTTTCAATCACTTGTGTAGCTCCTCAAGCACAGTGACAAAACAAATGATTTCACAGGGTTCCAATTTTGCAGCTTCTGCCTGTAATTGTGTGACTTTCTCATCCAACTGTGAAGCTACTCATACTTATCCAGGTAATATTTGTTCACTTTTAATAAGGTTTATACAAACCTTCATGTCAATCCAGGCTGTCAAAAACTCTGTTTCTCAGCCCTGGTATTTTGTGAAGAAGGGAATTTTTCTCCCTTTGTTTACCTAAAGCTGGAAGGATATCAGAGTCCACCCTCAGTGCCTGAGATGAATTTGGGGTCAAATTACTGATCCATGTGGGAATTTAGGGTGGCATTTGTGCAGTACACAGTAGGAAATAACTACATAAAAGGCAGATCTGGACACACTGGCATCTCAGGGATCTGCATGGTTAAAGACAGGTTAATATAAATTATTATTGGTATAAAATAGCTTAGCGTGCATTTTTATGGCTAGGATTACACATACCCTGAGAAATTTTTTTTTTTTCCTAATTTACTTTTAAACAAACCTATTTAACATTCTTTTCTAATCAAATAAATCTGAAAATGCACACTGATAGGAAGGGACTGATTGACAGGAAAATATATTTTAAATAAGTTTTCCTAATTAATATTGTCATCCTGAGTTTGCCATTACAGTATGTGCCATTCTAATTTACTAATTTACAGTTTGCAGTCTCCTAGATTGGATTTCTGTATTGCTGCTCCTGCTGCCTTTTGGTATAAAGTATTATCAATTTCAATTAATAACTTCATTTTATGAAACATCACAGATTTTTTCTAAGGGAAAAGGAACAACAAGCATGAATAAATGATTTATTACATCACACTATGTAAATATTTATGCTTTAGCTTTTTTGCTCTGTAGGTGTCATTCTTCTCAGGTGTTATCTCTGAGAATCTGGTTGACTTTTCATTTTATTTCAGTTTTTACAGTTCACTACATNATATAATTATATATAATTTTTTCTATATAATATTATATGTATATATATAATACAGGCTCTATAACCTGACTAATGTCTGTCTCTATACTTGTGCATTGGAAACATCCCAGGATTATCAGCAAGAAATAATCTGGTCCCCAAAACTCACTGGTCCTTGAGAAGCTGCTGTCCTGCATCCCTTTTAGAGCAGCTTCCTCGACCCCAGCATTTGGGTTGTAGCTGGAAAAACAGGAAATCATAGTTTGGACAAGGCTTTATGCTGGAAAAAGAAACTCTAAAGATGATAATTTTCAATTTTTAACCCACTGTGCCAGCTTGTGCCCTTTCCACAGGAGCCACATCTGAGCATTCTTTGAACACTTCCAGGATGGTGGTTACACCACTTCCCTAGGCAGCCTGTCCTCATGTTCAACAACCCTTTCAGTGAGGAAATTTTTATTAGCATGCAATTTAACCTCCCCTGGAACAACTTGAAGCTGTTTCCTCTTGTCCTGTCACTGGCTGCCTGGGAGAAGAAACCAATACCTGCCTGGCTGCAGCCCCATTTCAGGGAATTGTAGAGAGTGACACGGTGTCCCTTGAGCCCCCTTTTTCAAGAATAAACACTCCCAGCTCCAAACTCATATTCCAGACCCTTCCCCTGCCTTGTTTCCCTTCTCTGGATGCTCTCCAGCACCTCCACCACTCCTATTCCTTGACAGACTGGTTCAGTTTCATTATTTCCTGTGATTTGTGCCTCTTTGGGGGCAGCTCTTGTTCCTACTCATCCTCCTCCTATTTTTCTTCCTAACACTTCTAAGCCCCTTTGGCAGATTTGCAGAAGTGCTTGTTCCCTGTAGAGGACATTTGATAATAATCATATTCTATCTCAGTTTTAATTTATGTACCACTGAGAGCAGGGCCAAAGGCACATCATTTCAGCCNATATTTTAAATAAGTTTTCCTAATTAATATTGTCATCCTGAGTTTGCCATTACAGTATGTGCCATTCTAATTTACTAATTTACAGTTTGCAGTCTCCTAGATTGGATTTCTGTATTGCTGCTCCTGCTGCCTTTTGGTATAAAGTATTATCAATTTCAATTAATAACTTCATTTTATGAAACATCACAGATTTTTTCTAAGGGAAAAGGAACAACAAGCATGAATAAATGATTTATTACATCACACTATGTAAATATTTATGCTTTAGCTTTTTTGCTCTGTAGGTGTCATTCTTCTCAGGTGTTATCTCTGAGAATCTGGTTGACTTTTCATTTTATTTCAGTTTTTACAGTTCACTACATCTGGCTGCCACAAAATGTACAAGAGCAATACAAAAAATAGAGGTGTAACTTTACATGGACTTTTATTTTAGTGTTGCAAATAGCTGGTGTCTCTCACTTTATATATTCATGTGGATTCCATATGGATTAGATCAATACCCAGGGCACATAAATCCTGTGCATAGGTATTAAATACAATATAATAGGTATTGCACAGGTGTCAGTTCTGCACATTACAACACCCCTCAGTATGAATTTTCTGAGGTCTGAGCAGGCAACTCAATGGATCTCTGAAAACCAAAAAATAAAGGCATATACTATCATATAAATGTATATATAATTATATAATATATATAATTATATTATATTATATATATAATATTATATGTATATATATAATACAGGCTCTATAACCTGACTAATGTCTGTCTCTATACTTGTGCATTGGAAACATCCCAGGATTATCAGCAAGAAATAATCTGGTCCCCAAAACTCACTGGTCCTTGAGAAGCTGCTGTCCTGCATCCCTTTTAGAGCAGCTTCCTCGACCCCAGCATTTGGGTTGTAGCTGGAAAAACAGGAAATCATAGTTTGGACAAGGCTTTATGCTGGAAAAAGAAACTCTAAAGATGATAATTTTCAATTTTTAACCCACTGTGCCAGCTTGTGCCCTTTCCACAGGAGCCACATCTGAGCATTCTTTGAACACTTCCAGGATGGTGGTTACACCACTTCCCTAGGCAGCCTGTCCTCATGTTCAACAACCCTTTCAGTGAGGAAATTTTTATTAGGATGCAATTTAACCTCCCCTGGAACAACTTGAAGCTGTTTCCTCTTGTCCTGTCACTGGCTGCCTGGGAGAAGAAACCAATACCTGCCTGGCTGCAGCCCCATTTCAGGGAATTGTAGAGAGTGACACGGTGTCCCTTGAGCCCCCTTTTTCAAGAATAAACACTCCCAGCTCCAAACTCATATTCCAGACCCTTCCCCTGCCTTGTTTCCCTTCTCTGGATGCTCTCCAGCACCTCCACCACTCCTATTCCTTGACAGACTGGTTCAGTTTCATTATTTCCTGTGATTTGTGCCTCTTTGGGGGCAGCTCTTGTTCCTACTCATCCTCCTCCTATTTTTCTTCCTAACACTTCTAAGCCCCTTTGGCAGATTTGCAGAAGTGCTTGTTCCCTGTAGAGGACATTTGATAATAATCATATTCTATCTCAGTTTTAATTTATGTACCACTGAGAGCAGGGCCAAAGGCACATCATTTCAGCCAGAAGTGTGTTTGGATTTTTCATGTCCTGGTATTTATGCTCACGTTTTAACCATAGTTTCTTGTATAAGTACACACACTTCACACTGATACAGTTAAATATTCCCTGATTCAGTTTTCATGTTTCTCAAAACATTGCTTTTAAACATACATGAGCATAATTTTGAAAGAAATCTCAGATCTCTTTATTAGAGCTGTCCAGGCAAATGAAAGAGAAAAAAGCCATTTCATTCTGCAGAAAAAAACCAGCCATACCATGTATACGATCCTCAGCCTATGTACATTTATACTTCTACTCAATACTCTAATTTTGACATTTTTATATAAGCAAAAAGTAAATGTACCTTTGAAAAAAGATATTAATGCTGTCAAAATAGGAGATCTGAATTGTGTTACCCAATGAAGAAAACACTAAATTCATAACAAATATCAATACAGTGCAGACTAACGTTTTCATCCTACCCAGTGCTTTTTGTATTCTTTGAAGCTAAATTGCAATTCCAAAAATTATATAGACACTTATTTTTTCTGAGACTAAAAATTGACTAGACTTGTGAAGCGCCTGCCTAGGCAGCTGAACATTGTGGAAAAAAATTACAACATAGCAGTAAAACTAAAATATCTGCATTAAGTATAGCAGAGACAATCACAAGAAAAATCAAGCAGTAAAATGAGGGTTTATTTCAGAAAACAAAGTTGAGAAGAAAGAAAAATTAGGCTATTTGAAATGTACACAAGTATAATATCAAATCTTCAAGGGCTGATCTTTGTTTGAGAATTGTTACCACAGCATGACTTACAGTGAACATTATTGCTGTCACTAAGTTTGGATGCAAATCTCCAAAAAATTAGAACACAAAGTTAATATTTTACTTATAAAATATTAGTAAGTGAAGGGAATTCCGTCTAGTTAAATATTCTAGAATCCTTAAGAAATTCTTTTCCCCAGGACTTCCTCTTTGATTTACTCATCAGTCTCACTTACCTGATTAACTAGCTCATAAAATAAAGCAGCAAATAACATAAAAAACCCCAAACCAAACCAAAACTAAACAGAGGATTTATTGGAGAATTGTTTAAATTTCATGTACATCTAGGGAATTAAGGTTACTTGGCAATTTTTCAAAAGTATTCAACATACAACATTTCCCAATATTTTCTTTTCAATTTCTTCAGGAATCTCTCATCTTGAGTGTTGGACAATTTTTTTTTCCCCTCTTAATTATGTCATGTATCTACTATTAGCCAAGACAGACAGACAGAGAAATGGACATATATATGTGTGGAACTGGAAGTGATTCTTAACTGGAAAGGCTTGTGGAAGAAAAAACAAACCAAAAAACCAGTGTCTATCAATATCTGCCTTCTTTGACTAATCAATAAACTGTGAGAAATATGATAGGTTTGTCTTTTTTTTTTATAAAATTCACCAAATTGTACATTGTACATTTGGCCTACTAAGCAAAGTGACAACAAAATTGTTCACGAGCACTAAACTTTGTCATTCTTTCTTCATTGAGTAAGCAGTGGGCTATTTTTGTCATTTTGTAAATGACATTGAAATGGGAAGCTTGTCATTTTATTACTAGGGGTTTATTTTTTGTTGGGTTTTTTATTTTTCTTTGATTAAAAAACAGCAGCTCATTAGCTTCTCTTCCTGTATGTGTCCCCATCATCACTCTGAAGAATTCCAGCACTTGAAATAGGACAATTTTTTTTTCCCTAACTCAAGTGCATTTTTGCCTTTGGACTTTACACAAAATTAATTATAATTTTCTCTTCTAATCTCTAGTACATCATTAGGCCTCTGAGACTCAGAATCTGTTTTCTCTAACAAATGGCTAAATGCCAAACACCAGTGGCATTTTAAAATGGAACTGAGTGAATGCAGCAAAACACATTCTCCTTCCCTGGCATTTACCCTCTATTTTATCCTTGTGTTTCTGAGAATGTCCTCTAGAATTACTTTACTTGCATTAACTTTTTCTCTGATTAAGAAAAAGGGAAGTATTTTAATAAAAGCAGAGGTTTCAGAGAGGGACATATGGAAAAACCCAAGAGACACAGAGATACTAATCCAAGTGTTATGGTCAGCCAGTGATCACTTAGGCTTCCCATCCTCATCATCTACTTTAAATTACACATTTATTTTTTCACCTTTCACAAATAACCCAACAGAAATGAGCTCTGAAACATTCCCTCAGGGCAGCTCAGTATTACAAAAGGTTTCAGAAAAGAATGACAAAGTTGAGGGGTCCTCAGAGGGCTCTGTGTGTAGATATTTCTCTTTTATGAGCCACCATCTCAACCCTGCTGCTTTGTGAAAAGCTGCTGAACTACAGGATGGAGCTGTGATCCCTCAGCTACTCCTTAAATCTTTCTGCTCTCTCCTTTTTGGTGCTGGGAACCGAAGCAAGGAGGAAAAAAGGGATTGCATAGAGAGGAATTTAACTCATGGGCCACAACCTTATTTGGATTTACAGCTAAGAACCTTTGCACATGAAGGAGAGTGACATGATGGAAGGCTCTAAACTTTGCAAAGCTTTTTCTTACACCAAGGAGCATTCCTCTTTTTGCAGTTGCATCAAATCAAAAGGAAAGCTCCAGAGCATTGAGAGGATACTCCCCAAATTGTAAAACAGCAGCACATTTTAGCCAAGGACAGGGACCTAAAAGCTGACACAGCTGATAGATTTGGATGAACATCTAATATGTATTGATCAGACAAACAGACAAGTGTGCACCGTGCATGACACTCCAAAAGCAATGAGGTTTAGAAAGGGCCAAGGAATCTTCTAAGCTCATAATTACTTATAAAAGGAATAAGCTTATTTCCATCACTGTATTCCCCCCAAAAGGATGCATAATCTGGCCAGATATAGATTTGTTAGCAATGCCAAGGGATAAAGTCTTTAACAGTGTTACGGAATTTCTATACAGCATCTGTTGACCCTCTGTGCTCTTTACTCTGGTTAATAGAATTAAAACACTGTGCAATTCAAATAAACTGGAGGAATCAGAAAAGGTTAAGGGGGTTTGCTAGTAAGAAGAAAGGGTTTGTTTTCCATTTATTTTATCCTAGAAATCAAATCTGACATATTCAGAAGGAAATATCTGGGATGTTGAATACACAAAAGAAAGAAAGCATGAAGAACGAGTAAACAAGGACTGAGGAAGTCACATAAATAGCAACTTGTCAATGATAATTAAAACCTAATTATTCCTGATAGCAGTACTGTTCTTCCTCAAGGGTATAAAGAGCACTTAGTTTGCATTCTAAACATGAGTTCAAATATAACTTCATACACTCTGTAGGAATGAAGTAGGTATAGACTGTTCAGACCACTGATGAAAAATGTGAACAGAGGGTAAAAATAATACATAGAAGAGAAAAAGAGTAAATTAAACTAACAGCAGGCCAAGTACCACTTTAAATTACACACTACTTAACCCTGTTCAAGTCAGCATGAATATAAGCCAAGAAAAACACTTTGCTGTAGATGTTCAATCTAATTTTGAGGATTAAAGACATTCAAAGTTTGCATAAGCACACAATGTACCATATTGCACATGCCCATTCAGAAATTTCCACCCAAATAGGAAAAAAAAAAAAGGGTTTATCAGTTATTGTGATAAACTTGAAAGCAGTTCTGGACACAACATTCTCCTCTTAGATCACACTGATAAATGCTTTCATTAACTTTAGTCTCAACAAGGTTAATTTAAATGATACTCAACAGCACCAAGATCTGCCTCATTAAAAGGACAGCAATAACCTAAAATAATGTTGTGTTCATTAGAAAACTACATTAGTTTTGTTGGTTTGCTTTTAATTAGGAGAATTAGACTTATATTCATAATGTTTTAATGCTCAGAGTATTGTATTAAAACTGTTAGGTGCTATTTGCCTTTCATTGTCACCCTTTTCCTTTGTCTCAAACATCCTGGAGTATTTGCTTGCTCTGTTGCTCCTCACCATTGTCAGACATAAAATATAAAACTTAATCTATATTTTTAAACAGTATGATCAAAATAAAGTATCTAAAAATGCAAAGAGTAGAAAAAGAAGCATGCAATATTTGATTATTATCTACTTTACAGTATGACCTCATCAAATACCATTTTAGTTTTCGGGACTTTATTCAATGCCAAATGACCATGCCAATGTTTGTATTTTCTAGATTTCTCTTAAGAAACATTCATGTTTTATTTTTTTATTTTTACAACAATTATATTCAGATCACTGATACACAGGAGAGTCATTTAATATTTCAACAAACTGATAGGATCCAGATCCATAGATCATGAGGACCTATATATTTCAAATCCAAAAGATGAAGTTCTTAAAATTATTATTGATCAGAAAATTTAGATGAAAAGCTAAATCACAGCCTTTAAGCCTCTCCAGAGTTTTTAATAGCAAACTGTCAAGGCTCCTAGACACTATTTCTTGACACACTTACAGGAATCCCATTTTCAGGCATTTAGCTTGCAAACCAAGCTCTCCCCAAGGAAGCACAGAGGGGCTGCTCTCCCACGTGTGATGCTTCAGATGCATAATCCAACTGGAATTTTCAGCACACAAACAACATTTACTGTGCTTTCAAATGAGAAGGTTGCTTCTCCACCTAGTAAGAAAAAAATCTACATTTTCCTCTGAAAAAAAGGTTCAAAGACAACTCCTTCCCTCATTATTACTGGTTTGGGGTGGGGTAGAATTAATTTTCTTGACGTTGGCTGCTTTGGGGCTGTGTTTTATATTTTTGTCTTTGAGCTGCAAACAGTTTTGGTAACACAAGGATGTTTTCCTTTCTGCTGAGCAGAGCTTACACACTGCCAAGGCTTTTTCTGGTCATCACACAATCCTGTGTGGGCTGGGGGTGCACCTGAATACTCATTTACATGAGAGAATAAAAGAGACTGTGGCATTCCAAGACCCATTTTTGTCCTTAGCTGGGCAAAATAGAATAGAATACATTTGCTTGAAAGTAAGTTTTGATCAAAATCAGATGTGAGACTAGGAAAAAAAGAGAAACAAATGAGCAAATTGCATGTACATTCCCAGACATGACAACATGCTATTTTCCTTTAAGATCCCAATTGTTTAAATGCCTGGAAAAATGCTCCTACTCCAGCCTGCTGCATGTACCAAGTGTTAAATATTCTCTCATTTTGCTGTACATAGGCACAGCAGGCTCCTCCATTGCTACCATGAAAACTCTTTTATGCCTTAAAGAAGCAATCCTAAATGTCAGGTATCCTTACAGTGACTGCTCCAGACAATCTGGCACCTCCTGTAGGAAAATCTCCATACTGCATAAAAATCAACATTGTAAAAAATCTATTTTATCCTTCCCAAACCTGTGCTGTCCCCCTGGATAGGAAGGAACCTCACCTTACATTGTCATCTGTCTTCCCCTTCCCTCAAAAATAGAGAAATTCCTCTACTACAAAATGTAGTATCCTAGATCCTTACACAGAGCTCTACACTATTCTGTGTGGATCTTCAGAAAATGCATTTGAATCAAGCAAAGACAAAGGTGAGCAGAGGAATAATATAATCATCAGTATAATAATAGAAGGAATAATGTAATCACTGGTGAAGGGAGAGATTCCTTTAAATTTTTCATTTCATGAAATTATTCTCTGTGATTTTTTTTAATAGATGGGAAATATATTTTACATTTGCCATTGACAAAGAGACTAAATTGGCTTGCCTTCTACACTGAGGACTTAATGGTGGCATTACTGTCTAGATTATTATTAAAGTCTGTATTTGATAGAAGCTAGATTCTTATTCTGATATATATTCTATCAATATAATGCACACAAACATCTCATCTTGCTAGTACATGACTAATTAAGCAGAAATACATGCATTCAATATATTATGTAATTAGCTGTGGAAGTCTCTAGTTATGGTCAATAAGCAATTTGGATAATCATTCATCTGTGCATTGAAATACAGTAAGAACAGAGATAATTTCAAGCCCTTTTCTACATATATTCTACTGGGAGGAGACAGAGAGGTTCTTCCTTTCAGTAATGTTATTTTCAGGCTTCTACTACTTAATATGCTTCTTAAGAAACACAATGATGGACAATATAATAATGATTAGAATGAAGCCAAGGTTAAAAATCTCAAGATCTTCCTTCTCCATTCCTCTCCTCTTTCCTTCCTGTTGAGTAATAAGCTACTATTTATTTTTTACTCATGAAAAAAAGCATCCACAAAACATGACTCTTCATTGCTTTTGTACAGGAGGCTTTTTCGTAGGAAAGAAGAAGAAAATGACAAGTTGGTACAACTTCAGTTGTTACTGATTCTAAAAATACATTCATAAAATTAAGAAAAAGCTTTTAAAAATCCAAACTAAAATAAATGGAACAGCTCCAGACAGCAAAAATCAAAGCTATGCATCTTTCTGTATCCAACAGTGAATCAGCTGGTGAGTTCAAGTACTAGATCAAGATACTATAGGTGTAAACTTTTTCTTTTTAATAACAATCTTTTTTAAAGTCCATTTAGTTAACTGTATAACCCACAAAATGTTCTGCAGCCTTTGTGTAATTCCAAGGTGTTCAGACATGCCTACTTTCCCCTCCCTACTCCCTTCCCCCCATTATAACTGCAAAGGGCTGGCACCTTCCTTATGTCTTTGAGTTCTTACTCAAACTGTTGTAAACAAGGAATCCCTTTTGAGAAAGGGATTTGGCTGATAGCAGTCAGTCCTGGATCTTTATTTTCTGTGCTAGACAGGTGAAAAAATATTAGGTCAGGTAAATTCAACAAAAATAGAGCATGATAGTTTTTTAGAAATCTTTGGTCTTTGGGATTATGAAGTTGGCATAATCACATTTAGCATAAATCAATTAATTGAGTCAAGATTTTGAGCTGCAAAAGAAATATATAACCAATGATGCACTAAAACCATCTGAAACAAAGTACATTTTTATCTGATCACTGATGTCAAGAACATTCCGGCAAACTCAAATTATTTGCAGTAAATTATCTAGGTGAGTCTTTTCTTCACCTAATATGTTTGAAAGAAATCCTGGACACTTTTAAAGTCAACAAGTGCAGCATCCCTTTCACACTGATATATTCAGAGACTTATATTTGCAGATTTATTGATTAACTCTCTGCCTGAGAACACTTGTGGCTCATTTTTCTACATGGGTAAATAAATTATGGATGCAGATCACTGCATACGTGTAAGTGCCACGCACAGCAGAAGTGCTTAGGCTGTCAAGAAGGAAACATATCTGCACATTTTACATTTTATAACCATAATACAGAAGAGGTTTATTAAGAGTAAAGAATTAATGGCCTGACAGTACAGAATTGTTCCCTTTAGTATTGTGTGTTTTGGAACATGTTACACAAGCCAGTTACAAAAGTGTTCAATGAAAAGACCATCATCATTTTCCTCTGGGAGATAATTCCTCATATTTAACTGACAGGAGTTGTTTTTACCCTCACATTAAACCTATTTTCCATCCTCTTGTTAAGTATACTGAATTTTTAGTGTCTGAGTCTGGAATAAAAACATTTTCCATCTGTGATTCTTTACACTTTTAAGAGTTGAAACCTTTTTCTGTATTTCTCCTTTATTGCTGTTTGGTCCTATTACACAAATTTAATACCAGACCTCTTGTGAATGTCATGATGGTGACTTCATTTTTAGTACAAAGTCACTGTGATTTAGATGATCCAGGCACCAAAAGCTGCTTTACCTCTACATTCTTTCAGAGCTTAGAGTGGGGTAAAAAAAGTAAAACAAAAAAAACCAAACAAACAAACAGAAAAAAAACACCAAACCCCACCCCCCCAAAAAATCCAAAAAAACCAAACCAAAAAATCACAAAAACAAAACCCAAAAAAACACACCAGCTTTATGTGTTTGGTTATTACCAGTTCTTCACTCCTTTTTGCTGTTGTTGTCACTCTTTAAGAGAATTAATGAAGGATGTTTATTTTCTATTGAGTAAATAAATCAAGTATCTTTCTGTAATGTTTCCATTCTCTATAATTACTTCCATTGCAACAGAAGCAAAAGGCTTCTTTGGATATATTTATCAGAGTTGTTTGGGCTTTTTTATATTAGCTAATTGCTCAAGTTTTCAGGTATTTTTAATTTTCCTTTTTGAATTTGAACTCGTAGTTTCTATGTTGTTCTGTTGCACTTCTCACTAGAGCATTTGAAGCAAAACAAGAAACATGCAACACTTTGCTCTCCAATTCTCTATACATTGTCACTTAGCTATAAGGGGGTTTGACCTTCTTGCATCTGCCTCATCCACATAGGGGTGCTGCAGAGGATACAAAAACCAGTTAAAAATGAAACAACCCAAACCAACCAAATTCCACTTTGTGTGGGAGAAGTTAATGTTTGGTAAACTGGATTTGAATTCACAGTGCATTAGTTATCACCGACAGTTCACACAAAAAGACCAGAATAAGACATAAAACAGAAGTTAGTAGAGAACTTCTGATTAAATTTATTCCTTAATATAGGAAGCACCCAGACTTAGAAGCCAAGTGTCCATGAATTGCCTTTTTTTTTTTTTTTTTTAAGGTAACAAATATTAGCTCATCTCTAGAGCTGTGGATCCAAATAGAAGTGGTGTTGGTGTACCCAACCTCAAGGGTCTGTGTTGGAGTCCAGGATATCCCTGACAGCCCTGGAGAATCTGGGGCTGTACAGGGGGTCTGGGATCTGTACAGGGGGGTCAGGGACCTGTACAGGGGG
>VXBR01006823.1:4219-15765 GCA_013400215.1 Cisticola juncidis
ATTTATAATTTATTATTTATTATTTATTTTTTAATATGATATATTTTCCTGTTTGTGCCCTTCAGTCTCTCACCCCTGTGAGCCCCCAGCCCCTGGTTAAGGAGGTCACACCACGAACAGACTTGTGACAATAACAGCGGGCTCATAGCTGTGGGAAAAACCTCCTGAGTACAGTTTGGGGGAGAAAAGCAGAATTCTGACTGCTTCTGAACCGAGCAGCCGGGAGGGAATTCCAGTTCCACCCTCCAAGCACCCACCCCAGCTCAGCCTGAGCCTCCCTGGAGCTCCAAGGATGCTCCAGCCTGGTCCAGGCATCAAACGCCTTCAGCTCTCACCTCACCCTCCTTCAATCGCCCTACCCAGGCTCCCCAAAGCCCCAAACAATTCCCAATTTTCTGTGGAAATAAGTTCCTATGTGAGAGGTGTTTCCTCTTTTTGGGATGTTCCCTTTCTTCACTATCTCCTTTGGGCTGCACAGAAATTTGCCCCTCACAAAAAAGCTCAGCCCTGAAGCCTCAAAGTGCCTGGCACACATGAAATGTGGTTTGGAAAATAAAAACGGGCTCAGCAAATCTGAATTTTCTGACCTCTCCCTCATCACACCCAGCCCTGGCTCTGCCCACCAAAACTGAGGAGCAGCAAAGCCCCTTCCCAGCAGTAACATTTCACCATCTGTAACCCACACTCTCCTCTGCTGACTAATTAAAAAAATCCCTGTTTAAAAGTGTGCCAGGACAAACTGGCTCCGGATTTATTTTTCTGACACCCCACAGGTATTTTTAGGCAAAATAACAATTGCATTAAGGAGATACTTTGGGCCCGAAGTGAGACCTGCAACCGTGAAAACAAAGAGGAGATTTGGGGCTCTGGGCTCCTTTGTGGAACAGATCATGGGTATCTTCGAGAGTTTTATTTGTGTGTCGTTTGTGTGCTCAAGATTTATGCTTGCAATTAAGTCTCGGTGTAAATTAGCCTGGCCTGAGTGTCTGTTTAATTGCAGGTGCAAATCACGCTGGTACCACTTCTCTTTTGTGCCCCTTCAGATTTGGAAGCCGCTCACATCTGGGCTCCCAAAATCCGAGAGGGGATTTTACAGATGGAAAAAAACCTCACAAAACATCTGAGCTCTCACCTGTAAATGGTCCCTTATACTTTTTTTAATTAAAGTGGGTTTTCCACAAGAAGCCGCTCTTGTTAGGTTGGGGTGCCCAAATTCACTAAATTTTGCACATCAAGAGAAGAAATCGTCTCCAAATATTGATACATGTTGAAACTATTGATCCGGCCGAGCAGGTATCTCCTCTGCAGCTGAGATTCCCAATTTCTAAGGGCGGTGTTATGTGACATCTTTAGCAATCTTTATCTCGGCGCTGGCTAATTGAGCGGGCTCAGGTTACCCCGAGCAGCCAGCCTCGGTGGGGGTTGCTGTCATTTCACCAGGAATTTCGGCTCCAAGAACAATTCTTTTCAAACTTTTCATCTCCAAGATTAACCTGAAAATTTTCCGGGAGGGCAGGGAGGGTAGCTGGGGTGGGAAGCACCAGAGAGATTGGCAGTCACCTTGCGTGTGCTAAAGGGTGACCAAAGAGAGGAAAAAATTGCAATTTCCTTTATTTACTAAGCTTGCTCCATTCCCGGCTTGGCAACAACGTATTGATTTCTCAGGAGTTTCTTTTTACAATGACAAAAGGAAACGAAATTACTGATTGGGAAGGAAAACTTCTTTGTTCTGTTTTGTAAAAGAACCGGGGAGTTTTGTGTGTTCGGGAGAAATAGAAATGCATTAAAAGATGAAAAAGGAAAGGGAGAAGATGATGCCACAGAAATCAATACAGAGAATTAGGTGAAATAGAACATCTTGTATGTTCTTCAGAAAATCATTTTCCATACACTAAATGCATTTTCAGACTTGTTTCCTACAAATCTTTTCAGGTTGTTACTGCAGCCTGAAGCCACAAGTTTTAAAATGGATGAGAAATATTTTTTATTTTTGGGAGGTGGGAAAGCAAAAGATTGGGAAGCGCTTGGGCTTTCAGAGACCAGATGAGGTAATCTCAGGAAATGCAGAAATATTTATCCTCTCTACAGTGGCATAAAATTACAGAGAACTGAGGTGGAGAATCCCCATCACCCCCTGCCCAACACCCCCGGCTGGGGCTGAGTGCTGAACTCGGGGAGAAATGGTGAAATCACTGGGAATGGGGAACTCAGGCTGAGGAGCTGAATTTGGGTGACATTGAGGAGCCTGAATTTGGGTGAAACCAAGACTGAGGAACCTGAATTTTGCATGAAATTGAGGCTGAGGAGCCCAAATTTTGGATGAAATCAAGGAGCCTGAATTTGGGTGAAATCAAGGTTGAGGACCCCATATTTTGGATGAAATCAAGGAGCCTGAATTTGGGTGAAATCAAGGTTGAGGACCCCATATTTTGGATGAAATCAAGGAGCCTGAATTTGGGTGAAATGGAGGAGCCTCAAGTTGGGTGAGATCAAGACTGAGAAGCCTGAATTTTGGGTGAAACTGAGGCTGAGGAGCCTAAATTTTGGCTAAAATCAAGGAACCTGAATTTGGGTGAAATCGAGGAGCCAGAATTTGGGTGAAATCAAGAATGAGGAGTCTGAATTTGGGTGAAATCAAGACTGAGGAGCCCGAATTTGTGTGAGGGAAGGAACTGCTGGGGAGAGGGGTGGCAGGAGTGAGGGGTGGTGACTCAGGGACAGTCCCAGGTGCCCATGGTCCATGGTGCCCGAGCAGACTCTGAGGCCCCAGGTTCAACGAGCCTTGCAGAAATGCCATTAGCAACCCCAGCTAAACAAAGATGGAGCTGTCATCCAGAGTGTGCATGAAACTTTTAAATCCTTGTCTGGGTGGCCATGAGTCCCACAGTTCAATAAATCACTTCCCTGAGAAAGCATTTCCTCTGAAGTTGCTGTCCAATATAATAAAATATCTCCTGAATGTCATGTCCCCTTTTTACATCTCTCTCTGCAAATCTGAAATGATTTTAGTTCCTGCTGGAGCTGGGCTGTTGTTCAAGCTTTAAAAGCCTCCTGCCTGATTTTCAGAAATGCTGAGCACCCCCAGCCAGGGCTCTGGGGGAACCCAGGATCTCCTCCAGACCCAGGTGCTGGTGCTGCTCAGGGCTGCACTGATTCCCCTGATGGCACAGAGTTCCCAGAGCTGGCAGAGGAGGGTCACAGCTCAGGAATACACTTTGTGAGGGGATGTACTACCTGCTCTAAGGACACATCTAAAGAATTCAATCCAAACCTGGCTCCAAATCCCAGCTGAAATCTCCCCTTTGCATCTCCAGGTGGAGTTTAATCCCCTGAATAACAACTACAGCAAAAGCAGCACAGCCTGGCCGTGTGCTGCTGTTCCTGGGTGCTGCTGTGGGGCTGTGGGTGGGCTGAATTTATTGAATTCCTCAATAAAAGATGCACAGGGGCAGTGCTGAGCAGCCTGGGGCTGCTCCGGCTCTGAACTCACACCATGAGAGTAAAATATTTTGCTTATAAAGAATTTTCATAAACATGTCCTGGGATGTGTATGAGAGGTGGGTGCTGGGATGTGCATTAGGGGAAAGCTAAACAAGCTGCTGTAAACACAGGCCTGGCTCTGCAGGAGGAGGAGAAATGGCCTGGATCTGCAGGATCAGCCCCAAACAGCTCCATCTGGGAGAGACACCCCAAAACAGGAGATGCTGCCTCTGAAATGTCCTTTCAGCCCTGTCTGAAATGCCCTTAAACTCCAACCACGTCTAACTCATCTTCAATATTCTCATATTCTAAAATACAGCAGGCAGCTCTGCCTAAAGGGGTGAATTGGTGCTGAAATATCTGAACTTTCTCAGGCAGGGAAAGGACAAATCACAGGGAATGAGGAGATTTTGTTGCGTTTGCTGGTAAACACTTCCTCAGAGTGTCCTGCCAGGCCTCTGAAAGGGGTTTGGGCACTGAAGGGTACAGTGAGGCATGGAAGGGTCTGAGCCTGAACATTCCAGGTGCCTGTTGGAGTCCAGGACATCGCTGTGGCCACCCTGGAGGGTTTGGGGACAGGACAGGGGGTCTGGGATCTGTACAGGGGGGTCAGAGCCTCACACAGAGCCCAGGAGGACACTGCCTCTGATCCCTGCCATGGCAGTGAATGCCCACAGTGTGTGAAGAATCACAAGCTGAGAGAATTCAAAATAAGCAGTATTTAGTTTATCATAGAATGTAAATGTAGAATCTGGGATTTTCAGTATCTGGGGCTGAAGGGACAAGCTGGAGGAATTGGGGAGTGGCCCCTGTGCTCCTTGTTCTTGCTCTCATCCCCCATCTTTGGCTGAGTTGGATTTTAGAGATTGGTTTAGAGTAGAAATGCCATGTTAGCATAGGTAGTGGGCATTGGTAAATTCTGTAAATAAAAAGTGCATTTTGGGTGGTGGTTGGGTCAGGGAAATGGTACAAAGGGTCCGGGACCCTCTGATCCCCGCGTGTCCTGCTCTGCTGGGGATGCCCTGCAAAGCTGAGACAGAACTGAGATAATTCAGAATAAACAACCTTGGAAACTGCACTGGGGACTCAGTTTGTCGTCTCTGGCTCCGGTGTGAAACACTCAGGGCAAAGAGAAGATGAAAAACCTCAGGGAACAGCAACCCCGAGGAAACTCTCAGAGAAAAGAAACTCTGAGAGGTGCCCAGTTCCCACTGGAATTCAGAGACACCTCAGAATCAGAGTCCCTCTGCTGTCATCTGCAGCTTTTATTTCCATTTAACCCCAGCCCAGGCAAACCTCAGCTGGAAAAATGAGCTCTCAGCATTTAAACTCTGGTGGTTGCCTAAATATAGATGCAAGTGCCTAATTTGAGACTTCCACTAAAGCTGTGTTTAAAACTACCACCACATCTAACCCGTTCAAAGGCACCAATCCGCCCCGAATAATCAAACCAGTAATTGAATTCAAATGCTTTCATCCAGATAAAGGGCAGCAATTGAATTAAAAATCTGCAAGGATTTTTGGAGCCAGGGTGGACAGTGTAAGTTATAATCTAGTTTATGGTAAAAAGTACTAATTATATGTCCATGGTATTCATCAGAGAAAAATGCTTCCTGTGTGAGGTAAAAAAAAGTATGGTAATGATTAATTTAATTGTACATTTTATAGATGAAACTATGTTTCTAATATTTTGTAACTAACAATAACTTTAAAGGGGAGCTGTAAATACACAGTATTTTGGGACCTTAAAAGATTAAAATAAATAACATATGGAGCAAAAGAACGTGTGAGGCCTGGATTGCAGTTTTGCTAACATCACTTTTAGAAGCACAATACCTTCCTGACAAGTGTGACCAGCAGAACACCCTGTCAATATAAACTCTGAAATATTGCCCAGAAAAGGACTTTTTACTGGGGAAGTTGGAAGGCATTTAGGCTAAATTGACAAAAAGTCAGGCTGGGGAGGCTCAGCAGGACTGAGCAGCTCAGAGCTGCCTGTGCTGTATTAGCAGCCCTGCCAGGATATCTGCATTTCCCAGCTGTCAGCACTGCCACTGAAAGGCCACAAAATAAATCACAATTCCCTCCTCATTTGTCTCATTTTCTCGCTCCTGCTTGCACCTCTGTGGTGACATTTAGGAGCAAGGTGGATCTCTGTGCCTGGGCAGAGGATGCTGGAGCCTCCTCTCTGCACCCTGGAGCTGCTCAGGAGGGTGAACTGCAGAGATGAACAGCTCAGATAAACCCTAAAATTCCCATCCTCACAGGGAATTCCTGTCCCTGCCCTCTGCTCCTCCTCATCCTCAGCTGGGAATTCCCATCCCTGCTCTCTGCTCCTCCTCATCCTCAGCTGGGAATTCCTGTCCCTGCCCTGTCACAGGCAGCTCCTGGTGCCACCTGACAATCCCATTAGGGGCAGGCCCTGCTGACCAAACACCCAGAGTTTGCTTTCTCTGCTCAGTAATTAATTGTGATGATTATTTTTGGACCCCAGGCTCTGCTCTGTGCCCTGCCTGGGGTTCAATTCTTGCTGTGAGGAGGGAGCCTGGGGCAGCAGCAGCTGTGGAAACCATTGCTGCTCCAAAATCCCCACCACAGAACAGGCAGGGGCAATTTCCTGGGACAGCAAACAAAGAATATCTGTGTGAAGATGTCTACGTGTGGTCACTCCTGTCCAAACCCTTTTTTCCCTGCTTTTCCCCCTGTTTATTTTGTGGCCTCTGTCTGATTAAGGCTCCTTTTTGTGCTCTCATAGGCTGCATCAGTAACAACTCGGTGCTATTTAGTTTTATTTGCTCTTAAAATGAACAAGGCATTCTTAGGATGTGTTATGTGATACTCCTGTTTTGTTACTTCCCCTGGATAATAAACAGTCTGGAAATTAATGATTTATAGAGGGTTAGCGTTTGGGTGACAGAAACTAGGACAAGTGGCTCGACTCAGATCCCCTGTGCCTGTAACTCCGAATATTTCAGATGATTCAGATGAATAAATTTGCATTTATTCAGCCTCCTGTTCACACACAGGAGTCCCCAGCATTTAGCACTGATGTGGTCTCTGAGGAGGGGACCTGGGGCATGGCTCTATTTTATTTGCCATGAAATACACACACAGCTGAGTTGTATTAGGGGACTATTATAATTATTACATTAGTCATATTAGTTATATTAGGGAACTAATATATTAATTACATTAGTTATATTAGGGAACTAATATACTAGTTATATTAGTTATATTAGTGAACTAATAGATTAGTTAGATTAGTTATATTAGGGAACTAATAGATTAGTTATATCAATTATATTAGGGAACTAATAGATTAGTTATATTGGTTATATTAGTTATATCAGGTATATAATATTAGTTATATATATTATATTAGTTATATATATTATATTAGTTATATTAGGGAACTAATATATTAGTTATATTAGTTATATTAGTTATATTAGTTATATTAGGGAACTAATATATTAGTTATATTAGTTACATTAGTTATATTAGGGAACTAATATATTAATTATATTAGTTCTGATGGGGGACTCCAGCTGGGCCTGGTTTGATGCCCAAATCAGCTCCAGCCCCCCAGGGGTGGGCAGGACAGAGCATCAGCCCCGTGCAGGGCCCTGTGGAAGGGCAGGGGAGAGCCCTGTTGGGCAGGGAGAGCAGAAACTGAATATATTCAGTTAAATTCAGATAAATTCATAACCAGGCTCTCTAAACCCCACTCTCACAGTCTGTGCCTGCCTGAGGAGCAGAGCTGAGCGATGGGTGGAGGTGTGGGGATGTTGTGTGGCTGTCAGGACAGGGACACAGCCCTGAGAGCCCTGCAGAGCTCAGGGGCTGTGCACGCCCTGCCAGCAGTGCCACACGCCAGGGCACGCGCTGCTGCTGCTTTATGGTGCCCTGGCAGGAGCTGGGTATGGATTTTAGTGAATTGTTAACACATTTTATGAATCTGCTGAAGGGGTGCTGGTGTGGGACACGGCACATGTCTGTCCTGCAGGATGGAGTAAATAAATCAGGACTTCCACGAGATAAAACTTTATTGAGCAGCAATAAACGACAGCAGTGGTGCTCACAGCGTTTAAAGGCACGTAAAAGAGAGGCTGACTGCTCCTGCCCTGTGCTGGAGCAGCTGAGCTGGGGAGAGGGGTCCTGCCAGGGGACAGGGGCTGCCACAGCCTCCTGTCACACCCTGGGGTGACTGTCACACCCTGGGCTGCCTGTCTGTCACACCCTGGGGTGACTGTCACACCCTGGGGTGACTGTCACACCCTGGGCTGCCTGTCTGTCACACCCAGGGGTGCTCTCACCCTCCCAGCACCCACATCTGCTGCTCACAGGCTCTGCACAATGTTCTGGTGCCTTTCCCCAGACAGAATCCTTCCCTCACTCTGCCCACCAGAAATTCCTCTGCTCTGTGGTCCCCAGGACAGCTTTGGGGCAGAGGACACATTGGCCGTGCCACCCTCCTGCTGGGGTTCACATTCTGAAGTTGTTCTCTGAAATAAATTAATTATTAATTATTAATTATCATCATCATCATCAACATTATCATCCAGGGGAATCAGGGGCTGTGAGAATGGCAGCCCAGCATTTGGGGAATTGGGATTCTCCAGATTTAGGTCTCTGGTTTGATTTTGCTCCAGAGCTACAATCTCATCTGGTATTTCTTTGGTTTTCAGGGATATTGGGGTGATTGTAATTTGTCAAAACTAGGAAATGAAAATAGTACAAAGGTGTCTTACCCAAAGCACAGGAAACATCATTTGATGCTCCCAGGGAAAGCTGGCACTGTGCACAGACTCAGATTCATTCCTTTAGCAATTATTCCTTTAGCCCAGCTCAATGCTTAATAAAGAGGAATTTCATCATCCCCAAAGTTTCCTGGTTTCCAAAAACACTCCCTCTCAGCCCCAGGAGCAAATAGATGAATCTTCCTTCTTAGTAAAATTTTGTAGAGTAATAAAGTTTTTTAAAAGGGGAAAAGCCTGACTGATCCTTTTTGGTGGAGTGGGATGAAACCTCCTGCCATGGGCCAGCCTGGCTGTCCCTGCAGAGCCCCAGCGGGGCTGGAGCCCCAAACCTCCCCTCAGGGTGTCCCAAATCCAGGCTGTCCCAAATCTGCTCCTTAGTGTGTCCCAAATCTGCCCCTCAGGATGTCCCANCTAAGGGTGTCCCAAATCTGCCCCTCAGAGTGTCCCAAACCCAGGATGTCCCAAACCCCTCAGGGTGTCCCAACCCTGCCCCTCAGGGTGTCCCAAACCCAGGGTGTCCCAAATCTGCCCCTCAGGGTGTCCCAGCCCCTCAGGGTGTCCCANGGGTGTCCCAAATCTGCCCCACAGAGTGTCCCAAAGCTGCTCCTCAGGGTGTCCCAAATCTGTCCCTCAGGGTGTCCCAAACCCCTCAGGGTATCCCAAACCCAGGGTGTCCCAAATCTGTCCCTCAGGGTGTCCCAGCCCGTCAGGGTGTCCCAGCCCGTCAGGGTGTCCCAGCCCGTCAGGGTGTCCCAGCCCGTCAGGGTGTCCCAGCCCGTCAGGGTGTCCCAGCCCCTCAGGGTGTCCCAAACCCAAGGTGTCCCAAACCTCCCCTCAGGGTGTCCCTAATCTGCTCCTCAGGGTGTCCCAGAGCTGTCCCTCGGGATGTCCCAAACCTGCCCCACAGGGTGTCCCAGCCCCTCAGGGTGTCCCAGCCCTGTCCCTCAGGGTGTCCCAGCCCTGCCCCTCAGGGTATCCCAAACCCAGTGTGTCCCATACCCTCAGGGTGTCCCTGCCCTGCCCCTCAGGTTGTCCCAAATCTGCCCCTCAGGGTGTCCCAGCCCCTCAGGGTGTCCCAGCCCTGTCTCTCAGGGTGTCCCCAGTCCCAGGGCTGACCAGGGAATGAGCACAGGATGCCTCTGATGGTGCAGGGACCCCACATCAGTCCCTTCATGTACCCTGGGCACTCATCCCCTCTCCACCAGACGTGTTTTAAGCATCTCAGTGCAGAATCCAGCCAGGGGGATGTGAAACGAGGTGAAATTATTCAGGATATACAATGGAGGAATTTTATTACCGAGCTGACTGCATTATAAATCAAGTGCTCTGTAAATGCAATAAAACAATTGTTTAGTCTGCATGATTCATACCACAAACCTCAGTATTCTGTGTTTTGATCTTATTGCAGCAATAAACTGTCTAGACACCAATTAACAAACTGTTTTTTCTTCAGATGTTTGGAGTGCCTTTGCTGCCTGATCAGCACTCAGAAATACAGGGCTTTCTCTCTATGCCTATTAATTATCAGGTTGATCAAGAAGCAAGGTCAGCTGCAACTGTACAGCATTTCTCTTTCCATGAATTGCTGCAGGAAAGGTACCAATAACAGTGGGTTTTATTAGTACTGAGATAAGGATTTATTTTACTACGATGCCCCAAAATGAGCTTTAAAATGTAATTTATATGAGCAGAAGGTGCCATTTCAGGTCCTGATTCAACAAGCTGCTTCTGCCTGTACCCAACTTTAAACATTCCAGTAATCCCAGGAGAATGTGTGTGTGTAAATTATTTAAAGTTTGGTGCGTGAGTTCATCCTTTGCTGAATTACAGCTGGGAAAAGGATCCCTCCTGTGTGGTCACCCCTCCTTTTGCACAGGGAGTGGAGCAGACGGGCTGTGGGTTTAATGGCTCAGACTGGAGGGGGAATGGAAGGAGCTGGAACCTGGGACAGCTTCTGGGGGAAAGGGAGGCTTGGAAAAGCCTGAGACACCTGGAGAGGCTTCAGGTGCTCATTTCAGGTGATAGCAGCAGTGGGATTGCACAGCTCTAGAAAGGGAGAGTAGGGCTGTGCTGGGCAGGTGAGCCTCCCTCTCAGGTGTGACAGAGCCCACTGCAGGTGACCCCTCCTTCTCAGATGTGACAGAGCCCACTGCAGGTGACCCCTCCTTCTCAGGTGTGACAGAGCCCACTGCAGGTGACCCTCCCCTCTCAGGTGTGACAGAGCCCAGTGCAGGTGACTTTCCCCTCTCAGGTGTGACAGAGCCCAGTACAGGTGACTTTCCCCTCTCAGTGTGATTTTGGGTAGGACAGAACCCCCTGTGCAGGTGACCCTCCCCTCTTAGGTGTGATTTTGGGTGTGACAGACACCAGTACACGTGACCCCTCCTTCTCAGTGGGATTTTGGGTGTGACAGACCCCAGTGCAGGTGACTCTCCCCTCTCAGGTGTGATTTTGGGTGGGACAGACCCCAGTGCAGCCAGGGCTGGGGCCCAGCAGGGCCCAGGGAAGTGGCCCTGGGTGATTTTGTGCTCCTCAAGGGCCACTCCTCCCTCCCTCCCCTGCAGCGCTGCTGTGGCTCTGCACCATTCCCAGAGGATGGAGACCCCCAGTCCCCGGTTTTTGTTGGATTTTTTCAGGTGCAAAGCAGCCGAGCAGGGGCTGGGGGCTTTCGGAGCCTCCCGGGGTTGCTGCTGCTGCTGCTGCAGCTGCTGCAGCTGCAGCAGAGGCTGCTCGGTGCAGCCCTGCTGGACAGCTCCCGCCGGAGCTGCAGCTCACCTGAGCTCGCTGCAGGGAAAGGGGGATGGATTCTGCTGGGACCAGCCCAGACCCCGCAGATCCCGGGAAAATCCCCCAGGAGCTGTGGGGAACACGGAGAACCCAGCTCGGGTGCTCTGTGTTGCGGGGATAATTCTGTAGGGTTTGACTTTAACTCTGAGTCACTAGAAAATCGTGATGTCTTCAGAGCCAGAGGAAGAAAATCACTGTGAGGCTGCTATTGAGAAGTTATTTGAATAATAAAAAGTGTCCCTAAGCCCCTGACAGGTTCTTACTGTGTCGGTTCGGTTTTTACACTTCAGTTGTGCTCCCCACTTGCAGAACCCTCCTCAATCACCTTCTTTTTCTTTTTTAATTACACTCATCCCTTTGGGAGCCTTACAGAGGAAGTTGTTTTTCATTCAAAAATGTTTTTCCTCTGTTCTGCATAAAGACTGGGCAGATTCTGTGGATTGCCCGTGCAGTCAGACCAGCAGTTTTGATATATTTCCCTGGAGGAATGTTGGTGGGTTTTTTTGGGTTTTTTTTTTT
>VXBR01006823.1:15835-27987 GCA_013400215.1 Cisticola juncidis
TTTCTTTTTTTTTTTTTCTCCCTCAAGATAAAAAGATGTCCAGCTATGCAGGTTTCCACGCAGTGCTTAGGGAACGTGCACAGCCAGTCAAATCAAATTCTGGGCTGGCTAACCTTGGCAGTGCCCCTTTCAATTAACTTTGCAGCCCAAAGATGCACAAACAAAAGGGTTTGAAGACTTTCTCTGAAGCAACAGCATAGAGGAGGAAAAAAAATCCCATCTTGAATTTTTCCTGAATTGTTAATTTTAATTTTGGGCATGAAAACTCATTGTCCTTTCACTTGGGGATTTTTCTTTGGCTTAAAACAGTGCAGAGGGTCGGGCTGTGCTGATGAGTCCTGGGACGGTGGGAGGGGGGAAGAAATCCAAAGTTTCTCCTTTGTGCTGCTGCATGCAGCGTTGCAGCCAAACAGCAACAGCTGCATTGTTCAGCTAAAGGGCCCAATTTAATGAGCTTCTTTATTTATTCCTTTCTTTTACACAGAGGTAAACCCCTGTTTTTCCAGAAGATGGAAAAGGAGGCTCCCTTAATTATTTTGGAGGAATTTTGTAACAGAACAAACCAGTTCCTGCAAGAGGGAGATGCTGCTGTAACTCTGCTAAACTAAATTCAAAAGTTACAAGGGATTTTTTTTTTTCACATTATATTTTATTAATTAATACTGCCTCTTTCAAATAACAAAAACATTCCTGGTACCCACCTTGCAATCCACAAACTCCTTAGGGAAAAAAAAAATAAAAAAGGAAACTATTTGAGAAGGGAATTGTTTAAAACAGAAATACAATATCCCATAAGGCTGCTTTAAAGTTTGGCATAAAATTTTACTTCTGCCATTTTCCAATTCACTGAATTTACTGAAAAACAGAAGTTTTATGGCAGTAGAGCCTCCTCTGGCTCAGTTTTATATCCAAATAAAGGGAAAAGTACTTTGGCCTGGTTGTGCCTCACAAGTCAGGTGACGTTCACCTGTTTCAGAGAATTTTAAACTTTCAGAAGAAGCTTTCCTTTAAATTTTGTGCATTTCAGTGCCTAAATCCCTGTGCCCATGGGGAGCTGCAGGATTTACCTGTCAGCATCGGGTTCTGCACTGCCCTGGGCGCAGCCCCGAGAACAGACCCGGTGATAATTCCGATATTCCAAGGGCACCTTTGGGTGCCCGGGGCTGGCACGGGGCTGGCACGGGGCTGTCCCCGGGCGGGGTGGCACAAACACCCCGACGGAACAGGAGGGGAATCCCGCTTCTGCCAGGCGGGAGCTGGACCTGGGGTATTGATGGAAAATGTGCGGTANTATTGCATTTACTCATGATTTATTATTTTATAATGAATTATAAAATTATAAATAAATAATTATATAAGTGTTAATAATTATCAGCTATTACTACTATGCCTAATTTTGCTAATTGAGTTTGGTGCTATTTATTCCATGCCGGGGATGAATGGGATTTATTATTGGGATGGGAATGTATTCCATGACGGGAATGAATGGGATTTATTACTGGAATGGGAATGTATTCCATGCCGAGGATGCACGGGGATTCATCACTGGATAAATGAATTTTTTCCCCTCCGGGGATGCTCGGGGACCTTTCCCTGCTCTCCCAGCGGAGCTTTGGGCACGGGCGGTGGCTCCGCTCCCCTCCCGGGGAACGCGGGGGCAGCTCTGGGATGGAAGCAGCGAATTCCGCAGTTATGACTCCAGTAAAAGTTACCTAGGCACTAAAATAATGGAACTTCCTACCCGCAGATCCTTCCTTTCCGCGGGACTGTCCCAGGAAGGGACATCAGGGATCATAAATTGTCCTTTGGCTTTTCAGCGCTTTACAGGCTCCCATGCATCGCCAACAATGGGGCTGGGAATGACTCTTAACAGCTCATTAAGGCTGTTTTTGCCAAATGCAAATAATAAAAAGGCCTCTTAAGAGGCTGTCTCATTTTTATTCAGAAAAGGCTACTGTGGAATATAAAAAGATGCCATAAAATGGAAATGCAATAGAAGAGCCGGTGCGGTTATCTTTGGGGTCCTTTGAAAGATTTCCAGCCTAAGTTCAAATCTCATGGGAGGATTCTGGGTGGTTAATTCAGGAGGGAACTTAAAGAAATCAGACACTGACACTGTGCTGGCAACACACAAAAACTCTGGGGAGTAAGGGAGCAGAAATAAATAGGAATGAGATTTTCATGGACTTGCCTGACATTTACCAGGTTTTTATACTCCCAATTCACTTCTCCTGCCTTGGTCTGAGTGCAGGTCTGATGCTTCAGTGCTTTTGACCTTCCCCCAGACAAAGAAAATGCACTTTGGCCATCCCTGAAATGCAATTTGGTGTNGAAAATGTGCGGTATTGATGGAAAATGTGCTAATGACGCCTCCTGAGAGGAACGGCTCGGGTCCTGTCCGCCGATCTTTGTGCCCGCTCCATCACCGCGCATCAGGAACCCGCACCCCGCTCCAGACCCAGCGCTTGGGGCTTCTCCTCCGCGGGGAGCTGGCATAGCCATACAAAGAAATGGAAATAAATATAAATATAAATATAAATNGATGCACGGGGATTCATCACTGGATAAATGAATTTTTTCCCCTCCGGGGATGCTCGGGGACCTTTCCCTGCTCTCCCAGCGGAGCTTTGGGCACGGGCGGTGGCTCCGCTCCCCTCCCGGGGAACGCGGGGGCAGCTCTGGGATGGAAGCAGCGAATTCCGCAGTTATGACTCCAGTAAAAGTTACCCAGGCACTAAAATAATGGAACTTCCTACCCGCAGATCCTTCCTTTCCGCGGGACTGTCCCAGGAAGGGACATCAGGGATCATAAATTGTCCTTTGGCTTTTCAGCGCTTTACAGGCTCCCATGCATCGCCAACAATGGGGCTGGGAATGACTCTTAACAGCTCATTAAGGCTGTTTTTGCCAAATGCAAATAATAAAAAGGCCTCTTAAGAGGCTGTCTCATTTTTATTCAGAAAAGGCTACTGTGGAATATAAAAAGATGCCATAAAATGGAAATGCAATAGAAGAGCCGGTGCGGTTATCTTTGGGGTCCTTTGAAAGATTTCCAGCCTAAGTTCAAATCTCATGGGAGGATTCTGGGTGGTTAATTCAGGAGGGAACTTAAAGAAATCAGACACTGACACTGTGCTGGCAACACACAAAAACTCTGGGGAGCAGAAATAAATAGGAATGAGATTTTCATGGACTTCCCTGACGTTTACCAGGTTTTTATACTCCCAATTCACTTCTCCTGCCTTGGTCTGAGTGCAGGTCTGATGCTTCAGTGCTTTTGACCTTCCCCCAGACAAAGAAAATGCACTTTGGCCATCCCTGAAATGCAATTTGGTGTCTCCAGACAGGAAACTCTGTCCCCACTCAGGAGCCAAGGGCTGCCCTTGTTCCCTGGAGCAGGGAGAGCCGTGAGGGGCACCGGGTGGAGTTTGCTGGGGTTCCCAGAGTTTGCTGGGGTTCCCAGAGTTTGCTGGGGTTCCCAGAATTTGCTGGGGTTTCCAGAGTTTGCTGGGGTTCCCAGAGTTTGCTGGGGTTCCCAGAGTTTGCTGGGGTTCCCAGACACATCTCCCCTTCCCCACCTCCACCGTGCTCCCAGTTGTCTCCAAGTGCTTGGGGGACAAATTCCCAGTACCCCCCACACCCCTGGCCCATTCCAGTGCTGGTGTCTGCTGCAGCTGGCACCCAAGGTCCCTGTCACAGTTTTGGCACTGATATTTCTTATTTTTTCCTCCCCAGAAAGATGCAGGATTTTGGCTTGATGACGTTATCACCTAATTTTTAGAGAGGTTTTTCTAGCTCCTCTAATTTTTCCTTCATCCCTTCATTCAGGGGACTGGAATATTCATTAATTTCAAGCCAGGCAGCCTGTGGTGAATGAGATATCTGAAGGTTGTTCTGGGCTGTGACAGCCTGGTTTGTATGGACAGGAGCTTTGGATCCATCTCCTCCTGTTGTTAAATCCCAGTCTGAAGCAGTCTCTGAACAAAGGTCTGTGGATTCCCAGTGAATAAGACAATTCCTCCTGCACAGATTTAGAATTACTCCAGGAGAAAACCAGAATGACAATGCCCTGATTGTCATTCTCATACTCCCACTGATTTACACAAGTGACCAATGGTAATGTATTTATGGGATATTTACTTCGTTTCTATCCCAGAAAGACTTACATTGTCTGGAGCAAAATGCTTCCCAAAATCTGAACAATTGCTTAACTATCAATGGTTTGAATACTGCTAGATTTTCCTTATTTTTGTTATAAGAATTGTGATTTATTATGTAACAACAGCAGAAATCCCCCAGGAAGAGTCAAGCTGTTGTTGTGGGAATTGAGTCTGTTACCAGAAGTCCCCAGAAAATCACTGAACACCCCATGGGAAGCCTGCAGAATTAAGACTCTTCATAAATCCACTCCTTTCTCTTAAATCAAGCTTAAGAATTAACATGAAAATTGGATCTGGTTACTTCTCTTGAGCAAGGCTTGAAAAATAAATGGAACATGAGGAAAATCCACTTGTATAATCTGGACCAGGCATGATCCATCTCTGGGAATTATTCTTGGGCAGTGCTGGCCCAGATTAACTCTTTCATCACCTTCCTCAGCACTTACCTCTGTCCAGACTGAGCAAGTAGGGTCACACCTCAAAATCTGGGTTAGGATTTCCTGGAACAGAAATGGGGAAGAAAAAACCAACACTAAACAAAACCAACTGGACAAATCCCAACCAAACAACAAAAGGATGAGGAGAAACAATATAAAAACCTTGGTTTGGGGCTTTTCCCTGGTGTAGGACTCAGGGAAGGATCCCTGCCTGGTGCTGTGCCACACACAAGCCCAAACTGATTTACTGCACTTCCCACTTGGTCTTGCAGAGTGGAAGGAAGACTTGACTTTTTAAAATGCAAATGAACCAGAACCTTGAAGGGCCTTGGAATATTTTCCTGACTTCCTGAAGCCCATAAAAACATCTCTGAGACTGTGCTATGATGGGAGACCCCCAAGGAGAGCAGGATGAGAAATGGCCAGAGCTGCTGAGGGCAGAGAGGAGCCGAGCTCCAGGGTGGGCTCTGCCTGGGGTTCCCCTGGAGTCCAGGACATCCCTGTGGCCACCCTGGAGGGTTTGGGGACAGGACAGGGGGTCTGGGGTCTGTACAGGGGGGTCAGAGCCTCACACAGAGCCCAGGAGGGCACTGCCTCTGATCCCTGCCATGGCAGTGAATGCCCACAGTGTGTGAAGAATCACAAGCTGAGAGAATTCAAAATAAGNGCAGAGCTGAGACAGAACTGAGATAATGCCCCTGCCAGGGAGGCCTGGCAGAGCTGAGACAGAACTGAGATAATGCCCCTGCCAGGGAGGCCTGGCAGAGCTGAGACAGAACTGAGATAATGCCCCTGCCAGGGAGGCCTGGCAGAGCTGAGACAGAACTGAGATAATGCCCCTGCCAGGGAGGCCTGGCAGAGCTGAGACAGAACTGAGATAATTCAGAATAAACAACCTTGGAACAGGCACTGGGGCCTCAGCTTGTCATCTCTACCTCTGGTGTGAAAGATTTAGGGGCAAAGAGAAGATGAAAAACCTCGGGGAACAGCAACCCCAAGGAAACTCCCAGGGAACAGCAACCCTGGGGAGAAAACCTTATTACCTTGGGGAACAGCAACCCCAAAGAAAATCTCAAGGAAAAGCAACCCTGAGATTCCCCCTGGCTGTCCCTGTGATCCACAAAGATCCCATCCATCCCAGAGTGCTGCCCTGGCACTGTGCCCTCCAGGAGAGAGGCAGGAGGGTTCAGCTGTGAGGAGCCCTGGAAGTGCTGAGCTGCACCATCTGGGCTGCTCCGTGTGAGGAATATGCTTTATTGGCATGGCTGGGAGGTTTACAAGCAGTCTGCTTGAAGTTTTAATGGTTGCTGGGGTGATTTATCCTGTCCTGAGAGTCGGGGCTGTTAGGAGGCACCCAGTTCTTGAGCTCTCGCTTTCCTTTATTATGAAAACCTTTAATCTTTCCTACATGTACCATAAATAACCCCATTATGGCCACACAGAGAAAATGCAGCAGTCCCCACGTAAGTTTGGACTTTCTGCTTCACACTTTTATGGCTGCTGTAACCCCACGAGGGGATGTTTAACACACAGCAGCAGGGATTTGGAGTCTGAGGAGTGCAGCAGTGTCATATTCGATTTTTGGCTTTGCAGCCACCATGCCCAGCTCTGTTTTCCAGGCATGGACACAGGCACAGCTTCCTCCAAATCCCCTGGGGCATCTTGAGCTGCTGCTCCGGAGCCTTTGGTGCCTCAGTATCTGACACCTCAGCCTCTATTGCTCTCCCACATTATTTAAATCTGTTCCTGTGGAAGGCAAAAGGAGCCCTTGGGAGGCCGGGATGCACTGAGAGTTCAGCTAAAGGCAGAAAGAGGGGCTGGGGCTCACAGCAGGAGGAACATTTCACTCAGGACATGCCCTGCATGCATTTCAGACCAAATCCACAAACCCCCAGGAGCTGCAGGGGAAGGGGAGGTTGTGCTGACCCCTCCAGATCGGCTGTATCTCCCCTTTGTGTCCTTATCCAGGAAAAAAACAGGGAATGGTGGCCAAGCAGGCGATGCTCCAGAGCTCTGCAGGATTTTCCAGATCGCTCAGATCTGCTCATCTTTCTGCTCTCTGCCTCCCTCAGGCACCTCTGAGTGCCCATGACAACCTCTGCCCCTCCTTGGAAGCTCTGTCAGCTCTGTGCAGAGAAGAACTCTGCATTAATGGCCCAGTACTGCTATTTTTCCCCTTAATTTTACTGATTCTGCCCCAGGGGATTTTCTTTAACAAAACCCGGTCCCAGTTCCCCTCGGGACTGTGATTGCCACACCCGCGGGTGGAAATCATGGGCCAGATCTGATCAGGATTGAACAATTAAAGAATTGGGGCTGATGTTCATGCAAAAGGACATTTAAATTAGCATAGAGCAGCAGAGAGCTTGAGAGGAGGGATCTGTGATTGAAGCAAAGCTCTAAGTGCATCTCTCGAGCTAATTGCCATCTCAGAGATTGTAAAAAAGAGAGAGAGAGAGAGGAAAGGACTGGAGGGCAAATTACAACTTCGGAGTAGGGATGGACTCAAGCCGGAGGACTTGTGAGAGTTATGCAGGGAATTTGCAAAGGGCTGGGCAGAGTTTTATGGAACTTTTGCCCTTAAGTTTTAAATATGTCCTTGGCTGGGTGAGGGGGATGGGGAGTGCAGGCTGAGAGTTTCTCTTTTTGGGGGGAGGACATTGGATTTGAAACGAGACAGCAGGAATGCATAAGCTGTACCAATAATATACTCAATTATCATCATTTCCTTACCCACAGCGATCCTGATGCCTCAGTGTGAAGACCAAAGCCAAGCCCCCAGTCCCAACTACAAAATTCCAGCTGTACCTGGGAGATTCCCCCCTTGCCCAGGGCACAGGATCTGTCCCCAGCCAGGAGCAGGAGCCCCGAGCTGACAGACCAGTGACAAACTGGGAAAACCCCACTAAGAGCATCCCAATAATCCCACTGGCTCAGCCAGCACCAGCTCCCTTCTCCTGGAAGTGCCTGAGTACCCAGTGGAGATGGGGATGCTTTATCAATATCCCCAGTAAACTGTCCAGTTAAAATCTAATCATAAACCTGTACTGCTGGAATTCCAGGGGTTCAGGTTCTTAACCAAATCCATTTGCTTTCTGTCCCACTTTGTTATCTTTCCTCACAGAGAGATTGAAGGAATTTGGAAAAGAAAGCAATTTTTTTCCCTAAAAGTATTTTCAGCACCTAATACATTCAAAATCTGGGATATCATGTATTTATATACTCCTGCAGCATGGAATAAGCCCCTCATATTAAATTAGGATTTTAGCTGTAATTTACAATTGTTATAATGGAAATGTGGATCATTTCCCCTTTTGTGAGGCTCAGCAGGATCTGTGGATGGAAAAGGGACCTGGGATATCAGTAATAAATTTATTTTTCCCTTCAGATGAGGTGACTGTGGTGAAGGCAGTCCCGTGAGTGGTGCTCGGGCAGCATTTCCAGTTATCTCTGGAGCAGCAGGAGGGTACCAGGCTGTGGGTGAGGACAAACCCAGCACAAAGGAGACACATCTGGGCCTGCTGCCTCCCCTGGAGTGCACCCACAGGGAGGGGATCAATAACCAATCCTGCAGAATGAATTAACTGCACTGGCACAGTGCAGAAAGGGTCTGGTGTGGGGAAAGCACAGGCTGGTCCTGGTGCAGGGGGGAATTCGGAGCTCTGCTCCCTGTGTGTGCTGGGGTGAGCACTGAGCCCTCCTGGCTGAGCTGTGGGGGACATTTGGGGCTCTGATCCCCATTTGTGCTGCCCTGGGGTGAGCACTGAGCCCTCCTGACTCAGCTGAGGGGAAATTCAGGGCTCTGCTCCCCGTTTGTGCTGCCCTGGGGTGAGCACAGAGCTCTCCCTCCCCTGGCTCAGCTGAGGGGGCATTTGGAGCTCTGCTCCCCATCTGTGCTTTCCTGGGATGAGCTCCCCCTTCCCTGGCTCAGCTCAGGGGACATTCAGGGCTCTGCTCCCCATTTGTGCTGCCCTGGGGTGAGCACTGAGCCCTCCTGACTCAGCTGAGGGGAAATTCAGGGCTCTGCTCCCCGTTTGTGCTGCCCTGGGGTGAGCACAGAGCTCTCCCTCCCCTGGCTCAGCTGAGGGGGCATTTGGAGCTCTGCTCCCCATCTGTGCTTTCCTGGGATGAGCTCCCCCTTCCCTGGCTCAGCTCAGGGGACATTCAGGGTTCTGCTCCCCATTTGTGCTGCCCTGGGGTGAGCACTGAGCCTTCTCTGGCTCAGCTGAGGGGGCATTTGGAGCTCTGCTCCCCATCTGTGCTTTCCTGGGATGGGCACTGAGCTCCCCTGGCTCAGCTCAGGGGGCATTCAGGGCTCTGTGCTGCCCTGGGGTGAGCAGTGAGCCTTCTCTGGCTCAGCTGAGGGGGCATTCAGGGCTCTGCTCCCCGTGTGTGCTGGGGTGAGCACTGAGCTCCCCTGGCTCCCCTGAACTCTTCCCTCTCCTGCGAGGATGCAGCCTCAGAGGCGATTTGCTGGGATAAAGGCAGATTATACAAGTTAGCAAATTATATCAGATGCTTTCAGGTCCTCCTGCTGCCCTGACAATCAGTTATCATGGACTTTAGGAAGCTGATCCCACAGACAAACGTGCCATAATCTCCCCAGAGTTAATGTTCCCCCTTTGGGGCGCCCCCCGGGCCCTGCTGTGGCTGTGGCTGGGGCCACACAGTCTGCCAGGGCTGTTTGCTTTACCCACAGCATCTCCCCACCAGCGCGGGGCTGTTTCCCAATTTTGGAGGTGGTGTGGGGAGGGGATTGGGAGCTGATGATAACGGGATGGAGGAGATTAGGCAGCTAAGCCATCCATTTTAGTTCCAGTGATCAAATTTCACAGTCTTTATCTGAAGCACTGCCCGCCTAACTCTCGGAGTGAGGATAAAATGAGGGAGTGCAGCTAGAACCAATAATTAATGCCTGTTGATCACCACCACAAAATCGCCATCTCCCCAAAGGTGCTTGAGCTGCAGAGTTTGATCTTATAAATGTTGATTCTTGTTGTCTGCAGAATTACTGATGGCCAAAAGCTCTGCTCCGCTGGTGATTGCAGTCTGGCTATTCAGGCAGAGATGGGGTTTGTGAGATCAGGGCAGATACCAGAGCCACAATTCTGCTCCCAGGCAAACAAAATGCTCATGGTTTGAATAGAAAATGCTGTGCTGGACCATTGAGTAGAAATTTCTTATCAAGAAGAGTTAAAAACCGGCTCAGAAGAATTAAAAGTCAGTGTTGCCCAGACTTTTTACAAGGAACTGTAAAAGCTTAATGCTACGGGTGCAAAATGCTATGAAATACAATTAAATGTTATTAAGCTTTTTTATGGTAAGTGGGAACTTTTTCTTACAAATAGTTTTTAACTGGCAGCTTTACTTGTTTATCCTCAAAAAGAAAGGTCTTTACATGTTGTATTTAAAACCGAAAATGCAGTGTTATACATATTAACATTCTTTGAAAGCTCCCAAGAGTTTTCCAGACCTCCCATAGGTACCCTGAGGGGAAAATCAAAACCACATATGGGCAAGTGTGGGGGTGAGAAGAGAAAGAAAAGTTAGTTCCACGTGGATTTTAATGCATCTGATCTCAGGAGGCATTAAACAAACAACAAAAAAGTGCATTTTACAAGGTGAACACTGCATTGATTTGAGACTTTTATATCAGAAGGGGCTCAGTTAATCTGATTCCAATTGACTGACAAAACATCCCCACCTTTCAAACCAGAAGCAACTGCCATAGCAACAAAACATAAATAACTGTACACAGCAAAGCCCACCGTGACAAAAGCTAATGGTGAGCATTGTTAAAAATGGAAAAGATTCCAGTGAGATCCCCAGAGCTGCTGAGGTGCTCACAGCAGCATTTCTGGCCCAGGAAGGACTCCAGGTCACTTTTAAATACAGATGGTGATTTGATCTTTGTTGTTATTTTATTCTAATGATTACATGCTCTATAAACAGAACTAGACAAGTCGTGTTTCTTGTGAACTGCTGCAGTAATAAACAGGTTATTTGAATTAACCCTGCAGGACTGGCTGCAGGGAGGGGAATGAAATGAGAAGGGAGGGGAGGGCAGAATTTGGTAACAAACACCCCAAACTCCTCATCCCTGAGCCTTTGCTGAGCAGCTCAGGACCTCCCTCAGGTACAGAGCTCACAGAGTGGCACTGATGGCATTTCCAGGGATTTCTGTGGGCACTGGCACTGTGTGTGCCCAGCTGGGCACTGCCAGGGGCATTTGTAGCCCAGACACAAATGTTCTGTTCTGTTCTGTTCTGTTTGTGGGACCTGGAGCTCCTGGGGTTACTTTGCCACAGAAGGTAAATGAGGAATTTCTGCGTCCCAGTGCCCTCAGCTGCCACCCCAAATGGACACAGAAATTCAGCTGCTGCAGTGGCTCAAGTCAAGAGCTTTTATGCACATTTAAACACGATAAAATCTAATTTTAAATGAGATTAGAATAACTAATTTCCATTATTTTGCTCTAGAGAGACTCCACAAGCCAAACCCCTGAGAGCAGTAATTTCTGCCCAGTTTGTTTAAAGGAAGGACCAAGACTTTGGGCTCCAGAGCTGCCCTGGCACTGCAGGAATGGCAGGAGTGCCTGCCAAGGGACTGTCCCCTTCTCCGGGGACCTTGACACATTTCCAGACACTCCCACCCACAGCACAGGGATGTGACCATGAATCTGCTGCTGCCCAGGCACCTGCTCAGCAGAGCATGACTGAGACCTTCCTCTTTCCCTCCAAAAGGAATTTCTGGAGCAGGAATGCTTCCTTATCTAGAGCAGCAGCAGCTTTCAGGAGCCTGATGGCTGCTGGATCAGATAAAGCAGCTCTGGAATTTCTATGGTCCCATCAGGGGGTGGCTGGATGTGATGTGTCACAGCAGCAGCTGGCCTTGGGAAACACTGAAACGTGCACATTTTCCTGCACAGAGGGGAAACTGAGGCAAAGGAGCAGCGGGGTTGCTCCAGGCTGCCCAGGAAGTTTCCAGCTGAGGGAGGACATGACCATGGGCTGAGTCCTTTCCCTCTGCTCCTCCCTCCTCCAGGAGCTCTGTGGGTTCTCATTAGGGAGGAGGAACAAGAAGGATGGGACCTCACAGCCTGGAGCTGGAGTTGGACAATTAAATACAAATATGCAAATGGACCAACACTTATCAAAATGTGAGACCTTGTGACAGGTGGTCCATTTTGGGTCTGTTTTGTGTCTATTTTGGGTCTATTTTGTGTCTGTTTTGGGTCTATTTTATGACCATTTTGTGCCCATTTTGGGTCCACCCTGGATGTACCCCTGGGCAGGCTCTTGTCCTGCCCAAGGTGTACCCTAAAGCCCTTTCAATATTTTTTTATTCTTCAGCTCTGTCCACTCTGTTCCAGGCTGTCCTTCCCAAGGCATCAGAGATCCCAGAGGGACACCCTGCCCTAACCCCAGTGCTGTGCTGGTGTCCCCAGAGCCAGCAGGTCCTGTCCCCTGCCCTGCCTGTCCCCTCCCTGTCCCCTGTCCCCTGTCCCCTGTCCCCTGTCCCCTGTCCCCTGTCCCCTGTCCCCTGTCCCCTGTCC
>VXBR01006823.1:28241-42482 GCA_013400215.1 Cisticola juncidis
CCTGTCCCCTGTCCCCTGTCCCTGCCTGTCCCCTGTCCCCTGTCCCCTGTCCCCTGTCCCCTGCCCTGCCTGTCCCCTGTCCCCTGTCCCCTGTCCCCTGTCCCCGGCTCTGCTCCCAGCCCGCAGTAACGGCCCCGGAGCAGCAGAGCCTGAGAAGAGCCGGAGCAGCCCGAGCTAACCCGGGGCTTTGTGCTCGCACGGAGATCTTATCTGCGCTCGAAAAAAGCCATTTTTGTGCGGGAGGAAGAGATAAGAGAGTATGGAAAACATTAGAGGTGTATTTCCACTGCTCACGTTCGATGTACAGGGCTCCACAGTGTGAGGGGGCACTTTCTGAGCAGATACTGCACAAGATATTGCCAGTCTGATCAAAGCTTAAAACCAGCCTTGCTCAGGCGGCAAATTAGAGGTTGATAAATGGCTCTGATGAAGTGAAAATTATTTATATTCTAACGAAAAACTGCCACGAAGTACTTGCTTGGGTTTGGTCATACTCAGCAAAAGGGGCTATTGAGTAAATGTAACTGTTGCCTTTTAATAGTCCAAGTGCATCCCCACAGAGAGTGAGAGCACAGTGTAATGTGGATTATATCATCACATGGATGTTGTAAATCTGGAGATAAACCCCGACCCTACATCCATAATCTCCACTTTATCTGTTTTTTGAAAGACAAATATCACGTTCATGCGATGTAAAACCCCAGGAATCTCCCCCTGAACATTTCTGAATCCTGTCTTTGTTCCAGGTGACTGTAACACTTCAGAATTAGCCAAACCATTTGGTGTGTGCGTGCCAGAGAGGCGAATGAATTTTATTACAGCTACAAAACAGATTTTCGGGAGTCGCTGAGTAACTGCGAGCAGATGAAAGGGAACCAGCTGAGATCTGTGCACTGCAAATTGTTTCCCCATGATTAAACTATTTCATCCTCCGGGCTAACATCCCTGTACTTGTTTGGCAACAAGTGATGATGTTGGTGATAAAAGTCCCTCCTGGATGAGCAGGGAGGGATGAGATCAGTTATTAGCACCGTTTTTGTGGTACGAATCACTTCTTTTACAGGTATTTTGTAAAGTACAGTGAAATATGATTGATTTAAATCATGATCATAATAAAGATGCTCACATTGTCCCACTGCAGCTTTGCAGGAGCTGGTGATGAGTTTCCAGAGTTCTGCCCAGGGAAAATGCTCAGAGCACTCTGGTATTAAAAAAGTGCAGTGTGTGGCTGTGTTCCACTTTGGTGAATTATTTTTCTTCAATAATAATTTTTTTGGGATTAATTAGAAATAATTAATGCAGACGATTTCTTTGTACTCACAGCAAAACCTGCAGCCAGTTACTAAACTTATAACTGACTCTACCGAGGGAGAGAAATATTACTTACAGCCCAGGCTAAAAATTAATTAATGTGTTGGACAAATGTTGCTCATTGCTTTGCTTATCCGTTGTAAATTTTAATTTTTTTTAAACAGTGCTACATTTTAGACAGAGCACTGCAAACCTGTGGGCCTGCTTTTCCAAGGTGAGTCCAGCCAAAGCTGTGCATCCATGTTTTGCTCAGGTCAGTGGGAATTCAAAGCATTCTGTAACTTTGCAAATCAAATCACATTTGCAGGTGCTGTCACAGCCTGAATTTTGCCCAGTACTTAAAAATATGGTTTGACCATGTTTAAAGCATTCCTGAATAAAGGCTTAATTATCAATTCAAATGTTTTCAGCCATCGAAATTTACAGTTCAGGCTTCATTTGCATGCGTGTGAAAACTTTGAAATCACCGGTTTCAAGAACCACAGATAAGCACAAAGAAAGATTTTTTTTCGAGGCATTTACAATCAGATAGAGGTTTAAAAAAAGAAATAATGACAGGAAGCTGATAGCAATGGAGAATCACTGCTGCAGGAATCTGAGCAGCTGGACTCCCAAATGCTGCTGGACACAAACCCCCCTCATCCCAGCATCCCTGCGAGGCTCCGGGAAGGTTTCTGTGCAGCCCATTCAGCAGCAGAACTTCTGCTCCTAAATGCTTTTCAAATACAGTTCATTTTCATGGCATGATCTTTAATGAAAAGTGCCTGCTGAGTGCAGTACAAACCATTTGGTGCCCCAGTGTCAGGGGAGGAAAAGAACAACATTCAGTAAAGCTGAAGGTTTTTATTATCACGTCGTAAATGAACAAATGGCATCTGTCAATACAAAGGAGCTCATAGGGGGGATAGAAAGGAAGCTTGGTTATTACACTCGGGGTGTGCTGCTGAAGTGACAAACTGGAGTTTTATTAACATGCCAGTTATAGATCTCCTCTTCCTCCCCCAGCGCCCCAGCCCTTCCCTTTACCTCCCTCAATTTGGTCAGGACTGCTGTAAAACCAGCTTTGCTCAGACAGTGCTCACCAGCTCCTGCTGCAAGCTGCAATCATCACCAGGAGCAATTAAAAACCGGGAATTAAACCCTGTATTTGGAATTAAACCCCGTATTTGGAATTAAATCCCGTATTTGAAATTAAACCCCACATTCAGCCCTCTTTGGGGAGCACAGGGGATCAGGGAGTCTCCGGGAGCACTGATCCCATCAGAGTTTTCTCTCTGGCCAATAAACTGCTCAGATAAATGACAAAGGTGTTTATGAGCTCCAGGAAATGTTTATACCCAGTGCAGCAGGGGCAGGGATGGGTTTGCTCCCAGCAACGAGGCTGGAGCAGCAGGAAGGGAGCTCAGGGGTGGCAGAGGTTTTTACTGGAAGGTGCTGAGGCTTTCCTCATAAAAGGGGTTGGGGTCTGCACAGGTGTGGCTGCAAGGGGACAGCCAGGGGGGCAGTGCTGGGGACAGGGACAGCCCTGGGGACCCTGCTGCCCCTGCAGGGGAGTGGGGCTGGCAGTGCCCCCCGTGCCCAGCCCGCTGTGGGGGAACTGCTGGGCCCTGCAAAGGGACAAACCTGGGGCTCCCCTCTGCAAAAATTGCACTGTGGGACCTACAGTAGTGAAAAGAGCTCAGCACAGAGTGAAATGGCACTGGCAACCGTGCAAATGCAGGATTGAGCATTTTAATGGCAGCAGGAAAATACCAGAATCACTTCTGTGCTCTCCCAGCTTTCTCAAGTGCAGGGCCCAGGCTGCATTTATGGCCAGCGAGCAGCAGAGCTGCATTTACAGGGATAAATGAAAGGAAGGGCCCTTCAGTTCTGAGGGCAGCAGCAATTCCAGCAGGGCTTCCTCTAAAAACTGCCCAGAGCACCAAGGCAAGCTGCCCCTGCTGAGGGGCTCAGTGCAAGCAGGACCTTAAACCCCCCCAAAAGAAAGGATTCCATTCAATGAAACCAAAAAACCAAACAGTGAAGCCAGGAAATTCAGAGGATGCACAAACAGCTCCAGATCAATTTGCAGCTCAGTCTGACCTTGGAAATTCAAGGCTCATTGGTGCCTGACAATGCCAGGATGGTTGTGCCCATCCTGGACTGGCCTGGTGGATCTCCCCCTCCAAAAAAAAGTCTTTAGCTCCACTTTCTAACACTAGTAGGGTCCCCCAGGCTTTTAGGGAACATTTTAGGGAAGATACAGTTCCCAAAGGATGTATTGTCCTGCTGGGGATGTGCACAAGCAGCCCCTGTTACTCCTCTGGCTCCCCCAGGTGTTTTAGGGAACATTTTGGGGAACATTCCAGTTCCCAAAGGATTGTCCTGCTGGGGATGGTGCACAAGCAGCCCCTGCTCCTCTGGCAGTGAATCACAGCCCTGAGTGCTGGAGCAGACCTGTCACTGGTGGAAATTGTGCAGACACTGAGCAGACACCTCAGCCCTGCCTGGGCTGACACCTCCTCATTGTTTGTCACCTTCACCTCCCCACTCCACCTTGCTGTGACATTATTGACAAAAATGTGTCACGGAAAGAGAAGTGCATCTCTCAGATAGGCTGTGATATTGAAGAAAAAACCCCAAAAATGTTAGATCAAAGCCTGTTGGAGGCTGAGCTGCACTTTGCAGAGACCCTGCCCTCAGTGCCAGCTCTGGGTGGGCACAGAGCCCTTCACACCCTCAGGGAATTGTCCCCATGGTTTGTCCACTGCCTCTTGTCACAAAGAGATTTATCAGAATCTCAGCACCAAAGCCACGTTTCCTTTCACCCATGGACAAACTAAAAAGCCTCTTAAAACCAGAATAACCTCAGGGATGTCACCTTGTAGGGGATGGCTTGATGTGCCCATTTCCTTCTGATGCAGACTCTTGATTTTGCAGCTTGGTGACAGCAACCCCTCAGCTCCAGGGACAGAGCAGGGACCCGCCTGGCACTGCCCTTCCCTCTGCTCATCCCAGAGCTTCTCCCACCCTCCCTGCTCTGGGAATGCTCACTGAGGGAATGAACCTGCCCAGTCCAGAGCACCAGGGCAGCCCTGAATGGGTACAGGACGTTCTGGAGATTCCCAAAATGTTGATGCAGGAATCTTGTCTGAGCAATCACCCACAGCAGAGTCCCACTGGGCTCCTGGAAAAGCAGCTCCCTGTGTGACACCAGGGACGTGGTGACACCCTCAGAGACAGGGACGTGCCTTCAGCAGAGTTTTAACTCAAAATAATCATAAAATGCTGCTGGATGAAATAAAGATTGTCAGTTTTACACGGTGGAAATGAAAGGGATTGTGTGTCCTGGACAGGGAAGGCTGAGAACAAACGGCAAGGTTTGTTTCAAATTAAAAAAAAACAACCCACCTTACAGTAATTTCTCTTGGTTGTGCTCATGTCCTTTTGGTTTTGCCCACTGTAAGGGATTTATTGCTGGGGAAATGCACAGAAAGAGCAGCTTGGGACAGGCACTGGGGTTATTGAAGGTTTCCCGTGTATTTTGCAGTTGGATGTTTCACAGCCCAATAAAGACTGAACACATCAGAGCCTTTCCTGCAGCCTGGAAATAAAAATGCCCTTCTCATGAAATGAATCACAATCTTTGGGGCTCCTGCCTCCCTCTCAAATTCAGGCAACAAATGAGAGATTTTGGGGTGAAATGTCTGCAGAGAGAGACAGACACCACACGGGTCTGCTCTCCTGCACACATCAGGACAGGAGGCTTTAAATTAACAACTTGTCATTGATAAAGACTTTATAATATGAGAACTAGAGGTGTGCTGAGAACAGTGACTGTTCCTTTAGGTGCCACAAAGTGACCAAAATGCCTCTGTTGCTGGTTGATTTGCCCTTGCTGGGACAGTGCTGGAGATGGTTAATGAGTTAATGGTTGTGAATGAGATACCAGTCACGTAAAAGTTGCCTGTTTTCTCTCCTAATGGAGATTTATACCTAACACGCCAAAGCTCCTTTTGTAGCCGATATTCATGTGACACGGTCACACGAGCAGTTTAAGCACAAAACTCTCCCCCCTAAATTGTCATGTACAAACAAAGGAAAAATCCATTCAGTGGGAAGGGGGAACAGCTCCAGCTGAGGGGTTTGGGGTTTTTATTTTAAACCAGACAGTAATTTTTTGAATCATGTCAGGAAAGGGGGTTTTATGAAAGAAAGCCCAGACAAACCATCCTTATCTAAGGACCCCAAAATAAATACGGTGAGATCATCCAAAGAAATTATAAAACACAAACCGTGCTGAGCACAAGCTCTGTGACCCACGCTCATCTTTAGCGCGGTATAGTGACTACAAAAGGGATATAAAATGTATGGAACTTTTTTCCCCTTTTAGCCCATGCGGCGGTAAATTGTCTCGTCCTGCTGATACATTGCTGTTTGTCATGAGTGATCTAGAAATGAAAGGAACAAACACAAAACAAATCACTGAAACATTTCACACCTCATCATCAAACCCACGTTCTGAACTCTTTTGTTGTGCTCAATAATCAGGAGGGGACAGTCAGCCCGTATATTTTTTATGAGAGGCACTAAAAGTTCTGCTGGCACTGGAAAGATCTCTAGTATGGATTTCTGAAATCTCTAATCTTTTTAAGAAGCAAAACCAATCCGGATTTATTGCTGCTAACACTTGACATCTTTTTAACAGTTTCACCTACCAAACCTCACAGACTATTCCAGATGAGGGAGAACACTCTTGTGCAATGAGTACAACTGAACCTTTCTTCCTTTTCTGTCTTTTTTTAAATTTTATTTTATTTATTTATTTTTTTACACAAGAAAATTGAAGCACGCAGACAATTTCTGTATTTTCCAGCACAGCTAAGGGTACGCTGGGAATCCTCCCTCTCCTCTTTGCATCTGATAAATGTTTATTTTGCCAGCTGTTTAAGGAACTTCCCTTTTGCCATTCAGTGGCAGCACTGGTGGCTTTCTGGGACACTGAACTCAGAGCAGATGAGATCGGCCCAGGCTCACTCAGGGCACTCCAGGAGCCAGACTAAGAATTCACAGTGAAATTACAATTCAGAGTCACAATCAGGGGAATGGATCTGCCTAAATCTCCCCAAAACCTTCCTGGCCTTGCACTAAAATGGTCAGGCCGTGTCCCATCAGGGCTGAGCCCAGGACTGTCCCTGGCAGTGACATCCAGGAGGAGCTGGAGAGGAGGGGACACTCCAGGGCATCCCCTGGGCACCTGAGACCTCAGGGCCACCTCAGACCCCAGGGTTTATCCCCCTTCACAGGCTTGGCCAGGCACAGCCTGTGTGTCCTGAGCTGAATAAATCAGCAAACAGAGCCACCATGATGTGGGTTTTTTAAATTTAAAAGGATTTTCCGGCAGTTTTTTCCTCTCTGCCCCCACAGGGGTGACGGTGGCTATGCCCAGCATTAATATATGCACATAATTTAACTAACAAGTGATTACAGAAATTCCCTGGCAGATCCTGTGCTGGACAGAAACCTCTGTGCTCAGGAGCAGGGCAGCTCCTGTCCCTCAGAGCTGGGGAATCTGCCTTGCTTCTCAAAAAGGAAAAACTCCTCACATTGAATTTGAGGAAATTTTGCATAAATATCTCCTCCCCTGGCCTGCTCCCCTTCCATAAACTCCTGCATTCCTTGAAGATTTATGGAAGATGATTGGAGTGAGAAGCCAACATCTCTGCAAATGACTGACTGACCTTCCACCTATGATCATGACCCCAAACCAGACGAGCCTTTTGAAGGAATATTTTGGATTGAGTTAGGAAATGGCAGGAAATTGGGACAGACCTGGTGGGGCTGCTCAGCACCAATGCCATGGCTGGGAAATTTGTGCACTGCTTTGTCTCCTGCACTGAGCTCAACTGTCCAAGACAAGACATGAGGAACTTCTCAGACTGCAGTGGTAATAAAAAATGAGTCATTTAAAAAAATTATTTCATGTTGAGAAAATCGCTTTCATCAGGTCTATAAATCAAGTTGAAGTACTTGGAGTGTTTTTTTGATTTTTTTGAAATTGGTTTACAGTGCCTGGACATATTTGTGAGCAGGGAGCACTGGGCATCCAAGGGTTTATGTTTCAGTCTCACAAAAGGTACCCAGACATTCAGTAATGCCTGGGTTAGGGACCTCCACAGAATGAAAAAAGAAGAGGTAGGAACACCTAAACTGTAAGAAACACCTAACTGAAAGAACTGTAATAATTTAGGAGTGTGTGGAGACCATAAATGGTGACACCTCCGAATTCTCAGGAGCTGGTCTGGAACACAGGTGGGGTTCCTGTGATCCCCTGAAGCAAAGCAGGTTTTGCTCAGGATTTTGGTGCCCTGTGGGTGGCACAGACACCTGGGGCTGTGCAGGGCTGGGCTCTGCTCCTCTCCTTGGGAAGAGCATCTGGGAAAGGCCTGAGTGCTGAACTGCCCCTTCCATTCCAAAAATGGCATTAACCTGAACAGTCCCTTCCATTCCAAAAAATTAACCTGAACAGCCCCTTCCATTCCAAAAAATTAACCTGAACTGCCCCTTCCATTTCCAAAAAATGGCATTAACCAGAACTGCCCCTTCCATTTCCAAAAAATGGCATTAACCAGAACTGCCCCTTCCATTTAAACAATGGCATTAACCAGAACTGCCCCTTCCATTCCAAAAAATGGCATTAACCAGAACTGCCCCTTCCATTCCAAAAAATGGCATTAACCTGAACTGCCCCTTCCATTTCCAACAATGGCATTATCTGGGCAAATAAAAACCAGCAACAACTCAGAGACTGATTTAATGAGGGAGCAAGAAAGTCTGACATGAGGAAAACTCTCAGCTGAAGCCACAATGAGTGGCATTATGGCATTAACAATGGCATTAACCAGGCAAATAAAAACCAGCAAGAACCCAGAGACTGATTTCATGAAGGGATGGGCTCGGGCAAGAAATTCTGACATGAGGAAAACTCTCAGCTGAAGCCACAATGAGTTTGCAGACTATCACTAATTAACCCAATTTCCAAACGAGCTCAGTCAGTGCCCTGGGCAGGGGGAGAAGTTTGCATCATCTGAGTCTGGAACAAATAAATTCCAAACCCTGCAGTGGGGAGTGCACAGGCCTCAGTGACACCCACACTCCTGACCTCCCCTATTTCTTACTTTTCCTTAATTTTATCTTTATTTCCATTGTTTAAGTGCTGCAGTTCAGATTCACCCTCACTGTTACTGCCTCAAACAGGCTAAAATTCCAGATTTACTCTTTTTGCATGTTTTAAACAAGGTGGGGGGGAGCCAGTGATTAATCACAAACAGCAGTGAGATACAGCCACAGTGCAAGGTCTGCTTAGACATTTTAGTCATATGACCTTCATCTTTGCAAGGATCTATTGTTACATTCCATTTATTTTTGTCAATATTGACATCTGACCATGGACACAAAATGATCTTTTTTTCCCTGCCTATGCTCTCCTGTCCAACTTTGCATTAAGAAAGCAATTCAAAAGCCTAATGCATGGAAAGTGAATCTTTTGTATTCACTATAATGCCCAATTTTTCCTTTGGAGTTACCAAAGCTGTCCAAACAAGAGCTAGATTTTCCTTTTCAGGAGAGAATAATGGAAACTTTAAATGAAATCAGAAGGTTACTTGACCTGTTAGAAACTCTGAGGTAAAACTGATGTGAAATTATAATGTGGAGCCATGTGAGGCTGTTATATAAAACATAGGAGTGCATTATGCAATCTCATATTTTCAACAGAGCTGAAGATGAAAAGAGCTCAGAAACTTGATCAAGCAGCTGCTAAAATACCCTGTGCTGTGCTGTTACCAGGATGGGAGCCTGAATATGATTTTATTTCAATTAATCACAGTGAAAGATTGATCAGAAATAATCAAATAATCTGTCCTTTCAAAGAAGGAGGGCAAACCCTGCAGCTGAATTTCCCTGGTCACTGGCAGGATCCTGCTCATCCCATCATTCCCATCACAGTCCCAGCCTTGGTTCTGAACATTTTCACATTTCAGCTCCTGAAATGAGCTGGAATTTCAGATATTCAGAGCTCAGCTGTTCCACGGGCACTGCAGAGCCCTCAGAAAGCAGCGATTCCACCCAAAAGAGGATAAACCCTCCTTGGAGATTTCTTCCCAACCTTTGGTGGGAGAGGACAGGGAAACAGGAGGGAAAAGCTGATTTTCATGCACTCCAGCAGATCTAACCCAGGGCTGTCCCACTGAACGTGCAACAGAGAGGAAGTTGGGATTTTGCTCAAAAAAAAAAAAAAAGAAAAAAAAAAGAAAAAAAAAAGAAAAAAAAAATCCTTTTTCTCTTAGTTTTCAAGAGAAAGCAGAATATTTTATGAAGATGGTGGGTAACACATGAATATTTTGCCACACATCATTGCAAGCTCAAGCATTTCCCAGCATTATCCAAATGGGAAAATGGGATCACGAGTCTGGCTCCATCTGCCTTTCCCTGGGAACGTTTTGTTTTACATTACAAGGAAAAAAAAAAAAAAAAGAAAGAAGGAAAAAAAAAAAAAAAAAAAACCCAAGAAAAGGGCAGCTTATTTCAACAACCTGATTTTTTTCTTAATGCACAAAAATTAAAGGAATGGGTGATACTGTCACTGCGCAGAAGGGTGTTTGCCCTTTGAGGTTTTTTGTCTTTCCACGTGCATTTTGCAACCATTTCTTTGGGATGAAGCCGTTTTTTCTTTGGGATGAAGCCGTTTTTTCTTTGGGATGAAGCCGTTTTCTCCCCCATTCTGTGCATTAGGTTGACAATGCACAGAATTGCCAGACAGTTTTGTCGCTTATGCCTCAGACTTTACTCCTCCTTTGAACCCTGCTCGGCGTAAAAGAAGTTTTTCTTAATAAGTAGTTGTTCATCCTTTGATATGCACATCTGGATGTGCCTCTTATCTGCAGCATGGTGATGCTGCTTCCTGAAGATAGTGATAAAAGAACAACTGCAAACAACGCGCACACAAAAAGAAAAAGAATGAAAAGAAAAAAAAAAAGACCAAAATGCTCTCAGGTTTCTTTCAGAATAATAATAAAAAATCTGCGTGGAGAAAAAGGGAAAACAGTCTGCTCTCGTATCTTTGGGCTTTTACAGCAGCAAAACAAACACAGGAAGCCAAAAGGAAAACGGTGAAAAATTTACAGTTAGCAATCCGTGGCACTGTCAGTGTGGTGATGTGTAATGCATTTTTTAAAGGCTTGTACAGCTCAAACAGGCCTTGTTTTGAGCTCACTTTGCTACCTCGAGCAAATCACGGCAGAAATGTGAATAATCCTAATTCAGCCCCGCGTTCCCAGTGCAGCTGATGGGGAAGAGCAGCCTCTGCATCGGGGGCTGAGCTCTGCCAGCCTGTGGTGGATTTTGTGCCATTCCTTAACTTTTAGGCTAAAACTGTTCAGCATCACTTTAATCACAGCCCAGCAGTTCTGCAGTCAGTCCCTAATCTCAGTTTCTCCATTTCTTTTCACCTCTGAGTTTGAGGAAAAACTGTTCAGCATCACTTTACTCACACCCCCAGCAGTTCTGCAGTCACTCCCTAATCTCAGTTTCTCCATCTATTTTCACCTCTGGGCTTAAGGAAAATGCCCCTGGCACAGTGCCCTGCCAAAACGCCTGCAAACCCCCAGAGATTCCCAAATGCTCCACAGGAGAAATTTCCAGGGTGCCAAGTTCAGCCAAACTCACAGAAATCTCATTTTCCCCCTTGCACTGAAGGGATCCCTTATCTCTCCATTTCACAGCTGCTTTTCCCCCCTGGCACAGGTCAGGAAATTGCAAATCCAAGTTTTTGGTGCTGTGCTGGGTGTTAGCCCTGGCTGCTGCACATCCCCAGCCTGCCCCGGGTTATTGAAGGTTATTGAAGGTTATTGAAGGTTATTGAAGGTTATTGAAGGTTATTGAGCACCGAGGGCTCCCATCCAGCCGGGCTGCGGGCGCTGAACGCCCCAGGGACAGCGCTGGACCCTCCCCAGCCCCGCAGCCCCAGTCCTGAATTGATCCCTCATCAGTATTCAGCAGGCATGGGAAAATGATAAACTCCTATTAACACTGTCATGGCAACTGAAAAAATGGCTGCTTTGGAAGAGCGGGGTCCGCAGCAGAAGAAAAGCAAAGGCCTCTTTCCTTTCTTCTGTTTGACATCTGTTGTTTAACATTCGAAATTGTATTATGGTGCCACACACTAGCACAGGCGCGGTTAGAGGTTTGGCAGTGATTGTCATCATTATCAGCTCATCCCTGAAATTTCGCTCTGGGCTGGGACTTGTCATACAGGATTTCAGCCCAGGGGCAGAATTTATTGTTCAGATTTCGGCTGGGCAGAGGAGAAAAAGAAAAGTTGTCCTTAATTCATTCTCCTTGGGGACAAAACCTCAGCAAATATACTGTACATTTTCTTAATCCAAATTCATTTAAGTACATCTCTCAAGGAACTTAGAAGTCAAAGATCTACTGAAAATTCTTGGGTGACATAGTTATTTAAATCCAGTGTATTTGCTTTTTGCTATGACATTGTTAATATATGATATACATATTTTATATGAATTAAATTTTTTCATAATCTATTGAGTTTCCTTCCAGAATAAAGAGTTTGTGCCGTTCCCTACCGAGCTCACTGTTCAGAAAGTGAATTTTTACGCCCTGTGGATAATACCTTGTGTTGTACCTGATTGTAATTCCGGTGACCTCGGGGCTCAATTTCTTTGTTTTAAAACTGAGGACAGTCACCTCCAGTCAGAAAATGTTTCATTTGGCACCCCATCACCCAAAATAAGTGAAGAATTGTCACGGAGTGGGAACTGATTGGTCAGACATCCCCGCTAATTACTGTCCCTCATTAGGGGAGTCCAAGGAGGGAGAACCTGGGCTGTGGTGCTGGGCTGAGGGTCCTGCCCACCTTCCCTGGCTCTGGAGGGTCCTGCCCACCTTCCCCGGAGCCCTCCAGGGGCACGGGCAGCTCCTCCAGGCTGGCACAGGAGATGCTCTGAACAGGAGACAGAAGGAAAAACCCAACCCGGCCAGTTCCAGCCCTGAGGATCTGCCCTGGGCTCTGTTCGGGTCTCATCATCTCCATCTCCCGGCTCTGGGGCACAGAGTTGGCACAAAGGCCCCTCTGCCTGTCCTGCCCCAGAAGATCCACCCTGGCCGAGCTCCAGCCTGCTCTGGCCCAGCTCAGCACCCACCCCTTGTGTCCCCATTCCCGGGCACTCTGATCCCCCCTTTGGGGGGACACTCCAGGCTGGGCTGTCCCCAGCATCTCCCTACCCGAGCTGCAGTGATTTGCACCCCCTGATTCAGAAAGGGACTCTGGAAGAACAAGACGTTTTGCTAATTATGAAATTTGTGCGAAATAAATCAGCCTGTACCTGTGCAATTTGGCGATTAGCATGTGAAAGAGCCTAAATATCATCTGCATCCTTCAGAGAGCTGTAAGAAATGCGGTTTTTTTTTCCTGTGCACCTGCATCTATTAATTGTTTTCCCACAAGAACTCCCTCTCCTCGAGACTGAAGCTGTGCTGTGTGCAGATAAATGCACAGAGGTGATCTAATTTAATTTCCTCTCATTAATAGCCTTCCTCCATGGCAACATATCAACATCTCAGCTGTGACAATGAGGACACCTGAGTATACACACATTCTGTGCAGCCTCCTTGTGGGCAAGAGCCTGTCAAGCTTATTAAACGAAATAAATAGAGAATTTTTAAATGTCTTTCAAGCAGCTTATGGAGAGTTTCTTGGTCAGGGTCCTACTTAGAGCAAGATATGAGTTTCCAGGCGGTTGGAGGGAAAGCTAAAGGACAGGCTGAGGATTTGGAGTTTTTATAGCTGCTGCTGGATCTTCATTATCCCGCAAAAATCTCAAACAAAGGGGGAGAGGCGCTGCCCCCTCCCTGCGCAGCCCAGAGGTGCGAACCCAGCACCGCCACCCTCCCATTACTCTCACCCAGTTGTTAACGACAATGCTGCCCCATTTAAATGCTAATATTATTTAGCATGCAACAATCGCTCAGGTTGGAGTCCCGGCTTTTCTGAGAGGAGAAAAAGGAACTTTGCCAGCTTTGCCCCCCTGTTCCCCAGGACCGCTCCTCACCCGGGGATTTTGGGAAGTGCTGGCAGCGCCTCCCGGTTGGTACACGGGGTTTGGTTTTTTAGCTCTTCATGTTTTCACCTTGGTGAATACAGACAAATTTTGCTTTTCTCTATTTTTCTGTGTTTTATTTTAGTGCAGGTTTGCAGATTTTCTCTGTGTCAGATCTCAGAACGCTCCTCCACTCTCTCTGTTGTTTTTCAGGGGAAATTTGGAAATGGAAGAACCGTCACAAATGGATAAAGTGCAAGGCCCAGGCTGAATCCCATCGAGTGAAGAGGAAGAAGAGAGGTCACAGAGGATCTGTCTGAGCAGCTCTTCTCAGCCACGCTGTGCTGAATATCCCAGCTCAGAACAGTCCCTTGCTCCCATCCCAGGCACAACAACCAACACCAAAGGAAATCAGGGTTGGCATCACAAGCTCTGGACCTGGGATAACACACCCAGGACACCCAAACCTGCTGCTGTCCGGGGAAAAGAGCAAAACCTTGGAGGTGGCTGAGCAGGAAAACCGAGTCAGGTGAAGAGCTGGACACAACCCACATCCATCTTTGCAACACTGACATCCCAAGTTTAGAAATTCTCTTCCCAAAATCACGTTTTTTTCCTTCAACTTCCAAAAAAAAAAACCCACCAAAAAAACAACCAACCAAACAAACAAAAAAACCCCAACCAAACAAAACAAAAACAAAAAAACAAACCACAAAAACCCCAAAAAATAATAACAAATAAACCCAAAACAAAACAAACAAACAACAACAACAACAACAACAACAACAGAAAAAAAAAAAAAAAAAAAAAAAAAAAAACAAAAAAAAAAAAC
>VXBR01006823.1:47409-73933 GCA_013400215.1 Cisticola juncidis
TTTTTTTTTTTTAAGTTTCCTCGGAGTGATTATAAAAATCACTTAAATCCTGAAGGGGAACTATGCCTCAGTGACAAAACAAATTTGCCACAAATCATTTTACAAAAGAACAGCAGGACTTTAGACCAAACTCGGGAACTGTTCCTATTCATCATTCATTTGTTTTGGAAACTCCACCCTCCTCCTGCCATGTTCAATATCTAATTGGCATTCTGACACTTCAGATAACCAAACATCTGCTGCATGGATGCTTCTCAGGAGTCTTTTGTTCTGGAAGTTGGAGTTCAAGGGATACAACTCACCGATACCCTACATTCGTGCCATTGTTAGGGCAACTACTCTTCCTGAATGGGGAGAAAACAGTCCAATAAAAGCATTTTGCACAAATACTTCCCTTCCCCCTCCTTCCTCCCGATCAGCTTCCTAAGGGGTTGGGGTATTAAAATTCAGATGTCAGAGTTCTGCTGCTGTTTCCTCACTTTAGGAAGTCGGGGCTTTGCTCCTGTTAAGGGCTGTTGACAAAAGGTTAATTTCTGTTGCAAGGACAAGGAGGTTTCATCACCAGTCAGAGCTGGATACACACTTCATTCTCTTTTTATTTTTATTTATTTATTTATTTTGTTTATTTTTAAATTAATACAGTAGTTCAATGTATTAAATGAACACTGTGGGTATCCAGCAGCAGTGCTGCTGCCAGACCTTGGGAGCTCCTGTTTCGAAAACAGTTTAATTTTAACACTTAGATCAAAAGGTGCTGTAGGTGAAGCAATATTTGGCAGATCAAGAAATAAATCCCAGGTGAAATTTTGTGAGCAAGACTTGTTCCTGCTGCAAGGTGCTCTTTAGCTTAAAGGGTTAATTATCTGATTAATCCAGGCAATATTGTGCATGTATAATCTGCATTTTAAGAGCTGCCAGAATTCTCAGAGCAGCCGCTGTGGGCCTGAGGAAAAAGTCACCGTGGAAGGACAGGACAGGGAGAGCTGAGAGAGGAGGAGGGCACAGGCTGCTGCCTAAGCTGTGATGAGTTTTAGTAAAACCAAGCCTAAACCCCGCAGCTCCTCCTGCTCCCCCATCAGATGTTTCACAAAGTTCTTCCTCCCTAATTGCAGCTGGTCCTGACTCATCCATCAGAAATTCCCTGTTCATAACCACAGCGAGGACATTCCCTTCGCAAGCACGGCCTTCATGGCTAGAAAAGGGTTTTTAAATGCCTAAAGGAGCTGGGCAAAAATAAAAACCCACCCCAGGCCCAAAGAGGCAGGGGAGAAGGACGGGCTGCAAAGCCTCTGCCAGGCTGAGCAGCTGCCCAGATGTGCCACATTCCCCTGCCTGCCACAGCTCCAAGCCTTGCTTGATGCATTATTTTTATTTTTATTATTTTTTCCCTTCTGGACATCCAGCACTCCCTGAGAAGATCACGTCGCTGTAAACTCTGCGAGGTTACAGAGGAGGGCACCGATGAATGCCCCTAAACCCCCCTGTGCCCAGGCTGCTGCATGAAAAAGAATGCTGAATACACTGATAGGAAACAGCTCCCGTCATTGTCCTGCACACACACAATCCCTCAAACGATGCATGTAAATAGAGATTTTATAGGCACATTCACCCCGCAAATCCTTCCCATCTATTCCGAAAGAGCCCATTGTAAACATTACCCGGCTCTGGTGAGCCCGAATTGAGCAGAAAGGCTTCCAGTAACACACGAGTGCCACTGAATTATCCTGATTTCTGAATTTCGGATACCCCAGTGCCCACCAGCCTCACCCCTGGGCCTGGCAAGGATTCAGAGTGCTCAGAAACTCTTCTGTAAAATCTAAATCCACCGGCCAAGGAGCAGAGGAAGGGCTGAAATGGTGCTGTTTGTCCAGGCAGAGAAAGGGAGTGAAGAAAAAAAAAAATCATAGTTACTTATTCAGATTAATGTCTCTGTGAATGGTTGGTTCACAAAAATCTATTGGGTACTCCACTGTGATATTTTTGGGGAAAGGCTGGGTGGGTATGAGGAGCCAGGTGAGACAGGTGAAGGTGGAACAGCCACCTCTGCCTCCAGATAAACGACAATATTGTAGTTATCATCAGCCAAAATTGATCCTGCCCCTCGTCAAAAGTTGATTTAATTCACTGTGGGTGAGCCCAGACTGGCAGGATGGAGCTTGCATGTGGATTTGGGAAATCTGGATTTAATTCCTTGTTTTCCTAAGTAAAACCTCTCTCCATCTTGGCCGAGTGTCTTGGCCATTGGATTTTCAATTCATATCGTTTGGTGCTGCTGAATGCAAAAAATGCTTGTAACAGAGCATGAAACAACAAACACATCCAATTTCCCTTCCTTTTCTCAGGGGATCTCCCAGTACACCACCAGGATAATTAAATTCTCCAAGCAATTTTTACTTTTTTCCACCCAGCTGGAAGAACTCCAGCCTGGGTGTGCTTGGAGCTGTGTGTGCCAGGGCTGCAGTGCTCCCAGACCGGTGTGATGGGTCCCACACACAAAATACAAAATACAAAATGCAAAATATGAAATACGAAATACGGAATACGGAATATGCAATACAAAATACAAAAAATACGAAATACGAAATATGAAATACGAAATACGAAATACAAAATACAGAATACAAAATACAAAATACAAAATGCAAAATATGAAATACTAAATACGAAATACGAAATATGAAATACGAAATACGGAATACGGAATACGGAATATAAAATATGAAATATGAAATACGAAATACGAAATATGGAATACGAAATATGAAATATAAAATACGAAATATGGAATACGAGATACGAAATACGGAATACGGAATATGAAATACAAAATACAAAAAATACGAAATACGAAATACAAAATACAGAATACGGAATACAGAATATGGAATACGAAATATGGAATACGGAATATGGAATACAGAATACGGAATACGGAATACGAAATACGAAATACAAAATACAAAATACAAAATACAAAATACAAAATATTTATTTTGCACATTGTAAAATATTTATTTTGCACATTGTAAAATATGTATTTTGCACACTGTTGGCCCAAAGCATCCCTTGAACTCCTTTTCCTGTGGCTCCATTCCCCTCTCTCTCCCTGGATCATTTCTGGCCGTGGCTGTTGGGCCCTGTGTCATTGTGTCCAGCCCACGTTCCCTTTTCTCCCCGTTTCCCCTGTAGAGAAGGGATGCACATCCGTGTGAATCCCTGACCTACACGGGCTGACCTGGGGACTCACAGATAACGCAGGAGAGTCAATGGGGCAGGGATGGAGCCCCGCACGCTGCACGTCCCACCCAGGCTGCCCTGGTGCAGCTCCGGCCCCTCCGAGCCCTTTCAGCTTTTCCAGGAGAATTTTTGGGGAGTTTTCCCGGCAGAAAGGGTCACCCCGGGAAGGCCAGGGGAGGTTTCCCTGCTGCAGCCCGGGCAGGGCGCGCACGCTTGAGCGGAGGTGACAAACTCGGTTCTGCTGAGGACAATGCTGGGACTGTCCTGCCTGGGGACCCAGCTGCACCCGGGGACACCCCGGGGTGCCTGCCCTGACAGGGGAGCCTGGTCCTGGGTAAATACGGGTAAATGTGGGTAAATATGGATAAATATGGATAAATATCGATAAATAAATATCAATAAATATGGGTAAATATGGATAAATATGGAAAAATATGGAAAAATAAATATCAATAAATAAATATCAATAAATATCAATAAATAAATATGGGTAAATATGGGTAAATATTGATAATTATGGATAAATATGGATAAATAAATATGGATAAATATGGGTAAGTACAGATCTGGAGATCCCCACCCAAAGTCAATCCCTGAGCTTCAGCTGCTCATACCTGGACATGAGGGTAACCGTGCTAAAGCCTCTCCTCTGCATCACAGCCATGGGCAACAAGGAGGGAAAAAAGGGAATAAAATCCCTTCTCAGATGATGTCTGAGCAGTTTTACCTGTCAGGACCTTCTGCATTGAGCCCAGCGCGGAGCAGGCTCTCTGTGCTGACACAACAGCCAGGTGTCAGGGCTCAGCCCCACTCTGCCATTGTTTATTGCCTTTGCACGGATTAATCCCTGCTGTCAGCCCAGCCCTGAGATGCTCTCAGAGAGAAAGGTCTGCATAGCATCACCAGTGTCAGATCCTGCTTTGATACACTTTATCTTCCCTTATCCCTTCAAACTCACCATGACTACTCTGCCTGACATGCTAAAAATGCTTTAGAATTGCTGCATATAGGCTAAACTCTGGTTTCAGGGGAAAATAAAACCCTGCCCACCCCCACTTTTCTTCTTTTTCCCCTTTTTTTTTTTTGACAGAAATCATTGTTGATCTGATTAGAAGTTTGTGGAGTATCCAGTTACAAACGGAGAATCCCCAGAGTGGGTGATTCATTAGTAGCTATCCTGGTGTTACAGGAAGTAAACAGCTTTTAGATGTGCATTTTGCATTTAATTATGTCACAGTCCACTGGCCTTCTCAAAGGTGTGTTGTTTTTCAGGGTAATACATTAAAGATAACAGATTTTACAGCAACAGCTGGGAAAAACAGAAATAGGTAAGGCAAGGAAGCTTTGTGAATGGAGTGGGAGATCCTTGATGCACAGAGGAGACAACTGGGTGTCCTTTGGAAGGATCTGAAACTTTATCCAGCAAAAAGGGGCTGGAAAAGGAACTCAATTTCTGTGCTCATACCCCAGAAAGGTCCTGAATCCATTTGCTTTTGTGCTTCATCACTCAATGATTAATTGTAGTGGTTTATTGTCCTGTTCTCAGATTTATCAAAGTGAGTTATTCTGGATTTACACAGGAGGAGAGGACAGAGCTGAGCCCACTGGGGCTTCTCCCAAAGGAAGTTTCAGCTGGCCCTGGGGGCCAAACCTGCATTGCTGTGCCATTATTTAATGGGAATTATCTCTCATTTCACCCGGGTTTGCAGGGACTCAGCCACAGGCTGGATGCCAGTGCCCTGCTCCCAGTGCTCCCAGTGGCCTGCTCCCAGTGCTCCCAGTGCTCCCAGTGCTCCTCCTGCTCCCAGTGCTCCCAGTGCTCCCAGTGCTCCCGGTGCTCCTCCTGCTCCTCCTGCTCCCAGTGCTCCCAGTGCTCCCAGTGCTCCCAGTGCTCCCAGTGCTCCCATTGCTCCCAGTGCTCCCATTGCTCCCACTGCTCCCACTGCTCCCATTGCTCCCATTGCTCCCATTGCTCCCAGTGCTCCCAGTACTCCCAGTGCTCCCACTGCTCCCAGTGCTCCCACTGCTCCCACTGCTCCCAGGCTTTTTCTGCTGTCCTTTCCCCAGCCCAGCTGGCCCTGACTGTCCCCCAGTGTCCCAAACCCCTGTCCCCATGCCTGTGGCAGTGCTGGGACCAGCACAGAGGGGCTGGAGCCACCAGCAGCGGGCAGGGGGTGGCACCCGAGCATTGTCACTGCACCCCACACCCAGAGGGCAGCCAGGGAGGGCAGAGATGCTCTGCAGGCACAGCCCGCCCTGGATGGCACCACCAGCACTTCCAGGATCCTCACTTCTCTCAGAGATGCTAAAAGAGGAGGACCAGCCCAGTTTGGACACAAAACCCGACATTCCTTTGAATGCTGTCCAGGATGTGTTCAAGTAGGGGATGACTGATCCCATTAGGCTGCTAAATCCCAGACTCAGGGGTGCAGGGAGCAGCATTCTTAAAAAGCAAGCAGTTTTCTCTAAAAGCAGTTTTGCTTTTAACATGAAATTAAATGAATGGTCTAAATCATATTAAAATAAATCATAATCTGATAGGGAATAAAACCCAGAGGCTTCATTAGAGCACTTTTCCTCTGTCATACATCCTAAAATTCTGTCACCCACGTGCCAGGAAATTGTTTAGTGATTTTAAAGCATGAAATATCTCCCTCCTTTGCCCCTGGCTTCCCTGGAGCTCTTTGTCCTCCTGCCCACCCCAGCCCTTCCCACCACGGGCAGCAGCTCTGAACACCAGAGAGCCTCAGCCCAGGAAGGAAATTGAGATTTCCTCCCTCATGCTGGCAGGGCACTGCCAAGATCTGAAATAGGTCAGGTCCACAGAAAGCTCCTGCACCTCTGCTGCTGCCCCCTGGACTGCACACAGGACCTGAATTTAGGGATTACCTGCATTTTATTTCTACTTGTTAACAGCAGTGTTTCAGTAACATTAAAATAATCTGCTTGAACCTGAATTTAGGGAATACCTGCATTTTATTTCCACTTGTTAATAGCAGTATTTCAGTAACAGACACTAAAATAATCTGTTGAACTGCTAACCAAAGCAGTGGTTTTCTTTCTAGGAAAATACCAAATGAATGCATTTGAGAGCACATCAAGAAAGAAATGCAAAAGTCCTGCTGGCAATGACCAAACAAAGCTGGAGAATGGGAACTGGATGGGTTATAAACCCCCGATAGCAAAACCTCAACTGATTCACTTCCACAGTTAATCTGTTCTGTTCTTCCACTGGAATTTGTTTTGCTTGAAAAGGACTATATGGAATCATAACCTTCATTAACTTTGAGTGATCCATATTTTTTTTTGTGACCAGATGTTTAGTTACAGCTGATAAAGCATGAAAGCCTGCATTCCTCACAGCTTGCTCTGCATGGGTGTGTTGGGTAATGATGACAAATATTAAGGTACAGCACTGCTCTTCTCAGCTGACATGGCAGTGACTGAGCTGCTTATCAGATCCAGCTGGGGCTGCAGTGCCTAAAAAAGGGCAAAAATGAATTTATCTGATAGGAGCCTAATGGCTCCTGGGAGTATTTAGAGCTCAGAACAGGCTGGAAAGAAAAATTAAATGCAAACAAATTTGAAGAAAACCCCGACTGCCATTCTGTGGGGTAAAGAAGGCTTTGTGTGGCTTTTGAGATGTGATTGTTGTCCAGAGTGGAGGTGAAGGTAAAAAGAGACTACAGCTGCTCATTGCTTTGCCCTGAGTGCCACATCCAGCCCTTCCTGGGACACCTCCAGGGATGGAGACCCCAAACCTCCCTGGCAGCCCCTGCCAAGGCCTCAAAAACACCAGCCAGAGCTCTGGGATCAGAATTTCTCTGAATAGCAACTTCTCAGTCTCTAACAAATGGGAAACGTAACCAAATCTTTAAGAAATCAGTGAAAACGTAGAAGGAAACTTCAAGGCTTTTCTTAACTGAGCTTTTTTCTGAACAGATGAATCATTTCAGAAATAGGAAATGTCAGTCAGATCATTGTGTGTGACACAAGGCCAGATTTCTGCAGGGGCTTTGTCAGATAAAACCAGGGCTGTGCCTGATGGGAGCCCCAGGTGCACTTACCTGGGAAAAAACTTCATTTCCCTCCTCCTGTCCATCCCAGGGCTCTGCCCAGCCCTCCAGGACCAAACCCAGGGACACAGTTTGGATACTGCTCCTTTTAATGTGCCAAATCTTTGGGCAAACAGCAGAGTCGGGCTGAGCACAGAGCTGGGTGACAAATGGATCCACCTGGAGGAACTGAAGGAGTTTTTGTGTATTTGCTCCCACCTCTCAGGCAGTCAGCACCGAGGCAGAGCCACAAGGACACATGGACACATGGACAGGCAGGGAACTGCAGGATCTGTCTGTCTGCACTCCCTGATCCCAAAAACTGCAGCTCAGACAGCCCTGCTCCTCTTCAGGGAATTTTCATTTGTGCCACAGCAGTGCAGGGGTTTGGGAACCCCAACACAGCACCACTGACTGAGCTGGGCTGAGAATTGGTGCAAAAGTGACTTTTTTAGTGCTGTTTAATTAAGTAATGAGGTATGGATGAGCTCTGCATGAAATGTGGAGCATTTCAAGCAGGACCACTGATTGCCCACTCCCAAATTCTCATGTACACCTCACCCCTGTGCCTCTGGGCTCTGGTACTGCAGGTAAAGACATGAGACACAGCTCAGAAACATAAATAAACACTGTTCTTTTCCTTCACTGGAAATGGAAAGTGGATTTTGAGGTAAAACCCCACAGCCTCTCCATGCTTAGTAAATAAACATCAAATAACTTGCATTCTGTTCATGCAGATTGGTGCCTGGCTGTTAATTGTGCCATCAGAACAGAAAGGAATTTAAGGCTGAATTTTCTGGAATATTGTCTGTGAAGAACACCAGACTGAGGGGTTTGAAATGTTCACCCTCTCCCTCCCACCTCTCAGCAAATCCTGATCCCGATCCAAGCTGTGCCACTGCCTGAGCTCATCATTTGAGGGGCTGAACGTGCATTTCATTGATTGGGAACAGCATTAATTGCACTTCAGGAAGATGCTCAGATGTGCCCTGACAAGGTGAATCAGAGCAGGCTCATACTGACCTTAGGGAAAACCTGCACCCTTTGAATTTATTAACTACAGCTGAGCATTAATAAATTAATGTATGGTGGGGAAGAAACACTGCAGAGGCCAAAAGATGCAGAGGCAGGGAAGAGCTGGGGCCAGGCTGTGTTAGCAGGGACTGGCTGGTGTGAGAACAGGGACCTGGGGCAGGACTGGCTGCAAATCCCAGCTGCAGCCCGTGGTGACAGCAGCAGGATTGGCAGCAGTGACAGCAGGACTGGCAGCAGTGACAGCAGCAGTGACAGCAGCAGGACTGGCAGCAGTGACAGCAGCAGGACTGGCAGCAGGACTGGAACAGGATTGGCAGCAGGACTGGCAGCAGTGACAGCAGCAGGATTGGCACAGGATGGGAACAGGATTGGCACAGGATTGGCAGCAGTGACAGCAGCAGGACTGGCAGCAGCACTGGCAGCAGCACTGGCAGCAGGATTGGCAGCAGGATTGGCAGCAGGACTGGCACAGGATTGGCAGCCGGACTGGCAGCAGTGACAGCAGGACTGGCAGCAGGACTGGCACAGGATTGGCAGCCGGACTGGCAGCAGTGACAGCAGGACTGGCAGCAGGACTGGCACAGGATTGGCAGCCGGACTGGCAGCAGTGACAGCAGGACTGGCAGCAGGACTGGCACAGGATTGGCAGCCGGACTGGCAGCAGTGACAGCAGGACTGGCAGCAGGACTGGCAGCAGGACTGGCAGCAGCACTGGCAGCAGCGTGTCCAGCCTGCTGTGCAGCCCCAGAGCCAAGGCTGGGTGCCCACAGGGTGAGGTTTGCCCTGGCTGAGCCCCAGCTGTGCCCTCTGGAGCTCAGGGACAGCCCTGCCCTGCCCAGAGCCTCCCAGGCCAGCAGAGCAGGAGCTGCCCCAGCACCGGCCAGGAGTGACAGTGCAGCCAGCCCTGCCTGAGAAATAATGGCAATTGTCAACAGTTAATAAAACTGCTTTAGGAGTGCATTGATCTGTTCAAAGGCAATCTGCACCTGTGAAAACGTGTCCCTGTGTCACTGGGCTGGACAAGTGGCACTGCAGGGATCAGCTGTTTGCACACACAGAGTGGAGATGCAGCTGCTCCAGGGCAGGTGAGCCCAGAGCTCCTGTTCCCTGCAGTTTCTTATGATTTGCAGTTCAGGATAGGACATAAAAATTAAAGTTGGTTGCTGTGGTAAGTTCTCTGCTTAATAAAAACAATGCAGATATTTGCTAGAGCCACATTTACCTCTCCAGTACAGTGCCCTAACCCCGAGCTAGGAAAATGACACAAATTCTTGTGCTCTCCTTACAAACCCCATCTCAAACTCTCATTATTCCATGGAAAGTGAAACAGTTTCAAGAGGAAGGACAGAGGACGTGGTGCTGGTTATGGGTTCAGGCAGAGGTGAGAGCTCCCCTAGAGCTGGGGGAAGAGCTCAGAGCCCCAGGAGGGGAGAGGTGACCCCTGCCCAGGGCTGAGCATCCCAGGGGATGTGACCTGAGCCTGGATTCAGGAACCCTCAGCCAGAGACAGCCAGGGATGGGACCCTCACACTCTCATCTCCTCCTCTCTGTGGGACAAGGACAGGGTGGTTTTTACCAAGTGATGCCTGGGGACAGCAATTGCTGAAGCTGCCTCAGATGGCACTGACCTGTCCTGTCCTTTCAGAAACCCCCCAGGGGAACACGAGGCACTCAAACCCTCTCAGAACAGAGGCATTTAATGAACCCAAGCACCAACTAAGGGACTCAATTTCTTTTTTCCTGTGCTGTTCTCCTCCCCCTGCCCAGGCTGGGCTGCAGTTCCTTGCAGTGCTGATGTGAGTGACAGGCTGCAGAAGGCAGAGCAGAGGATTTCCACAACACCCAGGCTGGCATTGTGCTGCACCTTATTATCATTCCCTAACCCTGCACATATGGTCATCTTCCATTCTTCTAACTGGTTCCAGGGCCCTGGAATTCAGCATGACCCCTGAGGGCTATTCTAATGCAATCAGTAGGAATACTATATCCAGGGCCAGTCCAAAATCAAAGGCCTGGCCAAAGCCCAGGATAAATTACAGCTGTTATAAAGAAATCACCTTTTCACCTTGGCCCTCATATTCTTTCAGTTTACAGTCATAACTCAGCAAGGCCAGCAACATTTGTCATTAATAAACCCAGTTGGATAAACAAGATGGATGGATTAACAAGTCACATGTAAAGAAATCTGAGAAAGTGAAAAGCTTTGGACAGAGGGAGGGATAAGCTGATTTCTTTTTTCTCTCAGGTATGAGCAAAAATTGACACATTTTTACATCTCTTTCTGTGTGCATTGTGTTCTCCTGCAGTGCGTGCTGACAGCAGGGCTGGGCAGAGCACCCAGCCCGTGGGATTTGGGATTTCAGGATGCAGGATCACCTCATGAGCTGCCCAGATACCCTGGCTTCACTGCAGCAGGGGCTTCTCCCCAATATTTATCTTTTATCCTAGCTGGACACCACTGCCTCCCTTCAAACAAAACCCTTTTGTGATCTGAAGTGAGAGGAGAGGATATCTGCCTCCAAAAGACACAGAGCCAGCTAAGTACCTCATTTCCAAGTGAATTAAAAGAACTCCTTAGATAAAAGTAATTTCATTAAGAATGTTAAACGGAGCTGTTCCCAAATGTGCAGTTCTGCCTCTTGTGGTTTTCCATTAATGAAACAAATACTCCACAGAGAGAATGGCATGCCAGAATGGGAAGGGTTAAAAAAGAACTCTGGAGACCTGTGAGAAAGAGGAAGAGCAGATTATATTCCCCAGATCTCCTGGGAAAGCCTAGGAGGGTGTGATTTTGCTTTATTAATCTCTCTCTGATTTATAGGATCTTGATTTGAAAGTTGGTAAATACCTGTTAAAAACAGGGAGAGTAAATGCTGTGAAGCACCTACAGCAAATATTTTTTACAGTATTATTTACAGTAAATAAATTATTAATAATAATTTATATAAAACATACAGGAGTATATTAGATTAAAAAATATTTGAACTGTACTGTAACAACAAATCTCAGATTAAAAATCTTCCCCAGTGAAATGCTGAGAGCCACAGGCAGCAAGGGACAAGACAGCTCCTAAGAAAGTGATGTCCAGGTGTTCAGAGATGTTTGCATTGAAATTCAAACTGATTTGGAAGCCTGTAATCTCCCTATTTTTGTTTCTGACACAATTTGGTCTAATTAGTCCTAATTTGCCACTGGGGTAGCTCTCTCCAGGCAGGGCGGGAGGCCGGGCTGTGAATGAATATGCAAACACCCCCTTCCCTGAGACTCCAAACAATATCCGGGGGAAAAATAATTTATTGGGGTTTGCAGGGGTGTTTTTTTAAACTATTTGGCCTTAGAGTGTGTTGATGTGGCATCAGCTGTTTACTCTGCAAACATCCCCACCCCGCCAGCACAATGGGGCAGCTGCGCCCGCGCCTTTTGTGCTTCCCATTTAAAGCCTTGGGTTGATAGTTCACATTAACATGGGGAGAAATATACAACTCGGGAGTTTGAAAAGCAGTTTTTACTCATAAAAACCTTTGATAGTTTAGCCATCTGGTCAGAGTGAAAGAAGCTCATAAAAGAGGCCCAAATAGGGTCAAAGGTCTCTTGCTACGTGGGTCAAGGGGGCCGAGGAGGGTTTGCTGAAGTGGACTTTACTAAAAACTTGTCAGTGAGGATCTTTGACAAATTATGGCACATTCCATGGCTTTTTGGGAAAGTATTTGATTACAGTGTGCAGGAATGTTGTTGATATTTGCAAGCTTTAAGGGAAAAAGGCCTTTAGATGAGAAGCTGTGCGGGGCCTTTCGGGACCGCGGCGCGCGCGAACACGCGCGGGGAGGATTTTTTATTTCACTCTGCTTCAATTTTTTTTCTTTCCTTTTTTTTTTCCAGTATAAAAAGATTCAGGGGAAAACAAAACAAAAACCTCTCTACTGCAGAAAGCACAAAGGCTCTGACCTTTGATTCAGGTCATTTATTCTTTTAAATGGTCACAAATTATAAACCGTCCAATTACTTTTTTTTTTTTTTCCTTCCAACCTTTGGTAAGTGACAAAGCAATAAACAAAACAGGGGAAAGAAAGTTAAAGATCTCCCTTATTTTTCTGGTTTGTTCTTATCAACCTAAGTTAATTACACTGCTTCTATTTAGAAGAGGTTGTTATGAAAAGTAACAGGATTTGAGCAGACTGAAAGCAATTTTCTTGTAAAGGCTCAGAAGAAAGCAGAGGAAATAACCCTTTTATGAGGTGTTTCATGGCACAGCATTATAATAAGTCAGAGTACAGTAGTCATGGCTTAAGGGACAAGGCTAAATCACTAAAACCCACAGAAATTGTTGGTTTGGAAGTTTTGGGTTGTTCTTTCATCCTGAGGGAGGGGGAAAGCAGCAGAGAAATGAGTCAGTTAGGACTACGTGCTTAAAAATTGCAATATTAACACTAATTAACATAATGCTAATTAACATTCCTTACAGAATTCCACCTATTTCAGCCTAATCCAGTCCTGCACACCCTGAACTGTGGCCTCAGAAAACTGGATGCAAACTCATTTCACTCAGAGCAAAACCTGTATGGCATTTTCTGAGGAGTAACCCCACCCGGAGCAGGGGCAAAATTAGGATTATTGCTGCTTATTAAAAGGGTTCTGGCCGGGCTGGCAGTTTGGAAAGCATTTTGCAGGTTCTTGATTGAAAGGTATTTTGTTGTTTTTAGGGTGGATGGGGCAGTTCACAGCTCCGGGGAGTGCGGAGGGGTTGGGTGTTGCAAAAGCTGGTTTTTTGGGGGGTTTTTTGGGCTTTTTTGGTTTTTTAGGGTTGTTTTTTTTTGTGTGTTGCACACAAAGCAGGGCCGTGCTGCACCACCCTCCTCGGGACAGCTGCAATCAGACTCTGACCTGAAAACAGCGAGACACCAGAAGTGCAAAACAGAAATGCAGGATTACACCAGGGCAAATAAAGATATGCATCAGTCAGTTGTCACCTGACTGTTTTTTAACAAACAAATCAGCTTTAATAAGTCGGATTAGTCACTGGGTTTTCTTTTAAGGGAACTCTGATTTCTGTACCTACTGCTGACCCTGAAATGTCGGTGTGTCATACAAACACACCAATTTCTCTGACTTCTGCATATCCATATATCTCCCACCTCCTGGCTGGAATTTATTTTCCATGGGGGTTCTCAGGGGATGTAAATCAGCAAAGCCCCATTGATTCCAGCAGATCCTGGCTGCTGGGGCAGGCTGATGCAGCCACAGAGGCTCTGCCTAGGCTGTTTATTCTGCCTCTAAATAAATAAATAAGAATATTGAGAGGTCGTTGTGTTTGGAGTGCAGCTCTGCTCCCAAGCAGGTTACAGTGGGACAGTTAAACAGAACCTCGTTAACCACCCCTGAACAGATTTATCATGAGGAAACTTGTCCATTACTCATAATGATCACTAAGGAGGGCACTGGCTTTTGGGAATTAGGAAAGGAATAAAAAAAAAAGGGTGGGAGGGCAAAGCCCCAAAGTGCTGAGGGTGTGGGATGGTCCTGGCCTGTGGCACAGAACCAAAATAATCCTCCCACAGCAGGGAAAAATTGGGATCCCAGGACAGGCTTTGATTTGGATCCCAGGACAGACTTTGATTGGGATCCCAGGACAGACTTTGATTGACAAGCACGGTGATGTCTCATCCTGCTCCAGGAAAGGAAAACTTGTCCTGGGAAGGAAAATCCTGTCCAGGAAAGGAAAATCCTGTCCTGGGAAGGAAAATCCTGTCCTGGGAAGGAAAATCCTGTCCAGGAAAGGAAAATCCTGTCCTGGGAAGGAAAATCCTGTCCTGGGAAGGAAAACTCTGTCCTGGGAAGGAAAATCCTGTCCTGGGAAGGAAAATCCTGTCCTGGGAAGGAAAATCCTGTCCTGGGAAGGAAAACTCTGTCCTGGGAAGGAAAAGCCTATCCTGGGAAGGAAAACCCTGTCCTGGGAAGGAAAACTTGTCCTGGGAAGGAAATCCCTGTCCTAGGAAGGAAAATCCCTTTCCTGGAGCCCTGCTGGGAGCCACAGGCTGGAGAGGACATTGCCTGTCCTGATGCTGGTGGTGTTTGCTGAACTCCTGTACTGAGTTGCACTGGGATGAAATTCCCTTTCCTAAACCTAGAGAGGGTAACCAGTAAATGCTCTTATTCATCTCTCTAATCCCTAAATCCTACTAAACTATTTGCCTCAGTAATATCCCACTGCAGTAAATTCCACGGGTTAATCATACACCAAACACAAGATTATTTGCCTGTATCCATTTTTGCTGATTTATAAAAGGATTTTTAGATCCCTCTGCTATTTAGCTTTAATCATCAGCCTCGTGAGGATGCTCCCTGTGTTCTCCAGGCCCTCATGGCCAAACCTCCAGGCACAAGCTGAGACACAAGCACCAGGACAAGGCAGATGTGCTGCGATTTCTCCCAGGACAAAAGTTGGTTTCTGTCCCTGAAATTCCTTCGAGATCCATTCAGTTAATGTGGGACATCAGTTGGCCTTTGATGACAGAGCCTGCATGTGCCAGCAGCTGCTCTTTAATTATAACATTTCCCCAGGACCTGTGGGGACAGGCAGTTGCAGAGCATATGTGGGTCAGTAGCTGATGAAGCTGAAATTTATCATGGGAATGATGCCCAAGTGCCTTGCAAAGCAGGAGGATGATTGAGTATGAAGGTAGCACTAAGCAAGGTTTAAAGATTAAGCTCAGAGGAGAGGTATTTAAACTCAGATAATGATGTGAAAGCAATGGACAGTACTGCTGGTGAGATGTTAAAGGTTAGAAATACAAGGTTTTACAATGGAGAGGCACCTCTGGGCTCAGGAAAGGCAGCAGGAGACCAAAGCAACTCCCAGTCACACTGGCTTAAATCACAGATTATTCCCAGCCATTCCTGCGTGAGGGAAGCTGAACTGGGCATTTTCCCTTGCTCCACCTTCAGTCCATTCTGTCCCACTGCTGGACCCCATCCTGTGACACGGGGATAAAGCAGCAGTGCCTGGGTGTGCAATAAACCCTGAGTCTGCCAGGGAACTGGAACTGTTCAGCAGGACAGAGGGGCTCTGCTCCCAGGACTCACCAGGGGATGGGGTTTAACACCAGCAGCTCCCAGAGCTGCCCTGCCTGGCACAGCCGGGCTCCCTTCCCTGGCAGAGCCACCAGGTCTGAGCTCCACCAGGGAAAAGCTTTTCCCACCCACAGCCTGCCCTGAGCACACACTGCAGGTCTCTGAGGCTATTTCCTACGAGGAAAAAACAAAACAAAAAANCCCAAAAATCCCAAAACGTAAACCAGCAGGCAGAGAGGTGAAACCAGGCTGCCAAGTGGGCTCCCTGTGTTTTTACCTCTGGACAGCCTCATTTTTACCTGACAGCTCAGGCTGAGAGACCTCTCTGATAAACACAACAGGAAAAACACAACAAGGAGTGAGCGAGGTTTGAGTCACCCACTTGAAATATTCCCTCCTAAGAACAGTCTGATACCAACAATATTCCTGAATATCTGCACTGTGGGACAGAGGGTTATTTTCAGGTGACTCTTTGACACGAGTACTCCCATGACCAATGATTTAAATTTTTTTTTTTAACAAACTCCTAACTCATCTGTTGCCCAGTTATCGATGGTTTTGTGCTTCACCCACATCGGGCACCTCCTTAAAGTCCTTGATATTCATAAAATTGCCAGACTGTAACCTGAGAGTCGGGGCTGTTTAGGTGCTATTGCCACCCAATTTACACTTCTTGGTTTGTTCTGTTGCCTTTTGAATCGGGATTTTAGATTCTCACCTTTCCAGCACAATAAACAAAGCACGGGACTGGTGGTGAACTTATCAATCTCCATTAATGATATCAGCCCTGTGGTGAAATCATCTCTTCTGCCATCCCTGCAGTATTGCTTGGCTGCGGCTTTGGCTCTCTCAATCCGATTTGTAGATACTTATTCTTGCACTCCTGACCTCCTGATTGGATTATTGGAATTCTTTGCTGACAGCTCTTCCTGATAAGGCCTGCACAGGATTCAATTAATCCAAATGCAGGGGTGAAGAAATTCTGTGAAACAACTGTTCTGCTCTCGTGGTGTGGATAACCCTGGTGCTGAGCAGCAGCAGAGGAGCCCAAACTGCAGCAGGAGCAGCAAAAATCTCACTCTGCCCACGCCCAGCCCCTTCACCCACCTCCCCTCTGCCCCACAGCAACACTGCCTGTTTTGGGGGCTCTTAATCTCTTTATTGATAAATCTCCCACTTACTGTGCCCTAAGCAAGGGAATATTTTCATCCTCAGTATCAAAACCCAGCAGCTGCTTTGCCAGGGGTCTGTGGATGACAGAGAACTCCTGAAAACCAGGAGGGGCTGATGAAGCTCTCAGGAGGAGTTTGCTCAGGAGCAGGGTCTGGCACGGAGCTCAGGTGATATTTAAAAAAACCCAATATTTCAGTGCAAGATATTTAAAAGACCCAACATTTCAGTGCAAGGTATTTAAAAAAAACCCAACATTTCAGTGCAAGATATTTAAAAACCCCAATATTTCAGTGCAAGATATTTAAAAAAACCCAACATTTCAGTGCAAGATATTTAAAAAACCCCAACATTTCAACATGGGTTGAAACATGCCCAACATGGGTGTGGGCAAAGCACCCTGGTGCCAGCTGAGGGGAGCAGAACCCAGAGCACAGAGCCAGGGACTCAGCCCTGGGTGGAGGGGACCTCTGGAGATGGCCCAGGGCCAGCCCCTGCCCAGGCAGGTGACACAGGTGGCACAGGTGGCACAGGTGACACAGGTGGCACAGGTGGCACAGGTGGCACAGGTGGCACAGGTGACACATGTGGTACAGGTGACACAGGTGACACAGGTGACACAGGTGGCACAGGTGACACAGGTGACACAGGGGACACAGGGGACACAGGTGGCACAGGTGACACAGGTGGCACAGGGGACACAGGTGACAGAGGTGACACAGGTGACACCGGTGACACAGGTGGCACAGGTGACACAGCCAGCTGGGTTTGTTTCCAGAGGGCAGGGACAAGGCTGGCTGTGCCAACACCACTAAAGCCCTCCTACCCTGCCCTCATTTTCTCCAAGTAAGATGTTCCCAGGCAGAGGATTATAAATGCCACGCTCCATTACATTTCCAACAATAAAAATGAGTGACCCATCTCAGGCAGTGTCATATTTCTGGCAGGGAGGAGAACCTGTGTGCTGAGGAACACGTCCTAAATCTCTCTGCTCCATTAACCTCTGGAAGCTGGAGCAGCTCGAGGTTTGAGAAGCAATTAATATCTCACAACATCCTTGAGTGGGTGAGCCGGGATTTGAGTTACACCTGAGCAGAAAGGAGCACCTCAGCAAGCTCTACAAAGCCAAAAAGAGCTAATTTGAAAGTGCAGAGAGGTCATAAAAATGTGGATTACTTTAGTTAGTCATTTGTAACAGGTAAATGCAGGAGTGTAACTTCCTGCAGTGGGGGAAAGGTCTGTATGATTTTTCCAGGGTTATGAATACATAAATAACAATGGTCACTGAAGAAGGACAGGGATTTGGGATTAACCTTTCTACACAGTTCTGAGTAACCTGGTGACCCAGCCAAGGATTTTTGTCTTGTTTGCTCTCCACATCAATCATATCTATAGGAGATGTAAACATTTCACCATCCAGCTCAAAATGAAAACTAGAAAATAATCACTCGACCTTCACAATAAGTTGTTTACACTCAAGCTGCCTTTGGGTCAGTGCGTTGCTACAGGAGCTCTTGTGTAAGAAATGAGCATTTTTAGCTCTGGGCCCAGTTCAGGCCCCAGTCTAGCAGGTTTTCAGGGACCCTCCCCACTCCAGGGACACAAAATCCCCTCCCCACCACTGCAGGGTGGATTTAGGGGTCTCAAGGTGGGTGGGTTCCCCAGGAGGTGACAGCCCCTCCATGGGCATCCCCACCAGCCTGGGGTGATCAACAGCACCACTGAAACCCAGAAATGTAAATTGGAGATGTTCCACTGTGCTTTGCCAGGGAATGATTTATTTAAACTGTCCAGTGCACGAGTTTGCCTGGGGAGGAGGAGGAGGAGGAGGAGGAAGGAGGAGAAGGAGGAGGAAGGAGGATGAAGGAGGAGAAGAAGGAGGAGGAAGGAGGAGGAGGATGGAGGAGGAAGGAGGCGGAAGGAGGAGGAGGAAGGAGGAGGAGGATGGAGGAGGAAGGAGGCGGAAGGAGGAGGAGGAAGGAGGAGGAGGATGGAGGAGGAAGGAGGCGGAAGGAGGAGGAGGAAGGAGGAGGAGGATGGAGGAGGAAGGAGGCGGAAGGAGGAGGAGGAAGGAGGAGGAGGATGGAGGAGGAAGGAGGCGGAAGGAGGAGGAGGAAGGAGGAGGAGGATGGAGGAGGAAGGAGGCGGAAGGAGGAGGAGGAAGGAGGAGGAGGATGGAGGAGGAAGGAGGCGGAAGGAGGAGGAGGAAGGAGGAGGAGGATGGAGGAGGAAGGAGGCGGAAGGAGGAGGAGGAAGGAGGAGGAGGATGGAGGAGGAAGGAGGCGGAAGGAGGAGGAGGAAGGAGGAGGAGGATGGAGGAGGAAGGAGGCGGAAGGAGGAGGAGGAAGGAGGAGGCTCAGGCTCTGTTCCTCCCTGCCAGTACCCAGAGCTCCCAGATAACCCCAGAGCTTTCCCATGAGCGATTCCAGCACAGAAACACCAGGGTGTGTCCAGAGGGGTCAGATCTGACCCTGCACACCACGAAGGCAACACCAACTGCTGGCCCTGGGATGGGCTCTGTGAGCGGCATTTATTGAGTAAGAGCTAATTAAAGTGTCTCAGCTCAGACACTGCCTCACCCAGCAGAGTTTTGCTCATAAACACAGCGATTATTTATAAATTGTGACTCACATAGAGGGACACAGAAAGCCCCTGCACTGGTGCTTTATAGGAGTCTTCCTCCAGTAAATAACCAGTGAGCAAAGTTTGCTGATCTGAAAAGAAAATTGACTCCAGACCAATGGCTCCATCCTAATGACAAAGAGCACATTAATCTCTTAATGACATGGCAGGCTTCCTTTGCAGAAATTCTGCATTTTCCACGAGCTTTTCAAGGGATTCTCTCTGGGTTCAGCTTGTTCTGGTTTGTGCCTTTTCAAGGTGGGCATTGAATCCAAGTGCTCCACCAGTTTCCCTCCCATTAAACCACTCTGTGAGCTTTATCAGGACACTGCTCCAGGCTGGGGACAAAAATCTGCCCAAAAACTGCACTGGGATGGCTCCGAGGAAATGCAGAAATTCTGCTTTACCCTCGGGTTCATCAAAGGGTGGCCACAGCATCTAAAAAAGCATCAAACACCAAACTGTGCCTTTAATTTGTGCAGGCATTGCCCATGAATACATCAGGAAATAAGTTCATCAAAACCTAATGACCCAATCAGTGGTGCCACCACTGTTGCCTGCAGTAAATGCACATCCAAATTCAAAGTAATCCACGTGGAGCCTCCAGAAATTTAAATTCACAGTTTACAGGTGCATGATTTCACAGTGTAAAGACATTTGCAGAGTTTAACTGATTCAGTTTTGATTAAAATACTCAAATATCACCTACAACTATCAGTTTGGCACCCGTGGAATAGCACAGCTGAGCCTGAGCGCCCCTCAAGTGTTCTGTTTCTATTTGGAGAAGAGAAACAAATAGACATAAACAGATATAAATAAGATTACTTGTTTTTCTGTAGAGGTTGGCTGAGCACTGGCATCAGAGACACTCTCAGATTTCTTCCTCCCAACCCCAAAAGCTTTATTTAAAGCAGCCTCTGAGCTCTTTGTAATTTTTAGTGGCTTTTAGCCACATTCTAGGAGAGCCAAAGGAGCCACAGCTCCTGCTGGGGGAGGAGGCTGAGGCTCCCCGTGGGCTGAGCAAGGTGCCCAAGGTCAAACAGGGACCTGCAGCCAAGAGTTTTGCTTCATGACTTATAAATGTCAGTGAAATTGGTAAATCTTGAGACAATTCCTGCCTTTCCCCACCCCACTGAGCAGTGCTGAGGAAAACTCCAGATCTCCCTATGTCCCCTGGTATCTGACAAGGAAAGGTGCAGGGAAAATGAAATGAATTATCTTGGAGAGGGGTAAATGTGGCAGGGAATGTGTGGCTGCTTCCCTTCCTGAAGGGGACACAGTGACATTTTTTATCTCTTTGTTTTAATAAAGAGCTTTTCACCACACACCTTTCTCTCATCCCTCCAGCCAGGGGAAAAGTGCAAGGATTGGCAACACAGAAAATCAGCAGAGCCTTTAGGGTGACACAATTTAAACATTCCCAGACATTTAGGAGTCACATTCAACTCCAAGTAAAAAACAGTTTCAGTCCAGTCCTTGAGATCCCAAAGGAATCCCTGAAATCCCGGGCACATTTCAAGGAGAGCAGTGAGGTGGAGCACACAGGTTAATGAGCTAAAACTCATCCCAGAGGGGGAAAATCCCAACTCCAGCTTGGAGAGTCCCAGGCTGAATTCCTGGGTAATGCAGAGATATTATTATTANTTAGGGTTTTTGTTTTTTTTCCCCCCCAGAATATTCACATTGCCAGGAGTTCCCACAAGTTAAATGACAGAATTCTCTTCCAATGGCCACAGCACCAAAGCCTCCTGCTAATGAGTTGCAGATCTGCACCCTAATTGAACATCCAGATTCCCACTTACAAAAGAAGGATGTGGTCAGCAAGAACAAATAACACTGGAGAGCCAAAAAAAAGTAACAATTCAGAAGAAATTTGCCGAGCAGAGAGTACAGTAAATGCCATAAATATCGGCCTAATTGCCGAAGACACAACTCGTGCAAAGACCAATCAATGCGGGGAACATTTCCCTCTTTGTCTGATCCAATCTCGGCTCTGATGGAGCAATCCCGGGAAATATTCACCAGGATTTTCCTCTCCCCTCTGGACAGGCAAAGCGCTCGGGGAGGGTTTCTGAATCAGTCAATCGAGACAAAGTAAAAATCACTCAAAAATGAATTCCCTATACCAAAATGTAGTTCATGAACTAGTTAATTCTCTAACTCTGAAGCCTAAAAGAAAGAAACCGATAGAATTATTAATGTCAAAACTAAAGTTAATGTTAAAACTAAAATTCTAACTAAATTTTCTAACTAAAATTAGTTAGAAATCAAAATCTCCAGTGACTTCTAGAGACTGAAATTTTAGAGATCTAGAAATTTTACTGGTTGTTTTTTTCCCTTCGTTAATTCTCTAACTCTGAAGCCAAAAAGAAAGAAACCGATAGAATTATTAATGTCAAAACTAAAGTTAATGTTAAAACTAAAATTCTAACTAAATTTTCTAACTAAAATTAGTTAGAAATCAAAATCTCCAGTGACTTCTAGAGACTGAAATTTTACTGGTTGGTTTTTTCCCTTCGTTAATTCTCTAACTCTGAAGCCAAAAAGAAAGAAAACCGATAGAATTATTAAAGTCAAAATTAAAAATTAAAATTAGTCAAATCAAAATCTCCATTGACTTCTAGAGACTGAAATGTTACTGGTTGGTTTTTTCCCTTCCCTCCTCGCCAGCAGTAAGGCCCGGACACTCCGACAAAGGGGACAAAGTGACAGAAGTGACAGGCGGGAGGTGGCCCCGGAGCGCCCCACGGTGCCAGCCCCGTCCCTCTGCGGTCCATAAAGCCGCAGCTCCGCCGTGCCAGCGCACACGCTGCGGGGCTAATTAAAACAATTACAAAGACAAAAGCGCTATCAATAGCATTCCGAGCCGCAAACAAAGAGATAAAGTAGCGAAGATTTAAATCATCAATGGTTGATCTCTCCGGGATGGTTTTGATGCGGGCACCGCTGTCCCCAAGTGTCTCTCCCCTCTGGAATCAGGGGCTGAGTTCATTTTGGGTTATTTCATCACAAAAGTGCGGGAATGGGCCTCTAAAATAGTTTCAAAAAACCGTGGTGAATTAAGGGGTTGCTGTGTGGAAGTTTCTGTCTTGCAAACTCGGGGCAGTTTTGTGTTGGGATTTACAAGTGGATTTGTTTAGAGCTCACTAAAGAGATTACAGCGTTTATGCATAACCCCCATCTCCTCTCATAAACCAGAAATGCCTCCGTTTTAATTCCAGGTTTTCACCGGCAGGGAGGATAAACATATATCCCGGAGGGAATCAATAGGAGGAGAATAGAGAGCTGCATAAATTATGCAAGTCTCGGATTCTGTTAAAGATTTTCCCCCGAGTTTTGATAAAGACAATTCCACAGAGCAGTCCATACATAGAAAAATGGTCAGCGAGGCCGGGGTGTTTGCAGGGCAGGCCGGGCTAAGACTTTGGGCAAACACGCTTACCTTGAGTGAGGAGTGTAAACAGTGACAGTTGTTTTTCTCATACACCGAATTAAAGGCAGCTTCCCCGAAGGGGCTGTTCCATTCCACACCATCCCTGTGCCCCAGCACAAAATTCACTTTACAGAACCCCAATTTCCAAAAAAAGCTTTCTGGAAGCCTTTGTTGTACTGGTTTAGTTATCTCCAGTTATCTCCAGTTTACCCAAGGCTTATTCCAAACTATAGAGCAACTATGGGCAAAAATACGTGAGTTTAAAGGGGATTTTCATTTGCTAAATTAATCAGAGTAAAGCAAAGAGCAGGGCTGGGTGTGGCAGCTCTGTAAATGAATTCTGACTTCCACTCAGATGTTCTTTTAATCAACAGGATAAAGAGCCAAAAACTCCATTTGGCCAAAGAGAAACCTGAGGGGCAATGGCAACTTTTTCTGATTGTTTCCATCGGGGATGCAAGAGCGAGGGAGAGATCAGCACCTGAAATAAATCAGTAAATAAATTGTTAACATGAAAAATTCTAAGCATGGATCCTTTTTTTCAGAACTGTCCCTTCAAAAATGTCTTCAATAAACTTGGAATTAAAAGCTGCATTCAAGTGTCATAAATGTGCAGTTTCCCACCAAACCCCCCCTGCAGCTGTTATTAGGAAAACCCAAACTCTCTGCCCATGTTTGAGAAATTAAGGACTCAGGAGGGTAAAAGAGGAGCTCTGTTTTTAGTGGGTTCTAGCAGCTCTGCAAACAGCCTCAGAAAAACACGACTCTTTGTGAAAGGAGATGGAAAATCTGATTTTCCCTTCAGGGTCCATTTGAGAACATGTTTATATGTGCAATTCTTTGCTGATGCTGATGGATGCCCATAACAGGGGGGAGAGGACAGAATGCAGTTTTATGGTTTATTAAACGTATTTTTAGATGGGGAGATTATTGGGTTCATAGCCTCAGAATGCCAAAATGCAATGGAAGCAAACCCCCTCTGAATTAGACTCTCACAATTTATTTGGAAAGAACTGAATGACAGGAAAGATGTGTTTGATGTTTTAAACACGTCCTAAACATGGTATGAGACTGTGAAGAGGTTTCAGGAAATGATTGTTGTTATTGTTCTTTCATTGCAAAAGCTCCATGAAACCTCTGATTTCTGCTGGGAGATTTCATGCTAATTTTGTAGTCACTTCTACACGAGCAGGATCTGAATAACCTGAGGATTTCATAAATGAAAGCCTCCCAAACATCAGAAGGATTAGGCTGACACTAAACATTTAACTGCTCTGCCAAACAGAAAGAGCACATTACTCCCAACACAGAAACACCAGCAAATCATGAATTCATTTAAACCCTCCAAAGTTTTCTCACTGAGCTGAGCCTAATTTGTTATCTGAAATTTGTTATCCAAACCCCAGCAAAAGTGGCACTGGGGGGATTTTCCAGCAGCTCCTTGCAGAGGAGCAGCAGGGTGGGCACAGGGCTGGTCAGAGGGGTGGGATGGTGGCACAGGACTGGTCAGAGGGGCAGGGGATGGTACAGGGCTGGTCAGAGGGGTGGGATGGTGGCACAGGGTTGGTCCCTGGGCTGGGGCTGGCACCAGCAGATTCCAGCCATTCCCAGCTCATTTTCTGCCTCAGGCATCCCAGGAGGGACAGCAGACACTGCCCTTCCCCTCCTCGGTGGTTCTGAAGGTGCCTCAGAGTCCCCAGAGGGTCTAAAATTCTCCTGGGGGTTCTGAAGCTGCCCCAAGAGCCCCCCCAGCCCCATTCCAGCCCTGCTCCCACCCCAGGCAATCCCAGAGCTCTGTAGGGCTGATCCAGGGACAGATTCTCACTGCTGCTCCTCAGAGCAAGGAGGGTTCAGCAGGGTCTGCCTTGGGTAATTTCAAAACTCAGAGCACCCCCAGCAGAATTTCTGGCAGGAATGTACCCAAAGTTGCTAAATAATAAAGGAACTAAAGCTGCTGTATTTTGACAATTGTAATAGGTATAAGATTTAAAATTCCCTAAAAAACAATTCCTTCTGCTTTTAATAATACCTGCAGTTAGAGACCTTTCCTACTTAATCAACCTGCTTGAAATTCTTGCCTCCAGGAGGAAAGAATCTCAGTCACAGGGAGAAAACATTCATTAAGCCTTGTACAATAAACCTGCTCTGCAGCTGAAGTGCTATTAATATCATTTTACAGAAAGAGGAAATGGAAGAATAGTGAGATGGGAGTAACTTGCTCGGGGTCACAAAAAGGTTCATGGAGCCATGGTCGAGTAGTAAACCTTGACTGGGAGCTCCCCCCTGCCCCAGAGCCTGCACTCCCTCCCTGCCCTGCTCTCCACACTCTGCTGTTTACCCCATTACTTGTTTTATTTTACAGCCATAAATTTTATAAGAGGTGGGTACGTTGTTTTCTTGAAGATCTGAACTTTTAACAGCGACGCCTTAACGTTTCACTCCTCGATGAAAAGCAATTCTTTTCATCCTCCCTTATATTCCTAATTAATGAGCACTGTTAAAGGGTGTGCAGTTCCCTCTCACTGCTCAGAGAACTCGCAGGGATCTGGCAGCAGCAGCTTTTCCTGCCCAGATAAACGGGATGGGATCCCCAGCAGGTGACAGGGGACACACCTGAGCTGGGGGTGATGGCTCCTGTGTCACCTCAGCTGCTGCCTGGGCTCTGTGCTCTTGCAGGAGCCACCAGTTAAAATTATTTTACTGCCAAGGAAGTAAAATGCAGACCAGAGCCCAGTGAAGCTGGGGTAGAATTATAAGGAAAAAAAGTTTCTGTGAGAGAGGATGGAGGAGCTGCTAGAATAGGAAAAAAAATTATATATATAAAAATCCCAGACCAACAGGTGTGATGGGTTTTGTCACAGACCTGTACTTCAGAGAAGTGTGCTTTAACATGAATTTATACCCTGATTTTATTCCTATGAGTAAGATTTAGATATGGAGTTGTTCCTACTGCATTGTACTGGCTGGGCAGAAAACAGGGCAAGCAGAGCTCAGACGGCAACACATGAAAAAATATTTTAAAAATCGTAATTTCATTTCTAGAAATATTTTCTGTTTTTATAGATTTTAAATATTCAAGCAAAGAGGGTCCTGGCAGCCCCCAGCTCTGTGGGTGGCAGTGGGATGGACACTGCGTGGACCCCAGACGATGGGTGTGGGTTAAATCAGTTTGATTTAATTCAAAGATCACTGCAGGTGGTCAGTGGTTTATTTTGGCCAAGTTCAGGGTGGCACCAGCAGGATAACCCACCCTCCCTCCAACAGCCCCGTGCCCAGCTCAGCCGGACATTGAAATCCATCACAGCCCAGGAAACGCCTCCGGCAAGGATCCAGCTCGGGAAAAGAGAAACTCCGGGAGCAAGGGGAGCCCAGAGAGAGGCTCAACAGCTCCGCACGAGGTGTGCGGAGGGCACAGAGGGGTGAAAGGTGGAGAAACACCAGCGTGGGAAGAAAAGGAGTGAAATCCTCTGGTACCCTGGGATATCCCTGCAGGAAGGTGCCCAGCCCTCCCGGGAGTAGGCAGAGCCCTGCTCCATCCCCATCCCGGCTCCATCCCGGCTCCATCCCATCCCCATCCCGGCTCCATCCCAGCTCCATCCCGGCTCCATCCCAATCCCGGCTCCATCCCCATCCCGGCTCCATCCCCATCCCCGCTCCATCCCAGCTCCAGCCTCTCTCCTCCTCTCCGGGCCCTTCCCATCGCCGGGGCTCCACACGAGGAAATGGGAACCAAAGGCACTTTCAGCCGAGTTAATTAATGCCTGTAAGAGCAGCCAATTGACATCAGCACCTTGTCTGTCACTGGCCGGAGGAGGGGGAGATGTGTTAAAACAACAGCCCATTTCCTGCTGCCGCCAGCGCCCGCAGCCCGCCCGGGCACGCAGTGACATCTTAAGGCTGCTCC
>VXBR01006823.1:74333-84653 GCA_013400215.1 Cisticola juncidis
TTGTATGTTGTGTGTTGTATATTGTATATAATATACAATATAATAATGATATATAATAATAATATATCCTCCCCCTACTATTAGCAATTTTCCCACTTGCAAACTGAGAGGCAGCGTCTCTAAACCCGGCAGGCAGTGAAAGAAGGGCGTGTCTGAGACATCTCCTGCCTTTCCAGGGAGTATTTGCAGCTCCAGGCTGCCCAGTTTAACTTCGCTGTGGATCAGGGCAGAGAGAGAAACTTCCCAAGGGTGACTCAGAGATGACAGGGCTGTGACTCAGCCCCGGGGAAATCTGCTTCCCTGTGTCCCCAGCGGGCAGGCAGGATGCCAGCAGCCTCCTCCTGTGTCACTGTCCCCATCACTCCGGACTGCAAGGCTAGAAAAGGAGTTTTCAAACTAAAATGTTTTCCAAAGATTGTTCCTTTTACCTTCTATTTGCACACCACTGAAAGAGCAGTAGGTGCTTTATAAATAGAACAAGGCCACTTTTATTAATCCTGAAGTTCCCCACCCACAGGACTCTCTGGTATCAGCCAGGGTGGATTTTTGGTGGGAGGTTCAGTCCCAGAGCCGGGACGTTCACCCAGGTAGCTCCAAACGCTTCTGCTCCTGCTCTCTCCTGGAGCTCTGAGGGCTTGGAGCAGCCAGAATAACAAAATTTTCTTTAGGAAGATGGATCAGAAAAGCTGCAGACACCACACAGATACACAGCAGGGAGCAGAGGTTCTCACACAGCATCTGCCCAGTGCCTGGCATTGCCAGCACTGGAGGAGGCACCTGGGGAGGTTCTGGGGGTGGTGGAGCTGGGACATCCAGAGGGAAGGAGGGAAGGGAAGGGTTCCCCACCTGTGGCCAAAGCAGCTCACCCAGGACAGGAGCAGCTGTGATCCTCCGGGCTTGGCCTTCAGCTGGGGATGGGAAAAAAACCCCCAAAGCACTGAGCACTCAGCAAGAATCAACAAAACCTCACTGATCTCACTCCTGTGGGAGACTGCGAGGAAGGGGGAGTCCTCAAAAATCCCTGTTTGTCTGTAATGCATAACACAGCCCCACCTCAGCAAAAGCAGCAGCAGAGCCCGCCGAGAGTTCCAGCATTAAATTACTTCCTCCAGTCTCAGCACTCGGTAATTTATGTAGGACACAGCTGAGAGGATTCAAAGGGGGAGCTGTCCTGGGGGATGTTTCATTTCCCAGCCCGGCAGTTCGCACGCAGGCAGAACAAGCTGCTGAAAAGCAGAGCTTGCCCTCCCTGCACAGCACAGGCTGCACACCTGCTGCCCGAGGACAGCTCTGCTCGTGTCCAGTGCAGGCAGCTTTATTCTCTGTTTTCCACCCACTCCTGCCTTGAAAGCAGGCTTTGAAAAGCCTGGCTGCTCTGGGGAAGCAATTTGGATACAGCTCGCTTTCAATGCAGGGAGTTCAGGCTCCATCCTGGCTGTCCCCTCACACAACAAAAATGTCTGGTGCTTTAGAGTGGAAAACACAGGGTTTTACACAGGGTTTAACAAAGGTTTAAAAAGGTTTAACACCTTTTAGTGAGGTGCACCTTCACCTCCCACGGTGGAGGTGTTGAGGGAGCAGCAGTTCATGGTCTCTACATTAAACCACAGCCGGCCTATGTAAGGAGGAATTAACCTGTCTTTATTCTTTACTCGAGGTTTAATTCAGCATTTGATTGCTCCTGCAAGGACCTCCTGCAGCCCCAGCCTCTCTGCTGGCATCAGGAAAGGGCTGTGAGAGGCGTGCAAGGGCAGCCTGCACTGGCACCTGGATGAAATTTCTGATTTAAATTTCTGATTTCAATCCCTGATTTAAATCCCTGAGATGGCTGCTCTGATAAACTGACCAGGAAAAACCTCCCTGTGAGAGCCCTCTGAGCCAGGGTCTGTCAGTCCAGGGCCAGGGTCTGTCAGTCCAGGGCCGGGGTCTGTCAGTCCAGGGCCAGGTCTGTCCGTCCAGGGCCAGGGTCTGTCAGTTCTGCCAGGGCCTGTCAGTCCAGGGCCAGGGTCTGTCANAGGGCCAGGTCTGTCAGTCCTGCCAGGGTCTGTCAGTCCTGCCAGGGTCTGTCAGTCCTGCCAGGGTCTGTCCGTCCTACCAGGGTCTGTCAGTCCAGCCTGCTGGGACGTCTGGCACACCAGTGACAAACCCCAGGGCTGCCAGGACTATTGACACACAATTTTAATACATAACCACTGTTTTATATAGAATCGGAGCCGATAGAGTCCAGCAGAAAGGGGATTTCAAAGTGCCAATAAAACCACTTAGCTTTTACAACACACAGCCGTTCCTCCCTCCAAAATCGCTTTTCTTTTGAACTGAGCCGTTCATACATTGGCTCAGTGTTATAAAGCGGCGTTTACAGCAGATTTCAATGGAGTGGGGGCCGGAATAAAGGCAGCTCGCTTTTAAATGCAGCACGGAGGCATCTTTGCGATAAGATTAGCGGCTGTTTGTCCATCGGAGATGATGCGCTCACCCGGGGGCCTCACGTCCTCTCCTGCCACTGTACTCACATTTATTTGCTTTCCTAACAAATCGCTCTACTCCCATTTTTCTCCGATTCATTCAGTGTAAGCCGAGTAACTCTTTTAACGACCAGGAGCCGAACTGAAGAATTCGGGCGATAACACCACGATGCCTTTTTAATTGAATCCTTTCTCTCCGCAAAGCCCCAATAAATGCATCAGCAGGCCGGTGATAAAAGCAGCTCCGAGCTGTGGAGCCACTGTAAGATGATCACATAGGCACAGTTGGCCATCGCTCGGGCTTTGTTATGCCTCGCTCGGGTTTATCTCGGAAATCAGTCCGGTATTGATGGCATAACTCATCAGCAGGATGCTAAACAGCCCCGCGCTCAAACCGCTTTGATTGCCGCGGTGATACCGCGCTCCTTCAGAAAAAACAGCTCAGAGAAGTCATCAGCGCCCGGATTTCTGCCCAGCGTGAACACAGGCAGTGAGACTCAGCATTTAAATTATAGGTGACACTTGAACGTTCACAAATTTGAAAGTTTTTGGGAAGACCCTTCGAGGAAATTCCGTTTTGTAGTTTTTTTTCTCACTAATAACAATGCAGAGGGAAAGGGAGGAATGTTCTTAATTTTATGGTACAGTCTCTGTGTCTAAATATGAGCTAAAATAAAGATATTCTTGGGATTTAAAGAAATTAACATCTTTATAACATGGAGAAGCACAAAATGGAAAAGCTTTGATGAAGTGGATTTTCTGCATGAATTAATACTGATTTAATGGAGAACATGTTTGTTTATTGTTTTTTTTTAAACTTGCTGTTAGTTGTAGTAAACAGAAGAATTATGTGTCTGGGCCAGTTTTTCCCCTAAATACAGAGTATTTCTATTTACCAAATGCAAAAACTGAACTCACACAGTGGAACAGAGACAGGGCAAAGAATAGAAATTTGCACATGCAAATTGCACGAATGGGCCAAAGGCCTCTGGAATAAATCTGTGAAAGCTGAAGCCAGAGCAGGAAACTGCCAAAAGGTGAAAGAACAAGAGGAGTTTTTTCTTCTGCTCGTTTCTGGTTTCTGTACCAGACATTTCACAAAGAGGATTTTAAGGAGGGATCTGACCTGAAGTCAGTGGAAGATCACTGCAAAGTTCAGTGATAACCATGGATAATTAATTCAAAGCTTAATACAGACAGAAATTTGTATTTCTGCCCATGGATTTTATGGATCCCCCTTTTCATAGCCACTGGATTGAGAGCTGGATTTATTACTAAAGACTCACCTACAGGAAGGGAAGGAGGAAGAAGTGTCAATTATTGCTCAACACGTTCCATGCATTTTTAAGAAATTGATATTGGAAGGGGGATACGATTTCACTGGGGGGCATCACTGAATTGATGGTGCTGCCCTGGAGGACAAATAAAGGGCAGGTGGGCTTTGCCCGGGGTTGATCCCATTTTACCACAATCAATGTGCTGGGCAGCACTCCTGAGGGAGTTTGGGATTTGGTGCAGAGCATTTGTGGAGCTGTAGAAGTTAAAAAAAAAAAAAAAAAAAAGAAACAACCCCAAATCCCCAAACCAAAGTATCATCACCACAAAAACTAAAAAAAACTCCCCAAAACAGCATCAACAAAAATTAAAAAATAAAAAAGAAGAAGAAGAAGAAGAAAAGATGAAAAAGAAAAAAGGAAAAAGATTTAGGTGTCTTCTACTCCATTGCACAGGAATATTGTGCCACTGGAGTGGAATTTAAACTTAATTTAAACAAAAGCATTCTCTTCTTCTCTCTGCCTTATGTAGATGATTCCAGAAATCCACAGGAAAGTCAGAGGAGAGGATAAGGGGTGTTTTCCTGGTGTCCCCGTGGGACAAACCCTTCTGCACTCCCAGCTCCGGGTATCCCTGGATGCTCCTCCCTGTGCTCCTCAGACCTTCCCTCCTTCATCTCCAATTTCTCAACGGGTTCTACACTGAACGTTCTCCCTTCCTGTCCCTTCTTTCCCCTTCCTTTGCAAGCCTGGAAAATTCTGGGCTTGTTTGGCCCCGAGGAGGAGCAGGCAGCCCAAACGAGCAGTGTCTGCGCTCTGTTTCCACGGCAACAAAGATTAAAAATGAGGGAAAAGGCACCTCCTCGAAAAAGGCACCTCCTGAGAGCTGCTGAGATGTTCGGGAACTGAGGAATTCCTGGTCCACCCCTTTTCCCCAGGGAGGGTGGAATGAGGATGGTCTCAGTCACTCTGCGGGGTGCTCAGAACTGAGGATGCTCCCAGCCCTGCCAGCAGCACCCTTGGGTGAGCTGGGGCACCTCTGCCATGCCCAGGACACCAGGACTGAGCCACCCTGGGTGTCCTCCCTTCCCTCCAGGGCTCTGCGCTCCCCTCCTGACCCCAAAGCAGCACCAAGGGGAGCTGTGACCCCACAGGAGCTGCCAGGGCACTCAGCAGCTCATTAATGCTCATCTCAGTGAAATTTCCACCCCTGAGAAACTTCCATCCATCCCTCCGAGCAGCTCTGTCACACCCCAACCATTCTCATTTCACCGCGGCTGCCCCCGGAGGAGCTGGTGAAAGTTATACCAGCTGTACATCCATTTTACCGGTTTTACCTCCCTTTTTTCTGATCATCAGTCTGTCTAGGCTATCGAGATTTACATTTAAATGTAAAACTGGACTGTCCACCAAATAGCCTTTGAAGCTATTAGCTGTGAAAGATAATCAATTGGGAATGGGCCCCTGCAGAGCACTTTTCAAGCAGAGTCATCACCAAAAAGCAATTTTGCTGGCAGGCTTTTTTCTTTTTCTTTTCTTTTCTTTCTTTTTTTTTTTTTTTTTTTTTTTTTTTTTTTTTTTTTTTTAAAAATTTTTTTTTTTCTCTTTTTGGAAAAAAAATTTTTAAAAANATGAACATCCCCAGCCAATTAAAGTTCTATCAATGGCCGATCTCCACGATTTTACAACAAAAGCAAAATTTAACTTTGTGAAGGCAAAGTGATTCACAGGATGAATCCTGAACTTTTTAGGAGGGACTAAGCAGCAAGGATTGGCAAGTTTTTAATAATCCCCCGGCAATTTAATGTACTTTGAGAGTCAGAATGATCCAATGTGCCCAGAGAGAAGGAAAAGTGCTGCTATTTAAGGTAATAATTCTTACATCATTCTTATAAAAATTTAAACCCGAGGTACATTTTTATCACCTCTTTAGCTTTACAACTCCAACATGGCATCTCACATTGCTGTGCTGTTAAAACTGTGCCACCATTTGTAGTCCCTTCCCTTTATTAGAATAAAAAAGCGTGTTTCACAAAGAACTTTAATCTATTAATTATGACTGCTATGCATTATGCAGCTGAGCTTTCTGCATTCCTGCTCTTTTCCTCTGGGTCATCAGGAGATGTGACTATCTGCAGGATCTAGCTGGGAATTTGCATCTCGCTCATCACTGAGGTATCCGAGTTATTCTCATCCTCACAAAATCCTTCTGGGGGCACCTTGTCCTGGTGGGAATTCAGCAACACAGCCCCGGTGCAAATTCTGATATCATTGATCTATTCCACACTGATATTAGTGATAATAATTAATTATGGCCAGCAGCAGTGGTGCACACACCCTTTGGGAGGAGGGATCTGTGCTAGGAAAGGTGTGGGGTGGATTTCTTCTTTCAGGCTGACATTTAGGGGTGCAAATTCAGGCAGAGGGAGGGGAGGGCTCAGGGCTGGGCTGGCTCTGCTGGCCCAGGGCTGGGGGAGCAAACTGGAGAATTGTGTGAGAGCTCAGAGAACAGGGAGCAGGGCCAGCCTCTCTTAAAACGCTGTAAATACAGACAGCACGAGGATTTATCAGCTTCCCTTCACTTTGGAACACATCCAAGCTGGAAACTCAAGCTGGAAACGCTGGGGGTTTCTCCAGGGCTCTTTCAGGTGTCTCACAGAAGGTTTGATAAACTGGAGACATTGATAACAGGTTGTTCACCCAGCAGCACAAGAAGGCAGAAATGTCTTTAAAATAAAACCAAACCAAAACAGAACAACCAAAAATAAAACCCTCAAAACACTCTCCAGGCCCTCAGTTAATTATTTCCCAGATCATGTTCAACTTTTACCTACAAAACGCAGCCAAGAGGTTTCACTTTCAGAATTAAAGGTAAGTTTACACGTGGTCTGGATTGAGGAACTCTGACACCTCTGTCAAAGCTGAATGTGCAGTAAATGACAATTCCTCATTTCAGAGAGGTAAACCCAGCTCCTGGGGCCTGTGGAATAAAGTGAATTACAGAATTCTGTGTACAGAATTCTCAGCAGCACAACGGAAGGGTGCTGCTCTCATGGGCATAGCTTGTAAAAATCCACTTTTGCTTTGCCAGGGCTTTTTCCTTCCCTACATTGTGAAGCCTCTAAAGACAGCCCTGTAACCAAACACTGATGTTTTATGAGTCCTTCTCCATGTCCAGCAACTGGAATAGACAAAGGCAGAACTGGATACCTGAGAGACAGAGAAAAGAAAGCTTTTCCTGCCACAGACTTTTAATTCACGCTGATACCTGAGCCATCATTTCCTCAGGTCACTATAGAAACCTTTGTCACCTCCTGAAAGGTCACTGGGTAAGTGACAGGAGACATCAGTTTCTCCTAACAATATTGGTTTCCCTTCTTAAAATTTAAATAACAAGGCTAAAGATTTTCCAACTGGAGATGTAAAAAGCCATTAGAGTAGCCAGTCAATATTCCTGAAATTACAGGATGGAGGTCTGGCCATTGAGGACACACAAAACAGTTTTGCAGTCACCAGAGCAGCACAGTGCAAAAAGGATGACTGCCTGTATTTTGACTTCAAATATAAATAAATAATCAGGAATACAGAATTAAAAAAGGTACCTAAATTAACAAACAAACAAACAAACAAGGCTTTCCACAGTTCTTTGTATTGTAGAGAAAAAAAAAATGTCTTGGCATGTCTCTGACATTTTAAACCCCACAACAGCAGGTACTTCCCAGTGCAGTCACACGTCAGCAGCAAATAGCTCATTCCTAAAATGATTGGGAACTATTTCAATTCCAATTTTTCAATTGTAAGCCCCTGATTTTCCCTCCCCTCTGGGAGCCAGGGCTGTGCTGGGTGGGATTTCCAGATTTACATTTCCCTCTGGGATCCAGGGCTGTGCTGGGTGGGATTTCCAATTTTACATTTCCCTCTGGTATCCAGGGCTGTGCTGGGTGGGATTTCCAGATTTTCCCTCCCCTCTGGTATCCAGGGCTGTGCTGGGTGGGATTTCCAGATTTTCCCTCCCCTCTGGGAGCCAGGCCTGTGCTGGGTGGGATTTCCAGATTTTCCCTCTCCTCTGGTATCCAGGGCTGTTCTGGGTGGGATTTCCAGATTTTCCCTCCCCTCTGGGAGCCAGGGCTGTGCAGTGCCAGCAGCACTGGAATCACTGAGCTCTGTTCCTGGGCCCAGCACTTCCCAGGGGAGCTTGGGGATTTCCAGGCAGCAGGAACAAAAATCCATCCCAATATTTTGTCCTGGAAAGAGCCAGCTTGCTCCAGAGCTCTGAGGCCACGGCAGAACTCTGGGGAGGGAGGGAGGGATGGGATTTATTTACCCTGTGCTCAAAAGCAGGAGAGCTCTACAAGAGACACTTGTTCTGAATTAGCAGGCTCCCTCCTGGGATGGTGCTGCTGATAACGTGAAGAATGCATTAAGTGAACACCAGGGATGAAAACAATCTGCTCCTGCCAGCTCCAAAACACACAGAGCATTTCTGTCATAGCCAGAAATCCAGCAGAATATGGGAAAAGAACACTGAAAACTCAAGCTGCAAACGTTGGAGGTTTCTCCAAGGCTTTTTTAGGTGTCACAGCAGGTTTGATAAACTGAAGATATTGATAACAGTTGTTTCACCCAGCAGCACAAGAAGGCAGAAATGCCCCGTGCCAGCCTTGGTTAGCAGCTGGATTTTTCTCAGGGTGGAGGAAGAAGTCTCTAGATGCTCACATGATCAGCCCAAGGTTTCTTCATTCACACATTTTGTTATCTTTCCTGTTTATCTCTGAGCCCAGTACCCAGGTGATCTTTACAATATGGATATTTACAAATGTACTGGTTTCCCACTCTTTGTGAGCAGCTCCAGTGCAGACCCCGGGGCTGTCACCCTGCAGGAGCTGAGGCTCCTGGCCAAGGGCAAGCACAGAGAAACTGCCTAAAAAACAGCAGCTTTGCCAAAATCCCTCAGATTTTATCATTCTTGTAGTGCCCGACAGTTCTACAGCTGTGAACTATCAGCAGGGTAAAATTAATAACCTTAAAACTATGAGCGAGGTAAAATTAATAAATTTAAACAGCGTTAAAATTAATTACCAGGGAGCAAAATATTATCAGCTTAACATAAATTGTGAGGGTTAAGTTTTGGCCACAGATCTGCTTCTTGTAGAAAACTTTGGGCATTTCTTTACATCTGCAGCTTTTTCTCTTAAGTGACAGGGAGATTTTTACAGCTGAGCTTTTGGTAATGGCCTCAACCCCAGAATTCTGCAGTTTTTCCAGGGAAGTGTTAGACAGGAAGCACCATCGGGAGGCAGAACTCACTCCGAAGCTTCCCTGGGCCTCTGGCACCACCTACGGATGACAGGGAGCACTGGGAGCCGGGGAAATGCTGCCTGGAAAACCTTCATCAGAAAAATATCCATCATAAATTATAAATATAACAATATTTATTATAAATATATAAATATATATAGTATTATGATAAATATAATAATATGTTACCATCTCCTTGTGATCCAACCTGAATTTCTGCTGGATTAGAAGATTTTAAAAAAAATTTTAAATTAAATTCAATCTTTTCCTTTAATGGGAAAAGAAGACCCAAACTGTACTGCACTTTTATCACCCATGCAACTCCCAACAGACAGCATCAAAATAAAAACGAAAGGTGAATGGTGTTTGTAAAAATATATGTATTTCCAGTTGTTTTGTCTCTAATTCACAGGCACCTCTGACAGCCATCACCGTGCCAGAGATGATTTGTGTTGTTGCTAACAAAGTTAGTCACTACTGAGACAGGGACAACATTCTTTTCTTTCCAAAAACAATCACCAGGTCTGCACAGGCATTTCAAGTGCCAGGTGCTGCAATTTCTGCAGACACTGAGGAGCAGCCCCTCAAAATTCAGCTGGGCTGGAGCAGTGGGGGCTCCCTGGAGCTCAGCCAGGAGCAGGGAATGCACAGAGAGCAGGGAACTGAGAGAGCTCAGTGAAACAAACCCAGAATGGCTCAGGTTATTGTCTGTGTGAAAACACAGGCTGCTGTGGAGGTAATTCAGGCAGGGTGAGGGTTTCTTCTGTCAGGCAGCACAGAGCCATGCTGGGGCTGTCACTGCCTGGGGACACTGGCAGCAGCAGCCTCTGTTCCCCAAGGAGCAGGGCCTGTGACTGCAGCAGAGGCACAGAAACACAAATTCCTCCTCCTCCTCACACACACCACGCTGCAGTGAACAAATACAGCGAGGAAGGGGAAGGTGTTTGGCTCTGGAGGACAAACCCCACGTCCAGCTGTGCCCTGTGTGCTCCTGGCAGGCTCAGCACCGCCCCAGCAGCGAGCAGAGTCCTGAACAGCTCCAGTGCCAATGGGGGATGGAGTCTGCGGGGCACAGCAGTGTCAGAGCAGCCCCAGTCTAATCAGGGATGGAGTCTGCAGGACACAGCAGTGTCCAGAGCAGCCCCAGTCTAATCAGGAATGGAGTCTGCAGGACACAGCAGTGTCCAGAGCAGCCCCAGTCTAATCAGGGATGGAGTCTGCAGGACACAGCAGTGTCCAGAGCAGCCCCAGTCTAATCAGGAATGGAGTCTGCAGGACACAGC
>VXBR01006823.1:94088-104567 GCA_013400215.1 Cisticola juncidis
CTGAACCCCAGAGCCGTGCCCAGTCCCGAGCCCGAACCCCAGAGCCGTGTCTGCACCTCCTGCCTTTATCCCAGAGCCCAGCCCCGATCCTGAAGCCCAGAGCTCTGTCTGCACCTCCAGCCTTCACCTCAGAGCCCAGCCCCAGCCTTCACCTCAGAGCCCTGTCTGCACCTCCAGCCTTCATCCCACAGCCCTGTCCCGATCCTTCACCTCAGAGCCCAGCCCCAGCCTTCACCTCAGAGCCCTGTCTGCACCTCCAGCCTTCATCCCACAGCCCTGTCCCGAGCCTTCACCTCAGAGCCCTGTCTGCACCTCCAGCCTTCATCCCACAGCCCTGTCCCGATCCCGAACCCCGAGTGCTGCCTGCACCTCCAGCAGCACCGATTCAGCACAACCCAGAGCCTGAAATATTGAAGAAATTGCTGCGTGCCTGTGGGAGAGCAGCAGCTTTCAGACCCACCGCTGTCCACAGGAGCTCCTGACACATGGCCCTGCAAAAACAGAATTACAGAAGGGTTGGGATAAAAGGTGGTGCCAGGGCAGGCTCAGGTTGGACGTCAGGAGGAATTTGTTGCTGGAAAGGGTGGCCAGGCCTTGGCAGGGGCTGCCCGGGGAGGTTTGGGGTGCCCATCCCTGGAGGTGACACAGGAAGGGCTGCAGGTGGCACTCAGAGCTCTGGGCTGGGGACAGGATGGGGATCATGAACAGCTTGGAGGTCTTTTCCAGCCTCAGTGATTGTGGGATTCTGGCTTTGGCATGAACATTGCAAACACCATTATTATCTCATGAATAACTAATAACTCTCCCACCCAGGAGTTTATGGGTGCTCTGGAGTTCTCCCTTGCCTGGCTGAGGATTGATGTCTGAGAGTGTAACACTGCACCCAGCGCTTGAGTCATGGAGCAGGGCTGTGCTGAGATCACACTTGACACGATTTGCAGCCTCTGGGGCATAAATCAGTGTGCATGTGTAATGTTCCTCACCCTTAACCCTGCTGACATGGAAATACTGCCCTGCTCCGGGCTCCCCACAAGGGCAGTGCAAGCAAACAGGGCCCAGAAAAGACAAATGTCAATCATGAGAGACAAGGGGAAAAATCAGAGGCATAAAAAGTCAGAGCTGATCAGAGCCTCAGAGACAGGCGTTCCATGGCACAGCTTGGACAGCCGTGCCCTCAGTGCTCTCCTGAAGGCAGGACAACAGAAATGGGTGGAATTCTGCCTTCATGCAGAGCTTCCATCCATCTCCTGCCCCCCCCAGAGCACACAGGAGCAGCAGATCCCACCCTGAGCTCAGAGAAAACCCAGCCCAAACCTGTGCAGGTGCTGGGAAGAGAGATACCTGTTCATCCAGCCAGGAGAGCAGACCCTGACCCTTGAAATACACAATTCATCATTCCCTTTGCCTCTCACAGCAGATGGAGGAGAGTGTGTTCAAAAAAGAAAGAGAAGAATACATTAATCAGCAGTATAAATGAATAAATGATCAGGATGTACCAGTAAGATGCAAAAAAACCCACAAAACCCATCTGTATCATAGGGAAACAACAGAAACTTGGTTACAAGCCTGAGGTCACTGAGGAGGGAGAGCTCTCTCTTGAAGGCCTTGGTGCCAGATCTTCACAAGTGATGTTGGAAATGTTGTTGGGGGACAGAAAACAAACTGAAATGTCAGTTGTAATTAAAACTTTCAGGTATTAAAGGTGGAGACAAACAAATGACAGATTTGGAGAAAAAACGTAAAGATTCAAACTCCATTTTTTAGCATTTTGATGGATAATGACACACACAGCAACATGAATGCTCTGAGCTCAAATTAATTATGTTAAAATAATAGGTAATTTGTGTGGAGAATGTATAATTATGTTTTTTTTTTTTTTCAAATGTTTTAAAATAATGTCATTTCAATTCAAAATGCAGGGTAGGGACTTTGCTGTTCAGTGTATTTGCTGTTTATACAATATTTTCAATGTCATTGCTTTCCTGTACCATAAATAAAGCCAAAACAATCAGTTAGTACCCTAAGATATTCCTTACTGCTGTAGGAACTGTAAAATAACTCAATATGAAAATGTTATTCACTGCAATAGCACATTGACAACTGTGATTAAGCCTCAGACGAATACTGGAACAAAACAGAAATGTATTTTTGTGTTGAGTGGTTTAATTCTTCACTGTCAGGACGCAGACCCAAATCCACCCAGGGGAAATGTCAGGCATTTATGGGGTTAAATGTGCCTCAGAGCCTTTCCCCCCATGGAAAATGTGCAATTGGGATAGAAAAGGAAGGGATGTAATTTCAGGGTTGAATTCAGCTTCCTGCACCTCTTATCTCTTTGCATTTCTCCCCTCAAATATTTTTTTTTCCTAAATGCAAATTGGCTGCTCTCATATGAGCCAAGTTTTAAAACAAATCCACATGATGATGATTATGATGATGATGGTGATGATGAATATGTCACACCTGAAAATGAACTCCTTGATTTATGGGATATATTTTGGCTTTTTTTGTATAAATATAAAAATACAGTAAAACTCCGCTGGGATGAACATGATAACAAATAAATGCTGAATCTGAGTCTGTGCAGCTCCAGTCTCACATTTAGTCATTTTTATGATTATATTTGGGTTAAAAATGGAAAGCAACACCAGCAGAGGGACTCCCTTGATACTCCGTGGAGCTCTGCCTGCTCCCTGGCAGGGCATAGAGGTAATTTTATTCTGGAAGCTTTTGAATGCTTTACAAGTAATAGGAACCAAGTGGGAAAAGCATATTCCATATTTTAGCTCTGACATCCTCATAGAAAAGGATATAGAAAAAAAATTAAAGATTCAAAATAGTTGCCTGTGATTCAGTACCCGAAGGCTTGGTGGTGTTTTTCAGAATTCCCTGGGGATGTGTAAATGTTTCGGAGCTGGGAGGACCCACGGGAGCTGGAGTCACTTTTGCCACTTCATCAAACTAACGAGCCTTTGAGTGATGCTGCTCCCAGGTTCAGCTCTGCTGGGGGGAAGGGGAAAGCAAAACCGAAATTCAGACAGAATGGAATTCCTGAGAGCTGGGACAACGAGGATTTATTAATCCATGCACTCCCAAGCTTACAAAAAAGCATCTTCTGCCTTCAGTTTTGTAAATCGTGCCCTCCTTCAGGGGGTCTGTGCTTCCAGAAGGCTGCGGAATTCCAGGACAGGCAGTGCCTGTAGGGTGACACAGAAACACCTTTTGGGATCAGGGACAAGGGGGTTTCACTGGCCAGACAGGAGGACTTCTCATTTCTCGGCTGTTAGAGCAACAATCTGCAGCTTCTGACTGACAGGATTCCCTCAGCCCAATGAACTGATAGATAAAAGGAGAATAAAATGAGAATTCCCTGTATTCTGATAAAAGGAGAATTCCTTTTGTACTCCATAACTATCCACCAGTTATTAAATACCACCAGTACAGCAAGGAGAGTCCTGTTCTGAGTTTAGTGGGATTATCCAGGGGAGCAGGAGTTGAGTCTCTATTTGTGCTGCTGTAGGTGACATTTGATATTGTTAGAATGATGAACAAAGTATAGGAGACACTTTCTTGTGTGCAGATTTAATTTACTCAGATACAGCACAGAGAAATAGTGAGGCTGCACATGTTCTTCATCAGAAATTAATCTGAGCTTTATGAACACACTGCTGTTGTACAGAGCATCCTGGGATATTCAGCTAAAAAATCTGATTTATTGCTCCTTAGTTAGCAGGTGTTCGGCTTAGCTGGTCCTGGTGTGAATAATAATAATGAATAAATAATAAGAAATAATAACAAATAACATAACAATAATAATAATAACAACAACAACAATAATAATAATAATAATAATAGTGGGGGGTTATTTCATATCACGACTCAATTCTGCTATTCATGAACTCAGTGTCACCCACTGATAAATAAATAAATAAATGAAAATATAATCCCTCTGAAAAAAAGGCTTCTGCTTTGTGTTCGTGTCACAAGATATTGGTACTTGACTTTTTCAGGCACTGAAAAGATCATGAAAAGGGTAACAAAGACGAGAGGGTTTGCTATTAGAATAATGTCTGCACGCAGAAATGACAGCCAGGGAAATACTATCTGAACTTCAACTGCTGCTCATTGTCATTTTACAATTAAATCTTTATCAGGCTAATATTCCCCGTGGTCAGATGTGTTTGCTTTTCAGGAATCCTGTAGAAACTCATTCATCTGTGAATTTCGGAGAATGTGGCAGAGTATTCATGGAGAGCAGATTTAAATGTGCATTGAAAACTTCACCATCGAATCTGAGGAAGGCAGAATATCAGATACATAAAAGATATTTTCTCATACAGCACTACAAAATAAAAATGTATCTCCACAGGCTATTTTTCTGTAGTGGAATAAAAGTATCTTTAAATGATAAACTTGGAAACAGATCAAAATGAAGCATCTGTTGGATACAGAAAATGCTGAACCCCGATTTGCTGAGTGACCCAACTGAAAGATCCAGTAACGACAGAACCGTGCTGAAAATGAACCTTCCATAAGCAACACCTCCTTTTACAGCAAACTGAGCCCCTGCTTCTGGGAATTTTTCACGACTTAATACAAAACGCATTGAAAGGGATTTACGGATGGATATTGTCTGTGTTTTTCCGTGGAAATGGATCGGGGAGCGCTATTCCCGCAGTTTACCTTGTCCCTTAGGAGCAGCGGGATTTGCGCGCTCCGAGCGCTCCTCCCGGCGCCGTGGCCAGGAGAGGGTGCTCTTTGGTTGGGTTTGGCGTTTTTTCCTCCTTCTCCCGAGCCCCTGACACAACCGAGGATACTTTGAAATCTCCTTCCACACATTGTTTTATTTTCGGCTCATTAGGATGAAGTTCTGTTTAAAATAGCGCAGCCTAGCTCTGAGAACTTCGCTGCCTGCATGAATTCTCGCTCAGCCGCGTTGAGCAGGACACCAAAGAAGTTTAAATTCCTTTGCCTCTCCAGCCTGGCTGCCACCAGGATCTTCTGACAGAAAGGTGACTTCAGCTAACAGAGTTCTGTTCCCTGGGGTCTCCAGAAAATCCTCGGGGAAAGGAGGAGCAAGGAGATTTCCTTGCTCCTGCAAGGATATTTCTGGGAGCGCTCACAAAGGGAAAAAATAGCAAAACAAAGTCATAACCCCTCGCTGCACAGCAGGCTCAGCAGTTGTGCAGCTTAATCCAACCTGGGCATTGTTATCTAAAGAACAGCCTCGCCCTCCTCGGGGGTGAAGGTTCACCCGCATTTTGGGAAGGGAGCAGAGGGAGCTGGCAGTGCCAGGCTGGAGCACAGCTCCTCCCGGGACCCAGCTGCCATCCCAGGCCCGTGTCCCGCTCGCCGTGGGGACATCCCCAGCCCTGGAAGGGCTCCCTGCTCCGGGAAATGTTGTGAGGTCCTGGCTGAGGGTGGTGGAAGGGCTGGGGACACCCAGAGCTGGCTGGGCCCTGGCAGAACCCTTCTGGTGCCAGGGGAATCCTCACCCGGCTGGGATGGATAAAACAGGGACGATTAAACAAATCAGCCCTCGATATCCTCAATAATCACCCCAAACTGGTTCCTCCAGGTCTGTGTGCCCATTCCAGCAGCGGGGGAAGGGGATAACTTCGGGACACCGTGGGTATTTAATAGGAATGAGCCCTCCTTGTGGAGGGCTTTGTATTGCTGCTTCTGTCACACGGAATTCCAGAAGAACTTGAGCCCTACAGCAGTTTCATGGAATTATCCGGGCTGGAAAAGTCCTCCCAGAACATCCCGTGCCCCATCCCCACCTGAGCACCGAGAGCCACTCCAGGGACAACGAGCAGCATTTCCCAGATTTATGGCACAAACCAGCTCTGTGTGTGTTTCCCTTTATCCTTTCCCTTTATCCTTGTTCCTTTTCCATTCCATGGCCCGGCCTGTCCGTGTTGAGGATGCTGCAGCTGTTCTGTGTGCAGGTAAAACAAAAGGTTTTAATTAAAAGTGACACTGCTGCACCTTGTGAGAAGCACCTGAGAAGTGTGGAAGCGCTGTAAGGTCCTGTCCTCCTGTTTGCGTCCCAGCATCCATGTGCTTCCCAAGCTGCCAGCTGAAAACATCTCCTGAAGGTTTTTTTATAACAGAAAATGACTTTTCTGACTGAAATCATCCAGCAGACCATACAAACAATTTTTAAATGCTAATTTTGACCAAAATCTGAAGAGAAAAATGGTCATTCAGAGCTCTTGAAGCTCTCGGCAAACAAGGATGTTTTCCGTCAGTTCCCGACTTTTCAGGGGAAAGGAAAACAGGTTCAGAAAAGATGTAACTTTTCCAATTAAAAATCAATTTTTGCCAGAAAGCCGCTCTGATTAGTTTTAATGAGAGGTAAGCAATGGTAAATGACATCCTGTGTCTACAAATTACGCGTTTGGGTTCAGAGCTGCCCTGCAGCCTCCACTTAACACCACAAGGACCTGGATCAGCGTCTCGTTCTGCAGCGCTCTGACATTTGGAGGATTCGCAGGAGCCGGATTTCTGCGGGGCACTGCCCATTAACCCCGCCTGGCAGGGCAGGGAATTCTCAATTACTGCGTGCCTCGTGCCCTCTCCCATCTGCATTTCCATTTAAAGCTTGGCTTTCCTGCTCCGGAGGAATTAAAACTCTTCCAGGGAACCATCGCACGGGGTGGGTTCTGTCCTGTCGTGTGCCAGCATTTGGGGCTTTGCTGTGCAAAAGGGAATTTCGGGAGGTCTTTCGCTGGAGTCCTGCCCCATGCGGACTTAATTAGCCCCTAATTTCCTAATGAATGTCGGAGATGAGGCTTAAATGCTCCTAAATTGTGGGGAAGAAAGCACGGCTTAAAACATTTTCTCCACGACTCATTTTGTGCGCTCAGCCAACAAAAAAAGTTCTATTCGCGATTACATTGTTTCTAATTGTAAATATAATTATGAGCGCATGAATGGTGCATTTAGTTCTGAAACACGAACTCATTCTTCTACCAAGGTATTCCAGGGAAAAGTCAAACAGCAAAGAGTTTCCCACTGAAAAGAAACTGCAAAACTTCCACATCTTCCATCTTTCTGGTGATGATCGCTTTTGTTTGCTGCTCCTCAAAAAGTGACCACATTCAGAGCAGACAAACCAAATCAACAATGATTTAATAAACACAAATGAACAAATGATTTGAAAATATTGATTGACTTTCTTTGGTGTCCCTGATTCTGCAGCTGGAGGGGACACTGGGCACAGTGGTGAGGGGACAGGGGCTGGCCAGGGACAGCACAGGACACTGGCCCGTGGCCACAACCAGTGCCAACATTTGTACATTTTTATGTTTTCTGTGCTCTTCATTGTACAGGCAGGACCAGAATGATAATCCCAGCCTGGAGGAGTTTCCAGCTCCAGTAAGATCAAACTCTGCCTGATCAAACCCTGTGTGATCAAACCCGCTGAATTTCCTTTTACAACTTTGCTTTTTTTAAAAAAAAATGAACATTCAACTGCCAGAAGTTCTCCAAACCCATGATTCTCCCCTGACACCAAATGCCACAAGTCTGGACAGTGCTGTAATGTGGAGGGCACACAGGGAAATGTGGAAATGCCACAGACACTTGGTTAGTTCTGAACCCTAAAACATTGCTGAGGGTGCAGTGACAGCCCTGATTCCTGTGTGTGCAGGGATCCCTCTGAATCTCTGGCATCAGCAGCACAGGAGAAACCTCAACTTTCACCTGGAGGAGCCAAACAAAGCAGCTGCTCTTTGCAGATCAAGGAACTGATGAAGAGAGCAAACCCCACCAGGGCTGGCTGTCCCCTGGTGTCCCTGCCTTGCTCCTGGTGGCACCAGGAGGGTCCAGGGCTGCCCTGGACAAGGTGCTGAGGCAGACAAGGCACAATCTGCCTGCTGACAGCCCTGCCAGGCAGCTGTGGGATCCCAAACCCAGCCCACAGGGACGTGTAGGGAGCAGGAATCAGCCCAGCAGTTCAGCCTGACACGAGTTCTCATCTGCTGAGGGGCTGAATGGATTCAGGCTACGCTTGATAAGCTTATCTTGAAGTAAGACAGAAGCTGGGCTGCTGGAATTCCTACTGTTGCTCTGTCATTATACAGCTGAAAGTCAGGAACTGTCAAATGACATGAATAATATCTGTCTGTATTTAATCCTGCGAGCTGCTGACAATTGCCTCTCACCCTTCCCCTCCGTGCACGAGCTCCACCAAAGGGTTTGGAGCCATCACACCGAATTTAGGCAAATCTGTAGCTGCAGAACCACGCTCCAGATAAGAACCTTGCTGTGCCTAAAATGGAGAAAAAGAGGAGATAGCAGCAAGCACAAAAAACTATGGAGATAATTCTTCCTGGACCACAGCAAGGAAAAATGTTGGAGATTGTGCTGACACTCGTGACGTTACAAATGCTACGGGGCTGAGGATAATGCAGAGTAGACTTTTTTGCCCCTCCCCATTTCAAAACAATCACATTCTATCTTCTTATAAGATATGAGGAAGATTGTTATCTCGCATAATGAAAAGCAAATGACAGGCAGATAAACTTAGGGGCTGTTTATAAAGCCTTGTACAGTATTCTCCATGGTACACAGATAAGGAAATCACATAATTGAAATGGCTACAAACAGCATTAAAAAGGCATAAGAAGAGGAAAATGAGGAGATCAAATGCAGAAGGCAGACAAATTTTAGATTAGTGATGGAGGCGTTGGGGAAGGCGCTGGATTCCCCGTGGGAGCTGAGCACCTCCTGCTCCTGCAGCCTGAGCTCACAGCCCCCTCCCTCCTGCAGGGACCCCCTGTCCTCACCCACAGCAGGGACCCCGAGGTTTCACCCTTGGGCTCCTGGAACAACCCCCAGCTTTGCCTTTTCTTCACAATTCTTTGCCCTGCAGTGTCCTCAGAGACATTTCTGTGCTTCCTCTGAAAGCACGAGTGCAAGGCACCGGCTGCTGCTCGTGGTTTTCTCCAGAAATGGGAAAAATTCAAGTCCTTTCCTATCAGAGCAAACAGCAAAGTGTTTTCTGAACTTTCCCAAGCACTGAAATACCACAGAAATATTTTCAGGTGTAGGTGGGATAACAGCAGTGGGGTCTCTGCTCTGAGGCAGATTTAAATGGAAACCTCATTGTTAATTTGGGATTTTCTGGAGGTCCCAGAGCCCCCAGCCCTCAGTCAGGGGACCCTGCTGGGTGTCCCAGGGCAGCAGCTCCCAGGAACCGCAATTCAGGTCACACTGGAAGTCCTCACACTGTGATAATCTTCCCTAATTAGAGGAGGAAAAGAGAACTCAGCTGGACAAATGAGCTAAAATCAGGAGAATCCTGAACAAACATCTCAAGCATTAATCATTTATAGAGAAAGAAGAAGAAAATCATCAAAATAATTGAGCAATTGCAGACAAATGTCACAATGCCTTGTATTGCCAAAATCTCATCATGGGAAATGTATACGTCTGATTTCCAGGTTTATTAATGAAACAAAAAGGCATCTACAATAGATAAATAATACATCATATGGAATTCACACAGTCTATTTATAATAGAGATCAGTGACACCTATCAACTCACATTAAATCACATCATGCAGATTTTGCCTCGTCTGCACATTGTCAATCTCTGCTTCCTCTTTCCCTGCCGCGGTGACAAAAAAGTAACTTGAAAAGAGTTGTCTGAAAAATCCCTGCAAGAACGTTTAAAAGAGCAGCAGAGCTCAGGCAGATCCGTGCCTGGGAGGTGCTGGCTCACCCCACGGGCTGCCCAGGATCCAGCTCCCAGGGCACAGCAGGGATTTGGTCCCAGATTGGAAAAGCAGGGTCACAGCAGAATCCAGGGCATGGCATGAGTCAGTGGCAGACTTGGGGCAGAATTGGGGTGGCACCTTCTGAGCTGCAAACTGAGCTGTCCTCCATCCCTGACCTGTGCCCTGATGGAAAACACAAGAAATGAAGTGGGTTTTGAAAAAGAACTTGGAGTTTTTGCAAGCATCACCATTAAACATAACGTGGGCTTAGCAGCATCCTTCAAAAACAACATAAATAAGTTATTTTGCAGAGGAATTATTTACCGTGAGAAGAGGTAGAAATTTCTAAAGCAGTGCAGAGATCTGTGGGGGAAACATTCTCAGTGACATCATCAGAAATGGGGGCTGAGGAGGCTGAACCCCCTGGATTCTGCATTTCAAACATAATTAGTGATCTAACCTCGCCAGACGTCACTGGCTGTGGTAATGTCTGTGGCAAATAAATAACGGTGGAGCACAATAAAACTCGCTGTAATGTGCTCTGCTGGAATATTGATGGCAGCATATGGCAAACATCTGACAGCTGCTAAACAGATGTGGCAATTAGCAAAGCTTCTGGCCACGCTGCTCAGAGCACTGTGCAACAGGAGGGTGCTGAGCCTTCCCTCTGAGGGCTCTGTGCTGCTCCAGTGCCCCACTTAGGCACCCCAATTTATTTTATTTTATTTTATTATTTTATTTTATTTTATTT
>VXBR01006826.1:223-70649 GCA_013400215.1 Cisticola juncidis
CCAGACCTCCTGGACGGTAAAATCCAGGCCATCAGTGACTCAGACGGGGTGAACTACCCCTGGTACGGGAACACCACGGAGACCTGCACCATCGTGGGCCCCACCAAGAAGGAGTCCAAGTTCAACATCAGCATGAACGACAACTTCTACCCGAGCGTGACGTGGGCCGTGCCCGTCAGCGACAGCAACGTGGCCAAGCTCACCAGCATCCACCGGGATCAGAGCTTCACCACCTGGCTGGTGGCCACCAACACGGCCACCAACGAGATGGTGACCCTGCAGACTATCAAATGGCGCATGAGGCTGGGCATCGAGGTGAACCCCAGCAGGCCCCTGGGGCAGCGTGCCAAGCTGCAGGAGCCCTCGGCTCAAGAGCAGCCCCAGGTCCTCAGCAAGAATGAGCCAATACCACCCAGTGCCCTTGTCAAACCCAATGCCAATGATGCTCAGGTACTCATGTGGAGGCCAAAGGACGGGCCACCGCTGGTGGTGATACCCCCCAAACATCGGTAACGCGCGTCCCGGCAGCGGAAGGGAGAAAGAGAAACCCGAAGCAAAACAATCACTTAGGTATTAGGATACACACCTATAATCTGAGCAAAATCAAAATGCACTTTTTATTCATTCAACAAATGCAACCATTCTACCTTCTCCCATTGGGACGGATTTCACTGTGCTAAAGCTAAAGAGGAGACCTTGGACTGGGTCTGTCTCATCACTGGATTCCTAAGGGAAGAAACTAACACTGATGTCTACCCTATAGCTTCTTTTTTTCTTCCCTATTTGAGTTCCTGTTTGAACTTCAGTCTCATTAGCTTGTCCAGAACTGCCCAGAACAATAAGAACATTTTATTTGGGATTTTAAGAATTTTTTTTTCTTTTTGGTAGAGAACAGAACAAGTTCCTGGAACAAAATGTTGACTATTTAAGATAAGGTATTTTTTTTTAAAGCTGTAAGGTTCTGAGTTGCAAATCCAAGTCATGCGGCCTTATGTAGACTTTGCTTTGCATTGCCAAACTTTTGCCTTAAAGCTATGTTTGAAAAAAAACAAAAACAAAAACAAAAACACCACCAGGCAGAATGTCCTTTCTACAGAATTCTGGAGAAAAAAGTTTTGGAACAAGGATTAGATCGTCAGGGTGGCACTGACGGATGGGCTGATGGATGAAAAGGGCATGAAACTGGAAGAAGCAAGAAAATCTTCCTCTTTTTAAAACCTGGAACAAGGAAGCACGGAAATAATCTCAGTTTCAAAGCAATGCAAATAACAAACCTGCTGTTGGATGGGGAGCTCCCAGGCCACCTCCCTGCTTTGCAGGAGGGGTGGGAAGCTCCTCGTGCTGCTCACCCGTGGTGATCTCAGCCTCCCGTTAGCAGTTTAACATGGAATAACCTCACAGCTGGAATTGTGGCCCTGGGACTCAACACCAGTCAAGGAGGGGATGTCCCACTGGGTTTGTCTTTAGGACACACAGATGTTTTCCCAGCTAGCCCACAGCCTCACCTTCTCGTGGATAAGAGCCAGGGGCTCGTGTGCCTGCTGCTGTCACCCCATTTGCCCGTGAGAGCCCAATGACAGTGCTGTACAGAGAGCAGGATAGAAAAAGGATCCTTCTGAAGTCACTGGAGACACACAGGTGTCAGTGAGGGCACACCTTACCCAGCAAGTCCACCCAGCAAAATCTGTATTTCAGGAGCAGCCACAGCTGAAAATAACAGGGATCACTCCTGGCAAACACAGCAGCGACAGCTGAGGAAAACTCTTCCTTCTGTGGTAATGAATCACATGGGGATCAGCAGATAATTCTCTTCCCAGTGACCTCTGATCTACCTGACTGTCAGGCAGGAGGCACAGGCAGGACCATGACACTGTCCCTGTCTGTCATGGCCCAAAGATCCATTGTAGCAAAGGGTAACACACGAGGAGGGGCAGGCAGGGCAACACCTGAGCCTTGGGTGTGGATCCTCCGTGAGGAAGGAGCATTTGGAGGAGGAGGAGGTGAAACCTGTAGGTTTTAATAAGGACCAGATGGCTGCTGAGATAACCAGATGCCCTTCTGCAGAGGAGGATGAGGCAGAAGAGCCTTTTGAATGGGAGGGATGGGTCTGAAGGCAGAGGAAGTTCTGTGGTAGAGGTGGCATCTGGAGGCCAGGGCACAGGATGGGGTGGGAAGGATCTGCCCTGCTCCTGCACATGGCCTGAGGCAGATCACTTCCTTCTGCAGCTCCTTCCCCCAGAAAACATTTCTTCCTCCTATTAACAACTTGCCTCAAGAGCTGGGACTGAGCAGAGTTCTGCATGCCAGGTACAAGCCTGGCCCTGCTGAGCTGGTCTGAACAGGTCTCACAGCCCCACACACGCTGCTCAAAGGGCTCTCCCCTTGGAGAGGCACCAATTAGCTGCTATTCCTATCCTCATCTTCCACGTGGGACGTTACCAGCAAGAAATTCTCCTTCCTCACTTCTCCACAGCCACACCACCTGCTCTGGCAACAGGTCCAACATCACCCCTGCCTGGGGAATGCACGCCCAGAGGTTGTGTCCCCCACCAAGACAGCCTCAAACCAGCAAAAGGGATCCTGGGGCCCTGCAGCCATTCCCTGTCTCCAGGAGAGCCCACCCTCTCCATCCAGTGGCTTTCAGAGCTGCTCAGCCACAGAGCTGCTCCTTTCCATGGGCAGAGCTCCCAGGTGGGAAGTCTGGCTTGCAAACAACTGGACTGGATCAACCCCAAATCCACAAGCCAAAGGGTGCCTAAATCTCGGCTTTGGGACTACAAAGGATGAAGCTAGGGAGATTTGGAATTGCACAGTCACTCTCTGTATTAAACTCCATTTTCTTACCTGGATTCAGATCCAACTATAGCTCCACTGGCACAGCCCTTTGGGACTTGTCTGTATTTTCTCCGAGGCAATACATGCAGAAGAGGACAAACTCTGAGCTGTGGGTGAATAGCTGATCATGTTCTCACGCATCTTGGCTGCTGCTGAGTCCCATGGGTGGGAGCAGAAGGGGGATTTGTGTCTGGTATTCACTTTGTCTCCAGGTGCTGAGTGTTCAGAGTTCTCACTGATGTCAGCCTGGGTCGAAGGAATCGGGCCCAGTTGTCTTAATTAGCTGCACGAAGGAATTCCAAGGAAAGATTTCTTCTCAGTCACCAAAAACCACATTCAGGGAACACCTATGTCCTTTTCCACTTAGCTTTGTGTTGGACTTTGTCTCCCAGTGCATTAAGTAAATCTGGTTCCTCCTATTCCCTCTACCTGGTGGACTGGATACATCCATGCAATTTGATAGTAACCTCCTGGCTAATTTGTCCTGTTGCACTGAACGGACCCAGCTAAGCAGTAAATACAAAATTTCATGTTGGGGTCGGCTTTGCATGGACTTCTCCCTTCCCAAAGATTGCCTTTATCCCGTGCCTAGGTCGAAATGTGCCCCTTCACCTCCATCTGCATCACCAGACATGGCACAGAGAGTGATGCTGCCTCGTTTGAGATTTCATGTGTTGTGATTAAAAGCGATTTTTTCCAGTGCTGCTTCATTACCAAACTGGTGGGGACAGATTGTCTGTGACAGGAAGGATGGCTGGCAGTGACAGAGGGTCCCAACCACTGTTGCTGTGGCTGGTGAATGGTTAGAACAGGGATTGAGTGACAGGGTTCCAGTGACAGGGACGCAAATGTCTGGGGACCCAGGGCAGAGTGGTAAATGAGCAGAGGTGAACCAAGCTCCTTCTCTGGCAGCTTTTTGCAGAACCAGGGATACACAGAGGATACACTGGGAAGGTGTTGGGGCACTGACGAGGGGTACTCGGATGAAGGTGAGCCTGTCTCTGCCTCACCCTTCCCATCAGTGATGCTCTCAGCTCTTTATAGACCCAAATCCCCTCAGGGGCTCAGAGTGCAGCCTGGCCATCCCTGTCACAGCCCTGTCACAGCCCCTTCCAGGCTGGAAGAGCCCTGGCTCAGACCCTCACCTGCACCCAGGGCCAGGCAGGGCACGGCCAAGGCACCAAGAAGGTCGTGGGTTTGTGGTTCTCCTTCCCTACCCTTGACATCGAGATGGGAGGAGAGGGGCAGCCCCTCGGGGAGTCCCGACAGACCCTCAGCAGCCTTGGGGAGGGGTAGAGACCTGTGGAGCCGGCGCCAGGCTGGGTCCAGCCCGGGGGGAAGGCACCGCCGTCCCTCCTGCCCTGGCTCCCGGCGCAGCAATAAGAATCGTCCTTGGTCTTGCAGAGATACTGTGAAAATAAAACCAAGATGTACCGAGTCTGGACACTTACAGAGATGTAAAAAACAAAACCCTGCTTTTATAACAGACAGAGAAATAAAGTGAAATTTTCAAACGCGTCTGCCTGGAGTCGTTTGGGCGGTGGCTGTTTTTAAACAAATGGCTCTGCGCTCACGTTTCGAGGCGGCGATAAGAGCCCTATTTACCACCAGTTCTCTCTCCGTGGCAGCTCCTGGGCTGCAGCAGAGGTTTCTGCAGCTGGAGCCCGGAGGTTTCTGGTGAAAAACACCAGCCAACATCCTGCATTTCTCATCTCCAGGCTGCTGCGCACCTCGGGGCCGGGCTGGTGGGCGCAGAGAGCGGAGAACTTCTGCACGCTTTGGTTTCCTGACACCTTCTGCTGCTTTAGCAAAAACCGGGTGAGGTACTGGCTGAAAATACCACATCTGGAGAGAGGAGCAGCGCAGAGCCCCGGGCACAGCAGAGGGTGAAAGCTGCTGCAGTCTGTGACTGCTTTTCAAACACCGCCTGTGTTCACTCCGTTATCCCCTGCCCGCCCCCGAAAATTTTCACGTTCAGGTTTTGTTTGCTTTCCAGTAAAGGAAAGTGCTGAAATGAGTTCTGGAGAGCAGGGGGTGCCTGGCCAAGCGGCCAGCAGAGCTTAACTGCTGATCCCTTAAATCCACAGGGCCCCACTGGCACCTTCCAGCTCTGGGCTCCAGCTTTTCCTGCCACAGCCCGACCCCGCTGCAGGCTCCAGTCCCACCGGCTCTGCCCAAGCAAGACACAGGTTTCTCGTTTTCACTTTTTTGGTCTTTGAGAAGTTTTGCTGGTCTCTGATCCAGCTGGTGAAGCAGCATCAAAGCTTCTCCAAAAAGCACCACAGCAAAGACCTGCTCCATCTGCTGTGGTATCAGTGCGGTGGCAGTGACACAAACAAGGGCAGCAGGGGAACAGGAGGAAGGAAACTCCCAGCTCGAGAAAAGGAATGTGCAGGGATGGAGCCTGAGCAGGGGAGAGGACAGATTCTGAGTGGGATTCCTTTCCACAGTGGAAACACTCCAGCCTCATCTGTTGATAGCAGGTTAAATTTAGATGTCCCAGTTTTGGAGGGAGGGAGGGGTGGGGAGGGGACAGCAGCCAACTCACAGCTGCTTTGGTGAGATCCTGGAAAAGCCCAAAGCACCCGGTCACTTCTCCCTGCACAGGGACACTGGAAAAGCCCCTGTGAGGGATGAGGAGGGCAGAGGGAAGGTCAGGAGCTGCTGAGCCCAGCACAGCCCGGGTGGTGCTGGAGCCCCTTTCTGGTGCTTCAGGTAACACCAATCCTTAACTGCAGCAGGTTTCAAACTTCACCATTCTACAAGTTTTGTCCCTTGGCTTTGTAATTTTCCAAACTCAGTTTTAAGCAGACTGAGGCAACAGTTCCTTCATTTGAAAAAACCCTCTGACCTCCACAGTTCCTGCTTGAAACTCTGCAGGAACTTTCCTCTGCTGATGCAAATCAGGTTCAGTTCCCTATTTCTTCTCTTTCACATCTTAAACTGTTCATGTGCAGCAGCTGCAAATACTCCTTTCATTCCTTCATGTTTTCAAGTTTTAGAGCAAAACATTTTTAGCAATGCCCTGAAGAACCTTGAAGCACCTGTTAAAAATAAAATAAAAATACAGTGCTGTGAATGGACACGTGATTGTAACAGCTCCTGAAACAACCTGCACTGAGATTCTCAGGGCTGCCTTTGGTAACTTCTGTAAATTGATCCCCACAAATCTTTTGGTTGTAGAGCCCTGGAAAAAAGGATTTTCCTGTGAGGGTGGTGAGGCCCTGGCACAGTTTGCCCAGAGAAGCTGTGGCTGCCCCATCCCTGGAAATGTCCAAGGGCAGGTTGGATGGAGCTCAGAGCAACCTGGGACAGTGGGAGGTGTGGAGGGGGTGGAATGAGATGGGAAGGTCCCCTCCCTCCCAAACCATTCCATGATTCTGTGAAGAACCCAAATACAGGGGAGCAGCACTGGAGAATCAGGTCTGACTCAAGCACAGTTCATAACTTTGGGGTTGTCCCACATTTCCCTTTCACCTCTGCTCCTGCAGAGAGGTTCTGTGAGAGCCCTGAGTGGCAGTGACTGCAGCCCCTGCTCTGAGAGAGGATGGTGAGGGGGTCACTGCTCCTGTCCATGCTGGGGTGGGTCTGGGAGGAGGCAGGACTGCAGCCCAGGCTGGAGCAGCAGCAGTGCAGCCCCAGCACTGGAGCTTATCTGGTGTGCAGGGAACACACAAGATGGATACAGGCACTGGCAGCACAGAGCCTGCATGAGATAAGGGCAGGCAGGGGCAGTCCTGGCTCTGCAGAGGGGACAGACAGAGCAGCAGAGGAGGAGCTCTGTGACCTGCTGGGAGCTGCAGGGAAAGGAGGTGGGGATGGGGTGAGGTGAGGAATAAGCTGAGCGTGACCTCAGAGCCCCTGGGGAGCTGAGCCCACAGACACGAGTAGGAGTGCAGAGCTGGGAGATTGTGCTGGCACATCCAAGCTCATCCCTGGGAGAGGAGGAGTCATGGAGCCACAAAGGTTGGAAAAGACCTCCAAGGTCACGAGGTCCAACCTTTGACCAAACACCCCCATGTCAATTAAACCAGAGCACTGAATGCCTGTTCTCTGTGGCTGCAGGACCCCAGAGCCTCATGGCTGTGAGAGGGAGGACAGGGATGGGCTCAGTGCTGACCCAGGGCTGCTCATCCCTGTGAGCCACAGCCACCAGCCCCTGGGGCTGCACACGACATTTATCTAGGAACAAAACCTTCCCTGGCACTCCCAGACTCACTCATGCCAAAGCCTCGTGCAGGATTATTTTTCCTTGTAAGCAATGCTGGAAGCAATGCACGAGGGACACATGAAAACTAAGAAGGGATAAATAAAATGTCATTTCAGGCTCCGAGCCTGGACACATACACGGCTGAGGGGAGAAGGGAGCTCTGCTCCAGAATGCTGGCAGGGACTGAGACCAGTGCCCTGATTCCAGGGCAATGGAGTGGCAGGAGAGGTAGTGCCACCAGCTGCCTTCACCCATCCCCAGCCTCACTCCCAGCATCTGGAGCAAGGGAATGTCCTGCAGCCCTTTCCCAACCTCCACCATCTCTCATAGGGATCCCTGTGAGACTCAGCCCACGCCTGAGCACACCAGAGCAGCTCCCTGGTGGGGCTGGGCAGCCCTTCCTGCCCAGGATGCTCCTGCCAGGAGCTTGCTCTGATTTCTCCCAAGGAGCACTGCCAGGATTTTGGTCAGGGACACCTCAGCTCTGCCCCTGGCAGGAGGGTGGCCATGGGGGACAGGCAAGCCAAGGGATATAACCCAGCAGCATGGAATGAATTCCAGACCTACCATCCTTTCCCAGCTCGGCAGCACAAAGGATGCCACTGGCATTTGTGCTCTGGTCACCTCCACAGTGGCACAGAGGGGCCAAAGGAGTGATGTCCTTCCCTTCCCAGGAGATAGAACCAGACAGAAGGATATAGCCAAGACCACATTTTGAAATACAAAGTATTAGATAGCAAAAGCCTTTCAAACATGAGAGTTAAGTAATTAATTTTCCTATCTCTGTGACAAAGCTATGGTTTTGCCTTATTTTTCCAGAAAAATGCTCTTTTCTTTGTTGCTCTTTTAGCCTTCAAGGAAGCAGAAATTCCTGTCTTGGTCTCCCCATGGGTTTGGGGAGATCCTTTTTGTGCCTGAGGCTCCCCTCTGCCCAGCAGTGACACCATCCCTGTGCTGTCACAGCAGAGCACTTCCAGCACTTGGCTTCCCACTGCCCTGAGGCCAGTGTGGTCTCAGGGGAGGGGGAAATAAGTGAGTGCATTCATTAGAAATAATTAAGACTTTGCCTTTGATAAAAGCCTTGGAAGATTTCTGCTCCTGCTCAAAAAAAACCCCAAAAAATAGAGGTGCAGAAGGCAAAGCTAGTCCAGAACAGTGGAGTGAGGGTGGTTATCCAAGGATTAACCAGCATGGACAATCTACTGAATGAGACTCCAAGCCTGGTTATTCCTTGAATTCTTCCCCCAAGACTGGGGTTTTCTGCATTAGCAGCTTTACCCTTTGGTGGATGTCCACTGGACAGAGGCCTCATGATCAGAGGCCACTTAGCACAGGTGACACAGCCTGTGACAGCCTCTGGCTGCCACCAAGCCACTGCCACAGGCATTTGCCAGCTCCTTGAGTCACCTAATGAAAATGCAGATTTCCCAAAGCCAGCTCTGCTGGGTTTTGTGCATTTTCCTGTGGGCTTGTGGTCACGATCAGCCTCTCTGAGCTGCTCAGCTCCTCCAGCAGCTACTATGGAAACAGGGAGCAGCACCTGCTCCTCCAGGGCAGACAGTTCAGGGCTGTTTCAGACAGAATTTGGGAACAATTGCAGGAAGATCTATGTTCAGTCAGGGTCTGGGGTAATTCTAAAGGCACTTCCCTTGCCAGGAACTAAAGAGGTACCAAGCAGCAGAGCAGGGACACCCCCAACTGCTCCCCTCATTCCAAAAGGGAAACTTTAAACAGCTCAGTGTGCCAACACCACATTCTTACCAAGCCAATCTTCTCCATGGCAAGAGGCTTCTGAGCTATCTGGGGGAGCACAGCTGATATGGCCCCGAGGAGGTGTCACATGCCACAGTGAGGGGAGATTAATGCAAAGAATTTAAGGTCAATGGTTGGGGCCAGCTGCTATTTATAAAGAGGAAGGAAAGCACAGCAGTGTCACCTCTAGGCCCTCAGAAATGTCTTGTCAAGGAGAGCACACTGGGAGGGACAGGCTTCAATGCAGCTGCAGCTTTTCCTCACCTCCAGAGCAGCCAGTTTGGGGGTATCCTCTCTGTCCCAGTGCTGTGATCCCTGCATCACCAGAACTCTCCCTCTTCCCCACAATGGACTGGGAGGTTACACCCAAATCCCAAAAGTGCTGCCTCTAATAGAAATCCAGGGCAGATGGAAAAGCCTTGGAGCCCCCATGGCCTTGCAAAGCCTCTCCATAGCTAAAAAAAGCCCTCCTTGTACAATGAATTTCCCACTTTTCTTCATTTTCAAAGGAAACCTGCCTAATGTCGTTCCCAGGTGCAGAGGACACCTGGCTCAGCAAGGACAGAAGTCAGAAAAACATTTTCAGGCTGATTTGAAAAAAGCAATTTCTTCAAGAACTGTTGACAAATATAAGTAGTTTATAATGGATATGAAAACAAGAAGTTATCAATTATTTACAATTCCCAAAATTCATCACATGTCCACCAAACCAGAAAATGTCACTTATCATATCATGTGATAGTAAAAAAAAAAAGAGAAAAAGAAACATTAGGAGGTTTCTGCTGAAAACAGAAAATGCAGAACTCCCCAAAACATCCTAAGAAAACCCCATCCCATCTGCACGTACTCAGCTAACACAGGAGCTGCTATTTCAAATGTGTTATCCACACAGTAACAAAACCTGATTGCATCATTTGGAGGTTTCACAGAGGTCAGATGCATCAAACAGAAAAAGTGTTTGGCCAGAAGCCTTCGGGGCATTCTTTAAAACATTTGTTTAGTATGTTCAAGTATAAACACATGAGAATTTCACAAATGATATCGACTAAAGCCAAAAGCTACAGGGAAAAAGCACAATCTCATCCCTGTCGGAAAAATCATGTATCAAACAGTAGAATCCAACAGGCAAAGCCAAAAAAAGCAAAATCACTAATGCCTCTGGATGGAGGTCACATGTCTGCTTCCAGGGCCAGAAGTTTTCCCCAGAACCTGAGTTCCATTTTTTGAGTTCTGTAAGGTTTACAGAAAGGTAAAAATAGGAGAGCTTTTACTTCCCACCTCTTTGCTGAATGCTACTGCCATGGGAACGTGCTCTGCACGCTGGCAGCTTCTTCCCAGATAATTTCCTATTTCTCCACTAAGCCTCTGGCTCACACATGACTCAGTTTCAGCACTTCACTGAGATAAGCATGTGCCCCATCCTAGACTTAAAATTAGCAGGGCTAACTTCAGCCCCTTCTTCACAGCCTGGGATAATCAGGCATTCTATTAATGAAAAATGTGCTGGTTTATGTCAGGAACCAACTGGAGCTACTCCCTTGTGTAGGCAAGGGATGGACAAGAGAAAGCTGAGCCCAGCATAAGCCCAGCACACATCCACCTCCTCTTGATGGAGGGATAATAAACCCTTCCAGCACAAAAAACATCAAGCCAGATAAAATAGTTTAATATAGAGCAAGAAGAAGTATTGCATAAAAATAAGGAAAATCTTTTTCTTAAAAAAAAAAAAGTCTGAGAACTCGTATTTAGAAGAAAAGCTGTCTGGGTATCGATCATGTGGGTGACTCATGAATGCAGGAGCTACAGGAAGAGTTCAGGATGTTCCTAGCTTCTCCATCCACTAAATCCAGAGGAAGATCTGTGGAGCAAGATAAAAAGAAAACCACAGCAGTGAGTGCTAGAGCCTCCCTCATGCAGCATTAATTCAGCAGATCTCTCAATCAAACCTCCAGTCTCCCTAGTACCAGGAGCTTTTTCTGAGAACACATGAGTATTTCCAGCCTCTTTTACCTGAGCCTGCAGCAACACACACTGACTAGATATAATTGTGCTTATTCTAGAGCCTGCCATCTGCAGAGATCCTGTTCTCTCTATCTGACAGGGAAACAAAGTTTAAGAAACTTGCTGGAAGGGATCCAGCCAGGCAGAGGCAGAGCAGATGACAGAGTTAACCTTTAACTGTAAATCATCCTCTCACTTCAGCCACAGAAGTACCAATTTATTTCATTCCTTGTTTCACCCTGATAAATGGAGCAGGCTCCTGATTCACACACACAGCTTGAGCACACACATCATGTCCCTGAGAGGTGGAGAAGAAGCATGACCCAAGTGGAAATTTTCTCTTAAGAGACAGGTAAACCTCACTGGAAAGCTCATATCCAGAGCCTGGGCTTTGAGCTGTGCAGCATCACCAAAATGGAAATCAGAACTAGTATTTAAATGTTATTTTCAGAGTTTGCTCTTGTAAAAATTCCACTCTTCATTCTGATTCCATTTGTAATTTTAAGGATGAGTTAAGGCACAAAATGGTACTTACGTGTTAGGTGATCCAAAACCAAACCCTGCAAGGAAAGCAAGACAGAAAAATACTTGGTAAAAGGGAAAATGAACGTGTAGGATTTGTAGTAAATGTCCCCTCCCACACACAGATTGAAAAATACTTCTTTCCTGCCTTAGGCCAGGAAAAAAACGATGGACAAACAATGAAAGTCAAATCTCCATCTACAAGAGAAGTGACTTGCCTGGCTCCTAAGAGGACTTGGCTTTCACTGCTCATCAGCCAGGTCATTCATTAGCAGCCCCGCAGACAATGCCTGCTTTGCTCCTCTCCCTGAGCTGCTTTCTAGAGGTGCTTTGTGCTTAATGCAGGCCCCTGGTGTCACCGGGGAATGGGCCCTGCTCCGAACCCCAAATCACTGTGGCTTCACTGAACTGCAGCAGGAAAACATTGGGCTGTTGGTGTTCCAGCTCAATTTTTCAGTGCATATTCCTCTGACACTTAGAGCACAGATACCCAAGCACGTGGAACTGAAGAAATATTCCTAATTTCTCAGTATTTTCCTTTGAGGAGAAACAGCAACTCCACAAAAAGGGGTGAAAAGCAAGAACCTGATGAGGTGTGCAGAGAAGCAGTGATGTGCTGACATTGCACACTGCAGGTCAGAGATGGAATTAGGAGCTGAAGGCTGAGGAGGTGCCCACCCTGCACCTCAGCTCTCCTGGACACAGAGCCTTCCCTACAGCACCACCAGGACCAGGCAGATTTTTGGCAGGGAGCTGAGGAGTCCTGCCCAATTTCCAAACAAAACCAGAGACGTGGGGGTGATTTTAGCCTCTCCTACCTCCTCCACCTGTCCCAAAGGCTGAGAATCCACTGCTCTGTGTGCCAAAGCCTGTGCCCTGTTGGGACAGGGAGCCAAAGGTGGGAGTGTTCTGGTTTGCCAAGGTGCCAAACGACGCCGTGTTGTTACTGGTACCACCAAACCTGCGGGTTTTAAAGAGAAAATCTGAGTTTGCAAACATCTTCTCACTTACCCTAGGAGTTTGTCCCCATAGTCAAGATAACAGAGCACTCCTTACATGAGGATACATCAAAAGGTGAGACCAGATATGATTAATTGTTCATTTTGGAAAGAGATTTACTGGTTTGGGAGAGACTATTGTACATGGAAAGGTCTGTTCAGTGCCCATTCTTGACACACACACTGGGCAGGAAGGCAAATAAGTCCATACTTACACAGGGTATGTCCTCAAGTGCTTGGAAATACCAACTCCAGCCAACAAATTGAATATTTTCATTCACCCATGTGTGGTTTTCCCCAAAGGTACAGCCCTGTTTGACTTCACAAACAGGGTAGAATTGCTGTGAGCTCCTCAAAGCCAGAGCACAAAGCAGAGCCCAGATACAGAACCCAGATTCCCAAATTTCAGAGGGTACCTTCCCCATTGCCCAGAGAAATCTGCAGATTTCTCAATTCCTTTCTCTCCTCAGCCCATTTTGAACCACACAAAGTTCCAGTGCTTCCCTGAAGATCTGCACCAACCTGGCACTTCTCCCCACCACCTCTAACTAATCACATCCCTAATTGCTTTTGGGGACTGAAATGAGAAACACTTTTATACATGAAAATGTGACTTTCTCCACCCACTCTGTCCAAGCAGGCAGCACGAAGCTCTCAGTGTGACACACTAATGAGACCATGACATGCAGCATGGTTCTCTGCCCTTCCTTCCAGCCTGAATATAAGAAATGTTCTCAAAGAACCACCTTCAGGTTTAACTTAAACTGGGCAAAATGCAGACACAAGATTTCCAAATGACAAGCTCTACTAAAGCTCTGCAAGTGCAGAGCAATCCTAAAAGGCAGCAGCAGCCTGAGCAGAGCTGGACACTCACAGTGCCAGCTCTGCAAAGCTGTGCCTCACACAAGCTCCTGTCACTCCTCCCTTAAAACACGACCTGACAGCACGTTAACCCACCTCTCCATCCATCCACATCCAGGAGACTTTAAAAAACCCAAAACACAGACCCACATCAAAAGCTATCTCTGCAGAGAGAAGACAGCCCTTGTAGCAATGTGACAAGCAATTCACCTGGCAAAGGACATCACCTCTCCTCCCCCAGACTGCCAAAGTGAGCACACTGCTTCCACAGACAGAGCAGATACTGGGGCAGCTCAGGAACTTTGCATCCCTGGCTCTGTTTTGGCTCCTCAACTCTGTACTTGCAGGCAGCACTCCGAACCACAAATGTGCTTTTCTCATGAAAAGCACAACAGACTTTTTTTGTTTTTTTTAAAAGAGAAGCAAGATTGGGTGATGTGTTCAGAACAAGGGGTTTTAGAGTGCTCTGTCTTCTCACGACTGTGCTACAACACACAAGTCCTGCCTATCTTGTGTGAGGAAGAGGAGGTGAAAACAGTGACAAGAAAACTTGTGGTTCAAACTGCTCCTTTCAGCTGCAACCAGAAGAGAGGCCTGTTGGAAAGGCTGCACACACTACAACTAAAAAACAGCTTAATATGGACAGATTTTTTTTTTTGACACGTAAAAGACATGAAATGCAGTCATTCCTGGTAACAATTTAATCCAACCTATCTTGCCCAGATTTTCAGGTCTTTTGTAAAGCTGCTGTGCAAAACACAACTGAGATGCACTTAATTAAGGATAGTTTATAAAAGCAAAACATTATTTGCCCACCAACAGTTGGAACTGCAGGCTCTGAAGTTGTGTAGTGGTTTCTGTTTCTGACACCCCCATCATTTACTGAGTGATGCAGATTTTTCAGAATTGAGGCAGTATGAATCACATGTATTGAAGTCAGCAGAGTATTCTTAGGAACTTGGAGCTAATACACCACCTTGTACTTGAAAGTAACTTCTTTGGAATTGGGATTTTTAAAGTTTCACTTCAAGAGAAGGGCAGAAACAAAGTCCTGCACAGATGCTACATTATACTGCAGAATTAAACTGTTGCTCAACAGTTTGTGGTGAGATTTGGATTTTTGTAAAGCTGCCTGGGAATTCTGCACACCCTTTAAAAGTTTTAAAAATCAACATCCTCAGGGAACTCTGAAAATATCAGACCGAGTCTGTATCTTTCCAGTAGAGAAAACATTGTAAAAGCTTCCCACAAGTTAAATCACCGAATTATCTTTCTTGAGTCTGCAGACTGCTTATGCAAGACCTCTTTTCCATCCACATGCTGCTTGTTCTGAATCCCATTTTATCTTTAAGCTCTCCATGTTGTCACTGAGCACATCCAGTCTCAGCACCAAATCCTGCAGCACAATGGCTGCATGTTGGAACTGAACAAACTACCAGTTGATTTAAACTAATTCATCCCTACAAACACATCCTCCTTTGTGGAGATTTAATGAAGCTGCCTGGATTTTCACCCTTTCCAAAGGGACTCCTCAATCTGGCTGCCCATTCTGGACAGCAGGAGCACCAGAAGCCTCCCCCAGCTCAGGGATACCTGCCCACACCTCACAGGGAATTAACAAATCCCACTTCTGGATGTCCCCCTGTGCCTGATGTAAAGGCAGTTCCTCCTGAGAGCAGACAAGGAGACAAACACTTGTGAAATACATAAACACCAAGACTGGGGAGACATCCGGTTTCCTCTCCTCACTGGAAGTTTTTCTCTTTTTAATTGGCTCTGTTCAGGCTGACTGTGACTGCAGGACATGAGGGAGTGTTGCTGGCTGGTAGCACAATGCTGAAGAACTGCATTTGCTGCCTCCTGCACAAGCTGCTTGGCAAGGTTTGGAATTTTGTAGTTGCTGAACAAAGCAAGGAATGATGTGCTGTCTGCTCTGGAGCCAAGCACAGGCTTAGGGGGTAAAAACAATCAGTGAGAGATAAATATAAAGTGCTCTGGGAGCTCAGACTGTTACAAGTGCCTCATCCCACAGGTGAGAGAACAGCCTGAATTCTCATTAGCATCTGTAGCCCAAATCTAATCAGAGGGTAAAGTGTCTGGACAGAGTAACAGATAACAATAATTGTTATTTTGCTAGGCATAGTTTGTAGTCCTAGATTTGCAATCATTAAATACACACAGAGCAAATACCCCTGCATTTCCTCACACAGTTGTAAGCTGACATCTCTCAAGGTTCAACACAGGAGTTACCAGCATTAAAATGATCACACACACTCTCTCCTTTGGGGTGCGAGTTTTCGTTTTATACCTCAATTCCTTTTGTCTTTTAAACAAACAAACCAAGGGCACTTTGAGCTTACCAATCAACGACAGAATGCATTCTTCATGTCAAAGCAGAGGTAACCAAGCATAATCTTGTCATGCAAGAGGGCTGTTTTCCCTGGCTTACCCAAATCCTCCAGCGCTGGCTGCTGCCGTCCCCTCGCCGAACACTTTGCCTCCCGTTGAGCCCAGAGGGCTTGAAAAGGTTGGGGCTGAACCGAATGCTGGCACCCCTCCAAACCCAGGGGATCCCCCGAAAGTGGGAGGGCTGCCAAACACTGGAGCAGCACCGAAGCCACCTGAGCAAAACAGAGGCAAAAAAAAGGGGACAAGAACATCACATAAACAATAAGGCAGAGAGAGAAAACAAAGAGCAGATAATGGGGTGTTCATCCTATCATATGGACAGCAAAGCATTTACAGAACTAATTCCAGTCTGCAGGGTGTTTTGCTGCTAAAGGTATGGGTAAGAGAAGTGCTTGAATGCATGAAAGAAAACTGGCAATTTTCTTTCCCCATCTCCTATGATCAGAGAGTAGATGCAAACTGGGGTTTCGGGTGCTTCACAGATGCAAAGATTCAGGAGGTAGGGTGTGAGTTAATCCTGGTTTAAGTGGTGGAAACTAAAATGGAAGGATTAAATGCCAGGTCAGTGGAACTGCCTGCAGGGAATCAAGAACTTATCTCTGCTCTTGGCAGTTTCTGTTCAGGGTTTAGCTGCCTCCTGCAGCTCCAAATGGATTTCTACCCAGATTACTTCACTCTATGTTCATCTGCTGATATTATTGGCCTGTTTCACTGTGGAACATGAAGGACACCTGCTCTTTTATTTGACATGGGATGAGGATGGGATACCACTGCACATTTTAATACCCAGGATGAAATTCCAGTCCATGCCAAGGTAATGGATACTGTTTGGCTGTAAACACAAAAGGTCTGGAAAAAAAAAATAAATGCTAGGTCTGAATTATTTAAGCACAGATCAGATATTTTGTTACCTCTATCTCTAGGAAGTTAAGAGCATTTATCCCAGGGGCTGAAGCTTTGGTCAGCAAACACTCTCTTTAGCAACACATATTAACATGTTTCCCTTTTTTAAGTAGTGGAATGGGGATCAAAAAGGTTACAAAACCCAGAGTGAAGTTTAAGATAATATTCCAAGGAAGTATCTAAAATAGGAAAAATGTCTTCAGTTCCATGTTCTGTACTCTTGGCTGTACAGAACATAAGACTAGAACTAAACAACACAGCTCCCAGCTCTTAAATTGCAAAGGGAATTTTTTGAATGAACACCTGAGGATGTGGTTTACTGGATAAGACAGTAAAATTCTGCCTTGGACCCACCAGGTAAAGCTCCATTCACTCAGCCATTAGTTATTTTTAATTTATTGTTCAGAGACAATTCTTGTCCATGCACTGAGTCCAGGCTGTGGACAGCTGAGTGGTAGAACAGGAAATACCTCCCAGACAGTGAGGGTTGTCCTAGGGATAGAATTCCCAAAGTACCTGCTTTGTTTGGGCTGGAAAACCCAAAGCCTTGGGAAGCCACACTTCCACCACCAGAGCTGAAAGTGCCTGCAGGCTTCTGCTCTCCAAAGGAGGAGCTGCCAAAGCCAAAAGTCTTTGCTCCGCTGTTTCCAAATAAGCTCGAAGAATCTGGGGAGATGAAGAATATTTATAAACAGCCAATACTCACAGCAGACAATATTCTACACTGCACTTCACTAGCTGAAGCAGGAGAAAGGAAAATGACTTTTCTTTCCTCAATCCCCAAGCACACAACCAACATCACACTGAAAAGGACACAGGGAGAAGCCAAGATTTCCCTTATTCCTACAGGACTTTGTATCTGCACCAAGATCCATCCTGGATCTGATGGACCACTAACAACCCTTTATTGCTGCAATCCAGTAAATCACCAGGAGGGATGATTTGTTTAGGTGCATCCTGTGCCCCAGCCAGTAAAAGACAATTCCTCAAGTGATAAATCCCAGCAGCTGATCAGTCTCTCCAGACAGCACAAATATCAGCAAACCACAAATTAGAGGTTCTCAGCTGTTTTGGCAATGCTCAGAATTTCTATGCAAGATTATCTAACAGGACCTTAAAGCAGGAGCCAAACTTTTCCAGCCTTGCTTAGAAATAACTAATTTTTGATTCCTTCATAACCCTACAGGGAGTTTTTGCATCTAGAGACAGGACACAGAACAACAAAGCTCTTTTGAGTCATCTGTTTTGTTTCATCACAAAACCCAGAACTGCATTAAATGATTAAATTAGCAAGGTTAGAAAACTGACCTCAACCATTAATCCCAAGGGATCATTAAAGATGTAATAAAATGAATGGATTTTCTCTCTTAAGGCTTGAAGTGCTACTTCTAACCACTTGCAGCACTAATTTTACAGCTTTCCTTTGTTTCCTGGCTTTCCAGTATAGCTACTGCTTCCCTTTCTTTGTGCTTTCTACCTGCCTATCCACATGTCACAGCAAATTTTGATAAAGTACCTTGCATGTGCTGCATAAAGATATTCATTTTTAGGCAGAGGTTAACAAAAATTCTATCCCTCACATATTGATTCGTTGCAATTTTTAGTCTTAGGGCAATGAGAGATGATCAAAGCTTTCTAACTTCCAACCAAGCTGGAGGCAGAAATTCGGTGACAAGAATTTAGAGTATTTCATTTTAAGGAAGGATTTGGCCAATATTCTACAGAATATAGATATTATTCACACTTCTTGCATCTGCTTGTTTGTTTCAGTGCCTTCCCTACTTGTTTTCCATAAACCTAGAAGAAAAATTCTGGATTACACATCACACATACTCTGGTTACCCCCTCAAAGCCTTTCATATTAACACAGAATTTATTCAAAAACAATTAGCAGCAGAAAAGCAGATGGGATCACAAAACCAGATGGAAATCACAGCACATTTTGTATTCTTGTTTTGTTCACTTACTCTGGGAAGCTGCAGATCCAAATCCTCCACTGGAGGAACTGAAGGGATTCTTATTGGCTGCATCCTGGCTTGGCTTTCCTCCCAAACCACTGAAGAAGCCTCCACCTCTCCCACCACTCCCAGCTCCAAACAAGCTTCCACTGGAAGAAGATGGCTGCTAGAACACAAAAAGGACAAAAAAGGGATTTAAGCAAAGTCAAAGCAACACATGCTCCCCCCAAGGCTGCTCTGCCTATGGCTGTTCACTGGATGTCTGAAGGGACAGCCAGCAATCACCTTCCAAAATGGAATGCCATGAAATCTTATTTAAGTCTGTCTTAAATCTTGTCCACAGCACAGAACAATGCCTTTGAGACTTGCCCTACACTTGCCCTACTTTCCTTTTAGCATGGAATAAAGGCAGGAGACTTAGTGCATCTATCTTATCTTGCATGTGATAAAATGTTTGTGTCTCCATACCCCCTGGAGTATTCATGCAGATGCTGCTTTGGTTCTCACCACAACAGCAAATATCTCCATACAGACTGGGACACATTTTATTAAACACATCAAACTGTATTTTTTTTAAATATATCAGAAACAGGGAACCTTGACCAAGTCCCCCACACTTAACTGGCCTTTGTTTGTACAAAAAGCCATAAATACTTGCCTGGCCAAAGACAGTGCCTCCAGTATTTGCTGCTTGCCCAAACACAGAACCTGTGTTACTAGAACCAAAACCTAAAAGAAAAAAGAAAAATTAACCACCAGAACTACCACCAGAGTGGAAGACATTCAGGGAGGTGACACTAGACCAGGACAAGATGAGGACAGGTCTTCCATGCCAAAACAGGGATACAAATGATGTTAGCAAACATATCTAGGCTGGACAAACACAAAACATGTGCCAAGACACAAATAATAAATTACATTGGAAGTTTATATGAAAGTCACTCTCATTCTCTCTTTTGCTAACTTAAAAGCAGACAATAGAAGGCCTTTTCACTTGTGGGATTGTTGCTAACACTGAGAGAATTGGATTTCTGTTAACATGGCTACAATAATACTGCAAATCGTGCACAAGCACTGGAGCATTCTGATTGCCCTTGTGTAAAGAGGATCTGAGCTTTGTTACCTGAAGACTCCTGTTAAAGATAATGAAATGTTTTGATTAAAAAAAGAACTCCCCTTTCCATTTCCCAGTTCACTTAAATGTGCCTTTTGTAATAAAACTTGCATTTCCATAATTAGGAACACCTTTCTCGAGCAGAGTTCATTCCCACAATTTAACTATTCTCTGCTACTGTAGTTAAAATGAGCAAGCAGCTGCCTGCAGTGCCATAATTTTTAATTAAATGAACCTAATTAGTTTTTCTTCCTTGGAAATACATGCTCTCTATTATTACTATGCACTTGTCACTTTTCCCTGGGAGCTCTCTGAAGACTGTACAGACAAACCTTTGGAAAAGCCCCAAGAATACACTGAGCATCTGGAGAACAAAAGGGACTGACCAAGGAGGTTTGGGCTGTGCAAGAATCCAATTTAACTGTGTGGACATGTAGCTGATGCTCTTGTCACTGCTATATTTAATTTTGAGATTTTTCCAAATGCAAAAGTGGATTTAACAGATTTTTCCCTGCAAATCCATCACTTTGAGGGTTTAAATTTTTTTTTGCCATCCTAGCTGATGACCTGTACATCCACTGTTGCATGTGTTCAGTGCAGGCCACTGAAGGAAGTGCTGCATCTGTGTTTATTCATTGGTTATGGTCTCAGAGCTGCTCTGCCCCTTTGGTGCAGCAATTTACAACACTTGCAGTTATTGTGCAACAGGCAGGACAATATGTAATTCAAAATTAAACCAAGGTAGACTTGTAAGTATAAAATGAAGGCAGGGCTGGATGACAAGGCTACATTCAGAGCACTGCTGATGCATAGTGAAGCAGAGCAAAAGCTCCTTTTGTCTCCAACATTAGTCTGCTTCTCACATACACTGCAGCTCTTGTTCTTACTAACTGAAAACAAAACCAAACCAAAAAAATGAAACCCATCAGGTGCCTTAGGGGGAGTAAAGGCACTGATGCCCTCCTGCTTTCCCCAGAAATACACTCCAAGCCAGACAGCGCCACTGGGACAGCTCTCTGCTCTTACCTGAGGCCTGGCAGAAGCTGAAGCCGGCAGAGGACGTGGTGGTGGTGGCAGTGCCACCAAAGACAGATCCCCCCTGGCCAAAGGCAGAGCTCTGCCCAAACACAGAGGGGCTGCTCTGCCCGAAGAGCCCCCCGCCCGTGCTGGCCGGCTGGCCAAAGGAGAAGGAGCCGGCGCTGTTGGTGCTGGCCGGGGCTCCAAACACATTCCCGCTGCTGGAGGCTGCTGTGGAGGCTGCTGGCTGGCCAAAGGCTGGCATTGTCCCAAACCCAGACTGGCTGAAGGTAAAGCCACTTGAAGAGCTGCTTGCAGGTTGTCCAAAGACCGGGGCTTGCCCAAAGGCTGGCTGGCCAAAGCCCCCCGTGGTGGTGGTGCCAAAAGCAGAAGCACCAAAGCCTGAGGTGGCAGCCTGGGTGGTGGCGGTGGCCGTGGACAGAGTGCTGGTGGTGAGCTGCCCAAACGGAGAGGATGCTGTGGTACCTGCTGGGAGCTGTCCAAAAACAGGAGGTGTGGAAGGAGTGGCAGCTGCTTCCCCGGCAGGCTGGGTGAATGCTGAGCCAGAAGAGCTGGAACTTGGTGGCTGAGAGAACATGGAGGAGCCTGCAGAAGCAGGGGCAAACACAGAGGCACCCACAGCTGGACTCTGCACACCTGTGGTAACATCAGAGGTGGCAGCCAGAGCAGCCGTGGCTTCTGCAGGAGAGGCAGCACTTGGTGTGGAGGTTGCTGCTGAGACATTCTGCTCTGGAGGGGCAGCTGCAGAGACAGCAGGAGGCACCGGGGCCTTCAGATCACTGCTGGAGGTGGGAGCAGCCACGGGGTCAGGGACAGGAGGTGCCACGGTGGTCCCAGAGCCCTCTGGGACAGCGTCCCCAGCTGCGGCCTGGGGCAAGGTGGGTTCCTTAAGCGGCTCTGAGAGCTGTGCCTGGGGCTGTGGCACTGCAGGTGAAGACCCAGCTGCTACAGCTTCGTTTTCAGATGGTTTTTCTGATACAGGTGGTAATTTGGCATCCCCTGCAGACTTACTGGAAGTTGCAGCAGGGACAGCAGGTTGTGATGAACTTGAGAAACCTCCAAAGGAGAGGGACGTTGAAGCAGGGAGAGCAGAGGGGGCAGAGGTGGATGTGCTCATGCTGTTTGTCTGCTGAATACCAAATGAAAAGGTGGGTTTGCTGCCACCAGAGCCTCCAAGACTGAACACCCCAGAAGAGCCTGTGCTGGTTAACTGGACATTGCCAAAGAGACTGCCTGTGGCACTGGTGCTGACGGACAGGGCTGCTGTGCCAGCTGACGTGACTGACGTTGAAGCAGCTTCTCCAGCTTTTCCTAATGTCAGGGGAGCAGAGAAATTAAACCCAGAAGGAATTGTAGACACTTTAGTTGACTGTGCTCCTGCAACACTGGCAGGTGGTGCTTTAGTGGTGGTCTTTGCATTATCATCTGCTTGACCAACCCGTAGTCCTGAGAAGCTCCCAAGAGTTTCCCCAGCTAGACTGCCCTGAAACAAGTGATCTCCTGGTTTGGATGGAGCAATATCCAACTTGCCAGAGGTTGTGGGGGGAGCAGAAGATGATGTTGCAGCAGCTTTGTTTGACTGGGTGCCATCTGCTGAGGGGCTACCTCCTACTACACCTCCTGGAGCACTTGCTGATTTGTGGGACCCAAAAGCAAAGGAGGCCTCAGGAATTGCTCCAAGTTTGGAAGTCCCAGCAAACAAAAATGAATCCGGCTGGGCAGACTCCTTTGCAGGGGCTGTCAGAGAGAAAGACAGAGGTAACAAATCGAGTTAGGGTATGCAAAGCTCATTTATCATTCTTGCAATAATGCTCCATTTTAGTCCTTCACAGACTGTCAGTGCTCTTGCCTCAAAACCATAAAGCCTCTGTCCATCAGGTAACTGCAACCTTCACATCCATTCAGGACACAGCAGTGACACCTGAAGCCTTTATGGCCAGGGTGGCAGTGACAAACACTGTTACTGTCACATCACAGCCTCCACTTAACCATCCTTCTCTTTGAGTACAGATAACTGCAGCCTTTGGCTCCTATTTCTTTTTCAGCAGTTTGATAAAAAACATAGAAGACTTGGTTATTACAGGTAATTTTCTATTGACGCCATTTTCACCCCTTCTTACTCAGTTCAGGTAAAAGATTCCTGACATTTACTACAGCACTTTCTTTTTAAACCAGTATCTCTGAACAGTTTAGGTCATAAAAACACTTTCTGACACTTGAAGAGTCTCTTACAAAATCAAATATTTCTTTACAAATTCAGCTATTTATAGACCACCAACCAGTTTCTATACAGCCTGTTTTCAGCTTTGAAAAATTGGAGAAAAACTCTCAAATGTAATTGTCAAAGCAGCTCCAGTTCTAACCTACACTGCTGTCCAACAGTGTGAAGCTGCAGAAGTTTTAAGGAAGACTAAGTTAGTTTTATTTAATGTATTATCGTTTAATTTCTGAACAGCAAACAAATTCTGACTTGAAAACACTGCATTGGTGTTTGGACACAGTACAGGAAACCTGCATGGAGATCAAACAACAGAGAACAAAAGTTTCTTAGCAGATCTGGTATTATCCTTGTGTTTTCCCCTATATTAAATATATTGAAGGAACTGACACTCAATAATCTAGTTTTTTCCCTCCTGAGGCCCTGAAATTACATTCTGTGGTTCTTCCATTACCAATTACACAGACAAAGGTGCTCCTATCAGTTCACAGAACAGAGTGAAGTACCTGCCTTCACACAATGCTGTGGTTTACAAGTCTGTCCCCTGTGCCTCCCACTCCTGCTTAATCTGTGTTATTTACCTAAGCTTTTACATTAAGCTCCAAATTTTAAGCCCAGTTCATTCTCTCTGCTTCAAGAGAATCAGTACATCAGTACTGTAGCTGTGATGGTCTAAGGATGGAAACAAGCCAAGATTTCTAAGAAGACAAGGTGATATCTTTTATCAGAGGAACCAATAACTTTGGCAACAAATTTTTTGACTGTGTGATCTCATCTGCAAGACTGAAATTAAAGGCAGAAAGCTTCAAAAATATTACAAAGTAGATTTTTATCAGTTCCCTTTTATGAGACTGGGCAAGTAGGGTCTACCTATGACATGGAAATGCAGCCTATTTATTGTCTTGAATTTTAGAAGCAACACAAAGCCATTCCAAACATTTCCCTCTGCTTACTAAATGCTCACTGGATAACAGTTCTATGTCAGTCCACCTCAGCCACTTTAAATCTACAGATTAAAGACAACAGAGGAAATTACTAGAGATGTTACCCTTTTCATAAGCTAGTGCCTCCCAAATGTTCTTAGCAATAAATATTTTGCTTCACTGACAGGTGGGTGGCCCAGATTTCTGTGTATTACAGGGGAGAACCCAGCATATGTATGAAAGGTTATTGCAATTTTAGTAACAGAACTGCAACATAAAACAAGAACCAGTGAATTAGGAAGAGTAAACTCTCTATTAAGAGGGAAGAGATGCTGTTTGCACTCTCCCAAACTCACCTTGTGAGGGAGCAAGGCTGGGCAGTGTCTGTGATGAAGCAGCTGATGTGACACCACTAAAATTAAACACAGACCTAGGAGGGAAGAGGAGAAAGAAGGACTTAGCTCAAAATGCTGAAATTTCCAACCATATGATGAGCACAACTCTGACACTCAGATTTCCAGTGCAGACTTGCACAAAGCCAGGCACACAAGAGGAGTTTTTCCAAGGACTAAACAGGAAGCACACACACACACATTGTGCTCCATTTGTTCCCACTCTGGAAAGACTTCTAGAGGGTTAAAGAGAGTTTGGATTCAAAGTTCTTTTGACCACCCCTCATCCTCCCATGTTCCTTCCTTTCTGCCGTGTATTTCTTCCCCATGCACCAAAACCTGATGGATCTGGGGAGATTGGTGAGAGGAGAAACCACAGGAGCAACAAGAGTTTAAAAGAGCTAAAAGGGGAGAGTCAGTGCATGTGCAGAAGGGAATAACTGGATACAGCCATCCATCAAAAAGGAGATCACTCATAGCAAGACAGAAATGAAAAGTTATCATGACTGTTTTACACTGAAAATATTTTGTCTTGCAAAAATACTGTGATCTTTCATAATGAGTCTCACAGAGATCTTTATTCCCTGAGGCTTTTCCAGCTTTCTCTGATTCTCAAAGACCAGCTGCTGATATAGAAGTCAGGCCATGGGACTAAGACATCACTGACAACAGCACTGTATTTAGCATATGGTTTACACACTGAGGCACTGCACATGGGACAAAGGCAGGGTTGTTTGCTTTTTGAATCTGAATTTTCATCACTCAAAAGGACTCTTTTAGCCCTCTGAAGAGCCCAGCAAAGCATCTGGGTAGAATCCACTTAAAAAACATGTAGAGAAATGGGTAAGACTGAAAGAAACCAGCCATTTGAATGTGTGTGTATTCTGAAATACTTAATGTTGCCCACTTCATAGAGAAATTCTCTTGAGTGTTAGACCAGTAAACATGCAGAATTTCAAACAAACATTCCTAAGGAATTATCCCTCTCCCCTAAACATAAGATATAACCAATAAAAGATTTCTGCCTTCCCTGAAATAACATTCCACAAGAGAGATTTCAGAGTACCTATGTTCAAAACATGTGCCTTGCTTTGTGTTATTGTTATGTAACAGATATCACCAGATGGCTTGGGGCCCCTCTTGTCACCTTTGTGAACTGATTACTTTTCAAGCCAAAACACAAAATTTGTTCTGCTGTATCAAAAGAAATAAGTTAATTCCACAAGTGTGACCATCAGTACATATTTCAGTTCCTAACTGGGAACTTGTTCAACAGTCCATGGTAGATAAACCACAAAAGCAAGCCAGTCATCCTTTACTCTTGATTAGTTTTACTCTGAAAAATCTCAAAGCAACGTGATGTTGTGTCAAAGTCTCACAGACCTCACTCAGGCTTTCACAAACAAGGTCTTCAAAGGACTCTGGTACAACCCCTGCCCTCCCAGTCTAACATTTGCAGGTGCCATTTTACAGCACTGCACAGCTTGTGGGCAACACCTGCTGTAACAGCCAATATTTATATTTAGTGTCAACTACAAAGAAATCTTAATGTTCATACAGACCCCGCAGAAGAAAAGGAGAACGTTTTGTTAAGCTGAGAAGTTGTTGCTTGTACTGATGTCACAGTAGAAGAAACAGCTGTAACTGTTTTTACTGTCCCTTGTCCTGTAAGTTACAAGAACAACAAATAAATATACTTTTAAAATATATTTACAAATTAAAAAAATAAAGCACTGTGTCATCCACCTATTAGAAAAGCAGGGGTTAGTTTGCACACACAGTCTGTGATTTAATAAATTTCAAATAAAAAGGAAGTGCTATCAAATTCAAGAGATGACATTTTCAATAAACCAAAATTTAAGAAGCATTTGCCAAGTCAAATATGATTCCCAGCTATTTTTACTGCTTCTTACCCCTGGCTAAGAGGCAACCTACATCCATGGATTAAAGGCAATAGACCAACAGAGATGGATTTCAGACATTTATGCAAGAGGCTTATAAAACCATGTCCAATGCAAGCATTATTATCTAATACACATTAAAAATCAATTGCTTCCTTCCCCTAATGTTTCCTCTTTCCCTGTTAAGTTGCAAACTGATCATTTCTTTAGAAACTTCCCAACTCTATGAGACTGATCCCTGTGTCTGAACTGCCTCTGAAGTTGGTCCTACAGCTCAAAGCTCAATAGATCCTGCACAGGAATTGGATCAAGCTTGTTCAGGAACTCCTACAATGCTGTGTATCTGAAAATTAAATCAGCACATTTCAAATGTTTTAAATCAGCAGGATTCTAATGTTTTAAAAACAAAAGAACTGCTTTTAATTTGCTGTCAAACCACAGTAGCCTTGTGGAAGATGTGCTTTCAGCATTTCCTGATAAGAGTTACAAGTCCTGAGTGCACTCTGAACAAGGAATTGTGTCACTTAACTCTAGATGCAGGAACAGACAAAACACAGGGAGTACAGAAAATCACTCTCCTGCACTTCTGTACCTTTGTTTTACAAATTCTCCTCCTCAAGACTGGAACAGCAACCTCCCAGTGGAGTCAAATCTTTTCTCCTCAGTGTCCTCATTCTCTGGACTGTGCACCCTGACATGTTACAAGAGACATCCAGGCCTTATTTCCATCTCCACAAACGACAACTCACCTGAGATTTTGTTGCCAGATGATGCTGGAGCAGCTGTGGATGCCATAGGAGAGGATGCACACACAGAGGAAGGAGGAGTCTGGCCCTTCATGGAGCCTGCCAGAGGTGTCTAAAAACACAGCACCACTTCAGGTCAGTGCAGTCTGTCCACTAACAAAGGTTCTTCTGACATTGGTTTGGTATTATCTGTGCCATGCAGTGACTTAAGAATAAAATAGAGGTGGGTGGCTGAAGCACTTAGAAGAGCTCTGAAATCTTGGGCCCATTATGTCTTGACACTTAAATACAGGGTCAGTCCTCAACCTTCTCAACAGGTCAGCAAGCCTCTGTGGGCAGAAGCTCAGTGATTCCAGAGGACAAAGACTGCTGCATTGGGTTTTTTTAATGTATAGATATAAAACTCAGCAGCTTGTCAACCATTAAGCAATACTTTCAGTAGAATAACAGGATAAGTAAAAAACTCTCTCCCTTGATTGCCTGTAACTTTCTTTTTCTGATGTTAAATTTAGTTGTGTCTACCTAATACAGCTTCCCTTGCTGCAACCCTCACTGCAGCAAGGCTGGGGCCATTAGAAATCTGCACATCTTCAGAAGTGAGAAAAGGCAAGACATAACATAGATATGCCTGGCATCACCCTGCTGAGGTCACAGATACAGAAATGGTTTGTCAAGAATGCAGGGCAAGCCATGAAAATTAAACCCCCAAACTCTGCTGAGCATGCCCAGGTAAGTATTCCACAGGGAAAGGGCTCTATATCAAAATACCTGTTTAGCTTGATTTGTAGCAACAGTTGCCAAAACTTGATGGACTGCCTGGGCTGCAGAGTGAGGTACGGATGATCTTAAAAAGAAAAACGAAACAATTGTATGAATAACTAGTCTGAAAGAGGATTTCCTCTCCTCTCAAAAAGCACAGCTCCCAGAAGCCTTGAACAACAGCAGCTATTAAAGATTCCACACACAACTCCAAATGAACAAATCTGATTAGAGAATAAACCTCTTAAATGAATCAGCCACATTTGACAAAGGAAGTCTGTAAATGTGTTTAAATCTCTAGACTTAAACGATCAGGTCTTCTCCAGACACTCTTGTCTCTGAAGAGAGTCAAGGCTTTCTATTTTACAGGGAGTTGATGAAAAATCAGCAGGTAAGGGGATTACAATTTTATGCCTAGTGGATAACAAATTTAAGCAGCTTCCTTCACAATGTGGAGTCTAGACAAGTACATTCAATGCTTAGAAATGCTGAGTAAGGAGACAAAATTGGGAGGGGGTGGAGAGAGCAGTTCCTGTCTTTGAAGTGTACTAAAAACATTGACAAAATCACAGCATGATAAAATTAATCTGTATTCTGGATTGTAGGTTAGGGGTTTTTGACCATGACAATTGCTGCAGAATGGCAGCACCTCATGGGGTGCAGCATCTGCCCTTGGCACCATGGGGCACTAACACATCAAACTACTGCAACTTGGGAACAGCCAGCCAGGTTTAGCATCTCCTCAAGCCTGTGGCCCACCAGGTTCAGAAGCTTCACTGGCCAATACCAGAATATTTCAGAAGCTTAAATTCATCCCTGATCGCATTCTCTTGGTGGCAAAGCCCAGCTTGCTTACCCAGGCAGGTTCTCTCCAGCTTGACTCAGACCAGAAGTTCCCTAAGGCAAAAACCCATCTCTGACTGAGGCTACAAATCCCAGCCAGTGAGCAAATTTGGGCATCCAAAGTTATCTGTCTGCTAAAGCACGAGAATTCCCAAACTGCATTTACTGCAGGCCAACTCACAGGAATCTTCTCTACCATATTCCAAAGGAAGAGGACACATGAAATATTTTGCATGGCCATATGGTCTTGGATGTGGTTTTGTGCCTTAAACAGCTTTGCTGTACTAGAAAGTCCTTCCTTTCTTCCTTCCAGCAATGAATACTCTCTCTCTACATTGCATGGTCTGGATTTGCTCTTTGCCCAAAGCAGAAGTACAGCAAAAAATGACAACTTCAAGGATGATACTGGAAAAAGATGTTGGGATGGTGCAGCTGTAGTTTTCAATCTTACACTGAGCAAAGAAGAAAACAACAGAAATTCTCTGAAATTCATGAGAGGGTGGGACTTGATCTCAAGATCACTTGACAAAGCTGTGAAAATGCTAGGTTTGACTTCAGTTGTGGAGAAAGGATTTTTTTGCATTGAAAACTATGTGTTAGTAACTGGACTGGGACCACCAACACACACAGTCACAGGCCACTGAACAACTGATAACAACTGAAAAATCATTCCTGCCTAACAACTGAAGAGTGTGCTGTGGCAGCAAAAGGGAGCCAGGATGTCTGAAGTAGCAAAAACTGGTGAATTAACTTTGCTGGGTGAATGCTTCTCATTTTAGTGCTGAATCTGACTGGCAAGCACGGTTCATTTGGGTAGAATTTTTAGAAAGTACATTTTTATGAGGTCAGCTATAAAGTAAGACTGTAGAAAGCCTCCAAGATGTCAAGCTAGCTGGTGCTCTATAAATTAGAGAGGTCAATCAATACTGCCAGTCTAAAAGTAGTTGAAAGTAAAGCAGGTCTTTAACTACAGTTCAAGTGAAAACCAATCTCATTACATACTGCTCACTCACAACCTTCTCTATGCACAGCCAGTACTTTCTGCTGTTTTCATCATAGTTCTGATGAAACAGAGGGTGGAAAACTCCTGGTCACAACACTACTTTTAGCCAAAAAATTCCCAAGTAGAGCTGTCTGCAAATTTGACTTTCAAAAGATGTAGCAATTCCCCTCTCTATTTCAGTTTATCACTTTTAGGAAGAAGCAAAAAAGCAAAAAAGCACCCAAGTTGCTTCTTAATTAAAACAGAGTGGAAACCACGAAGTAAATGTCAAGGTCAGCAGTTGAGTACCACCACTGTAAGACTGTTCCCTTTTTGAAAAGTGGAATCAAAGGAGTCTCACCTTTTTTCTTTGACAGTGAAGAGTAAACACAAATGTGGGAAAACCAGTGGTGATGCAACAACAGCAATTGTTCCAGGAGCTGCACGTACAGCTCAGTTATAGGGATAAAGCATTTGCAACTCCATATGAACTTCTAATCACAGATATGTGCTGAATTTATCCCTCTTCATGCAGTAAACCCAAACCTAGCACAGAATTTCAGTAGTGCCCTTGCCTCACCAGCCCAGAACTGGCCATGCCCTGGTCTTAAGCGACAGCAGGAACTTCAAGCAAAGACAGTTTCAAGGTCATCACAACGACAGGGAAGAAGCCCAGTCCTAGGCTGGTGACAGAGCCTGGTGATAAGGCAGAAATCTCTGGAATGAGCTGAGCTGGCTGTTGTCTGCAGGAAGCAGGATAGGGAAGCCAAGTGTTACAGCTAACTCACAAGAAATGGTAACAAATTCAAGGTTAAATATCAGACGTCAATGTTCATAGTTACTCATGAGGAAGAGCCTTGCAGCTCGGTCGTGTTCCAAAGTGACTGACCCCAGTGACACCCAAGCCTTCAGTCAAAATTCTGATGTCAAAACATTAGAGACAAGTTTCCAGAAAAGCCTGGAGCACAGCTCTCCCTCCCTTCAGGGGCTGAATCTGGGAACAGCCAGAAGAAGCATAACTCCAGAGAAGGTCCTCTCTGCAAAGGATGACAGAGTAGAAGGAAAACATCTGGACAGCCTGAAGTCACAGACCACACTCAGTGACAGAGGGCTGCAATTCCCTCACTGAAAGAAGTAGAGCAGAGGTAGTGATTGGAGAGATACCAGGGCCAAATTTCATATTAGCAGTAAAACCACTGAATCCAAAAGGACAGGATGCACACAAATGCATTTCACAGACAAATGGAGAAGGAGGTTAATACTGGTCTTGTCATTTGTTCAGGACAAGTCATTAGCAAATCCTTGAATGACCTGGAAAGATCTTTCTTTCTTTCTTTCAATCCACCCAATGCTCTTGTCTAAATGTAGCCACTTTAGGTCTTACACAGCCAGACTCAAACACTGCTACTGCTCCCCACTGGCAGATGTGCTCCAGTGCAAACGCTACCAAAAGCCACCAGGAAGAAGGGCAGCACTCACTCACCCTATTACTGCAGAGACTGCTGGAGTCAGTGCACCAGACTTGAGCTCTCGAACATTCACCACCTGAGGAACGTTCTTCAGAGTGGATTCAGTCAAGGAGGTGCTCACAGCTTCAAGGAACAGAAAAAAACAGAGAAAAAAAAAAGACGTAAAGACAAACTCCATAGGAAGCATTTCATTTCAATCAATATGGCCTGAATAATTCCAAAAAGATCCATCCAAGTTTCTAAAACATATATAGTGTACCTGGCCTGAAACATTTGGAACCTCAGACTTCATTAAAGACAAAAGAAGTGGGCAGCAATCTACATAGTTGGTACATTTTTTGTTGTTGCTGACCAAATCTAATTATTACGAACATGCTCTTTCCCATGTTGTAACATCTTCTGTTTAGTCATTTTGTACTAGCAACTTACAGGAAAAAGGAAGACAAAGGAACACTGGATTGCTCAGAGGTACAACAACTACAGATGTGCACCACATTTTGTTTGATGATCTCCTCCTCTGAGAGCACTAAATCCCAGTGAAAGCCACACTCAGCTGCTCAGAGGTCACTTAGACAATTAGCCATGCTTTTACCTGGGGACTGGTTAGCAGCCATCTGCCTCTGCAGAGCTGCAGCAGCAGCTGCCTGTGGTGCTGGAACAGTGACAGAGGGAGCAGGGGCCCCATGTTTCACAGTCTTTGTTGCAAGCATGGTACTGTCTGCCCCTTGTGGGATGATTCTGTTTGAAGATGTAGGCACTAAAAAAACAAATTAACGAAAGCATTAGTTAAATGTTTCTCTATAACAGGGAGTCTTTGAAAGCCTTTGCTGAACTGCAGTTCCTCTAAGTACACAGCTTCCTTCTGACAGGAGTGGTGTGCAGGCTATTCAAACAATCAACACAATCTGTCCCTGGCAGACTTTGGTATATCCCAAGGAATTTAGTTAAAGTCTCAATAGATGTCATTTCAGTGCATTAGAGGACTTTCAGCTGGTTGTAACAGACACTTCTGCTGACACCTCCTTTTTCTCTCTGGCTGCAGAGATTAAAGAAGCCTCTCTCTTGCACAAGGAAAACTCTGTATATGCAAATGTAGTTCTTACTGAGACTTGCTGGGCTTAGAACTCCTAACCTTGGCCATATCAACCAAATGCAGGAGTACTCCAGTTTCTTAGTCTTTGGGCAATATTTTAGGTCACTGCAATCTGAAAGAACCAGGCTATCACAAAAACACAATCAGTACTTTAGTGCTTTTAACTCAAGTTCATGAGGTTACAGAGCCATTCTTTTACTGCTCCTGGGAACCTGGCAATGTAAATCTGTATCCTGCAATCTCCTTTCTCCAGGGCCTCATTTCTCCACTGGCAATGGATAATACAGTAGTTAAAGCTACCCACAAGACCACATTGAGAAGAGACACTGCAAACATGACTCACTCAAAGTACCCAGGGAGAGGTGCTGTTTCCCAAAGGATGGAGACTGAGCCATCAAACCAGGCTGCACTGAGGGAGTTCGGACCACAGGAGCGTGACGGGGGACCTGGACTGGGGCAGCCTCTTCTTCCTGGTCCACTGCTTGTGAATCATCATTCTCCAGTGACTGGGAAACTGAGGATGTGGAGCTGACTTCATCCAAATCTTCATAATATCTCGTGGACAAGAAGGCAGATCGGGACAAACTTGCTGCAACATCAAAAACAAAATTCAGTATTAAGTTGAAGGAACAATCCAGTGTAACAGTCATGACAAATGCACCCTATTGTAGGATGGTCTCCTGTTGGCTTGTTTTACTCCTGCATTGACAGGATTTGATGTCTTAACTGCCTGGAAAGGCAGCCTTCAACCAGACAGCAACTGAAGGCAAGTCCTCCTGAGAGCAGATGGGAGAATAGCAAAGGAGAAGCAGGGGTTGAGTAGTCAAGAGCTAATTTCAGGTCTTAGTCCCACAGCAAGTAAGTCACCCTCTTGGAAAGCATATCAGACTTCTATGGTCACTAAAGGTTTACCTGGAGCTGTAGACCTAACTGGTGGAGTTTTCCTCTTGGCTAGAAAATTCCTCAACTGTGCCTGCTTCACTGGGGATAACTTAGCTGGAAAATGGAAGACAGTTATTAGTCTACAGTCAAACTGCAAAAAAAAAAAANATGCCAGGAAAAAAGAACAAATTACCAGGTGCTTTGGGCAGAGGTTTGGCATGTGATTTCAAAGTCGTTTTCATCAAATCGTTGCGCAGGCTTTCAAGGTCGCTGTCAAAACTGCAATAAGACAGAGCAGTGAAAAAACAGCAGCAGCAGAAAGAAACCAACCAAAGCAGGAACAAAATTGGGCCAAAGTAGCCATTAGAACCACTGGCATATCTGGCAGAACCATTGGCTCCTCTAGATACTGTGTGATGCATTTTTAATTGCTTTGGAAACTCCAAGACCCATTCACTTCTCCCCTTGAAGACAGACAACCAGCAGGATCTCACTCTGGAGGCTCTATTATCCCATTTACTACCCTTAAACTTTTAGGGGAAATTTCTGCTAAGCATCAAACAGTGTCCAAGAATACAACCAGTGAGCTTCTGTATTACCTGGGCATGGTTTAGCATAATCTTTAGGACATCCTGTCCTCATTTGTCCCATACCGTGCCCACAAAGCACCATTTTGTGGAGGATGCACCCTTGTGCATTGCTGGGGGCAAGAGAGAAGGAGGAATTTGTGTTCCACAGACCTCTGAGCACTGTTTAGGGATGTATCACTGGGAACACTCCACTGAGATGTCTGGTTGTAGAGGCGGAGCTGCTGCAGGCTGTTCACCAGGTGGTTCAGCCTCTTCCTCTGCTGGTTGATGATTTCCCGGTTGTTTGCCAGGGTGTTGAACAAAGTCTCTCTCTCAGGGACTATCAGGCGCCTGCAGAGATCAGATCAGGAGACAGGGATAAGGGATAAGGACCCCTCTGCACATCTGGGTCACAGGCAGGCAAGCAAACACCAAAGGTTTAGTGTTTCTGGCTACTGAAACTCAAGGAGGTCAAACACTAAAGCAGTTCAGTTCATCTCAAATACAGATTTCTCCTTTGAATATGCTGCCAGTTTATTCATTTAGCTCATTTGCTTCAAGATGTTGTATCTATTAGAAAGGTTTCATTAGCTGCCATCAATGAATTTCTACAAAACTTACAGTTTGTTTCTATAAGCACTATTTGCACTGTACACAGAGACACAATAACCTTGTAACATGTATGAAGCCAGAGTCTGTCTGAACCTCTGGCTCCCATTAGGTATCCCAGATCCCTTGAAAAGATCATTAGTGGTTAACCAAAAAAAGGTCTTTGTCTGTTGACTATAGACCAATTCCCAGTTCACTGATGTAGTTCTGTACTCCAGTTTCCATTGCTTACTTCTGCTTTCTCTTCTGCTCCAGATGCTGGTCCCACTCCAAATCCAGAACGTCGTTCACATCCTGAACAGCAAACTTCACGTACTGGTGCAAGCGCCGGATCTCCTGCCATGCAAAATAAAGTGAGTTTTAAATTCACTTCAGAAATCTCAGGTTCAGTTGAAGAAGATGAAGACTCTTTGGGCTCATTCAGTCCAAGCTATAGAGCACTTGTCAGTATTTCTGCCTGGAAAGTTTTACCAGCACAACAAAACCAACATGGTGAAAATTTATGTAACAATCAGTGGGGTACACCCAGGGTTTGGCCTGGATGTTTCACCTCAGCTCTCAGCTAAGAGTAATGTCCATAATATTTGCAAAACACTGCCAGGTCTTTACAAAAAGGATTTTACAAACACCAGGCATTATACAAAACAATCCTTATTTCAAATGCCACTTCCAGAATATGAGTCATTTGGTCAAATCTTACAACACTGGAAGTTCTAACAATTATAAGTGATCAAAGCTTTGCAGGCTACTCATACAGCTCTAGAACATTAGCATTCACAGACTATGATTCATGAAGGCACTCACAAATGCTCACACCGCCCACATTAAGGCAAGGAATTAATGTGACTTTATAGGTAGGAAAATAAAAATAAATAAAAAGCAAGGACAGAGAGTAAAGTGGCTTATCCATGACCACACAGCTCCACAACTGCAGCAGTTACGTCAGAGACCCCTGGCCCCAAGCTCTGCTCCCTAAACAAACCCAGAGCTCAGACTCATTCCTGTGATTCCTCCAGCCTGGCATGGCCATGGCTTGAACTCCAACCTTCTAAAATGGAAATGGGAACTGTAGTTGGCTTCAGCTCATCTCAACAGAATATTCACCTAAATCTGATGAAACAGCCAAGGAACATGGCCTAGGAAGAATTTCACTGCATGTGCTTTCAAGATACAGCATGGAATTCAAGTGGGACATATCCAACCTGAAAGCAAATCCAGTCCTGCTGGGGGCTCAGTTAAACATTGCCAAGCCCAGGTTTCCTTTCTCCAGAACCTCTATAGCAGCAACTCTCTGGATACCAAATTGATACAGCTGGACATCAGAAAAGTCTCAGGGTCTTGAAAACTTCATTGCAAACTAAGACACAAAGCTGCCTAAAGGAGCTTTTCTCATCCAGGAGAATGGGGATGATGTAGACTGAGCAAAATTTCAGAGTCAGCACAGAGCTTTCTCAAAGCAAACTTTCACTAAGTTGACCCAAAAGCTCTCTCCTTCCACTCCAATCCACTTCCACTTCTCTCCCACTGTGTTACTCTTTCCTCATAGTCCTTTCTCTGCACAGTGAAACACATACTTCAAGATTATCATCTCTCTGAAATCACAAGTCTAAGCTTTAAATGTCACACAGACATGCTGGACATCAAAGCAGGCATGCAATTAAGACTGTGAATCAATCAACAGAATCCAGGTGAAGATTAGATATCAGACCTAAAAGAAATTACTTTGTGTCAGCTGATTTCTATTAACTGCATGCATGGTCTTGATACCTACTGCCACAAAGATGACATTCAATTATGCCTTCAACCTGCCAGTCAAAGCTCTTGAGGGGAACTTATCAATGTATAAAAGACCAAGTATCATTTGTAGGGCACATTCACTCTATTTTGCTTAGGGTTAAGTAGCCTTCATCACCAGAGCTGTAACAAAAAGTGCTTCACCCCTACTTTCCTTCTTGTCTTTAAAAGCCTCTTTATGTACTGCTGGTTATTTTCCTTTGTGCCCCAGCTTTTAGAATATCATTAAGCTTTATGCTCCACCATCCATGAAATTAACCACACAATTCTGTAAGTCATAATAAAGCATCAAATTGTTCCATAAGGCACTTGCTGAAGATAAAAATAATTCCAAGAACTCTTCTTTAAAGTGTAGGAAAAAATCCAACATTCTTTTAACTGAAATCCCTGAGCAAACACTACAGGCTGAGAAGGAACAGGATGTCAAGAGTCACATTCTAAGATTAGAATAGACTTAGATCTCAGGTGAACTACATCCCTTCAGAAGGACTTTTGAATCATCACTGCAAATGGCAACAACAGAGAGGAGCTTCAGGAGAGGATTTCCAGCATCTCTTGCAAACTCATGGAAACCTAAGCTCACCACACATTTACTAGACTATTTACTGAAACAGCAAATACTTAGGGCAGAACAACAATGCTGGGCACTTGCACACACAAACCTAAGTTTTATTTTATTTAAAGCTCTCTGTCAGAAGTTGGCTGACATGATTCATACCTGAAGCTGTGCTTCACTCTTGGGATCCAAAGGTTTCTTATAGAGCAAGTGTAAATACCCCGAGCTCCGATTCTGTTCATTTTGTTCTTTAGCCTCTTCTACCCCTGCAAATCCCTCCAGCAGGGTTGTCTTCAGAATACTGATATCTCCATGAAGGGACTGCAAAGTGAAACAGAACAGATGGGACAAGGTTCAAAGGAGCATTTTCTATTGCCATCTCTAGCACAAGGGCTTCTGCAAGCATCTGCTTGGAAGCACAAAGGCAAATGTCACCTCCTCATTAACACAGCAGAGTCAGATGTTCCATCAGCAGTTCAGCTGTAGCAGGCTAAGGAGGAACACCAGGTGAGGAGGAGTCACAGCTGGTTCACAGTTTGAAGATATTCTGCTCACCTCTGTTGTCTCTTTAATTTCCAAGAGGAAGGTGTGAAGATCATCTGACTCGGTTCGCAACATCTTCATTTCCTCTGGAGTTCCAACTTGGAAACAGGCTTTGGAAGTCCTGGCCTTCAGCTCCTCCATCTCCTTTTGGAAATGTGCAATCTGAAAAGCCAGGGGAAGAGAGGGCAGCCTGAAAACACAGCAGGGTCTGGAACAAATGTCTCAGCTCTTGGATCATGCCTCAGTTACACCATAAACACTGGTCACTTTGCAGCCAAAGCAGGAAATTCTTCTGAACATTAACAGGAAAGAATACTCCATCTTCTTAACACAGTGACTGAACAGGACACACAAATAACAACTACAAACCAGGCTGATCATCTTGGGAAAAATTTCCATTCTGATTCCTAAACTACTTACAGACACCATCAGAACAGAACTGAACTGTTTGTGTGGCATTATGAAGAGAATTGAAAATCTCACCTCTTCCCTGATCCCTGCTATGACAGGGTCTGACTCCTTCCACTGGTGGGTCTGTTTCTCTAAAGCTGTGCTGGGGTGTGCTGATTTGCCCTGGGGAAAATAAAAGACAAAACCAAAACCAATATTAGGGATGCAGCCATTGCAACAGGGTGCTCAGATGATAAAAAAAGGCCTGTTAAAAACTCCATTCAGACACCAGACACTCTGATTATAACACAAGTCAAAATACAGCTCTCTAAAGACATGCAGAGAACATTGTTTAGAACCACAGATTTGCCACTATTTCAAAATCAGAAGATAGCTAATTCTTTGACTTAGGAACACTAGTTCAGTCCAAGGGATTCTGAGCAGTCCATGGGCCATGAAAAACCTTCACCCTCCAAAGAACCCAGGGAAGTTCCTGTTACCTGAGCAGAGCTTGGCTTTGCTGCTGACGGGGTGATCTTGGGTGTCTTCTGTACCAAGGAAGCTGAAGGAGTATTCTGAGCAGGACGTGCCACTGGAATTTAATAGGAACAACAGCAATTGATGAATTTATATAAAGCCTGAATAAGAGGCTGTGATCAGAGACAATCACCACTATCAAATCCAAAAGCAGTAGTGCTATGGGCCCCAATGCAGGAACACACATTCCTCAGGTGCCTTTTCACTTCCATCCAACTTCTCTGTGACTACTTTGAACTCTGGTCAATGCAGATGGAAGGAAAGGCACTGATTTCTGTGGCTGCCCAGAAACATTCATAATCAGAGCACTGAATATGCCAGAATTTCCGTGTGAAGTTAAGCAGCTGAATATAATTATGTCACATATGGGTCTTTGAGAAATACAGCATAAATGGAAAAACCACTCCGTTTCAAGACAAAGTGATTCACATCATGATGGTGTGCCAGTCAGGAGGGCCTCTGGAGCAGGAAAAGCAGCAGGAGAAACAAGAAAGAAGCCAAATGAAGCTCCCTGTGTCCTAAAACTTTCAGAACATTTTTTATAATGCATTATTCCCAACAACAGGGATCAGACTCCTACCCGTGGCAGGCACAGGGGATGAAGTCTTCAGTGGCGTGGCAGGAGGGGCTGTGACAGACGTGGACTGGCTCAGAGAACCCCCAGAAGCAGTTTTGGAACTGGTTGAGAAGGAAAACATGGTGGGAGTACATTGACCACTGCTGCTCGTGGGAGAAGAGGTGTCTACAGCACTGAACCTGCAACAGAAAGAATAAATGAATGAGTGAGTGAATGAATGAATAAATGAATGAGCCCTGAGATCAGCAACAACTCAAACTCCAGATACAAAATCACGAGTAGCTTCTGGAGATAGCGGGAAGGAGCCATTCAGGATAATTTCTGAATACATGGAACCACGAAGATTTCCATCTTAGATCCTCCCAAGAGCAAAAGCTGAATGCCAGCAAAAAGTACTACCATGCTTCAAATGCACCCCAGCATTGTGTTCCAACTATAGCAATTCCAAACTGCCCTTCAGTGTCATCCTCAGAGTAAGGCTCAAACAGAAATTCTGCAAGAAAATATGAATTTCTATTCATTTGCAAACTCAGCTACTCCAGGCAGCCAATTTAAATATTTAGCCAATTCACTGGTGTATCATTTGCTTTATACACAAAATATAAAAAGCCCTAAGAGCTCCCATCAGATTCTGGTGTAATAAAGGTTTTTCTAATTCAAAAATAATCATTTGCACCATCAGAAATTTCTTATAATGCATTTACATGAAAGTTCTTCTCCTTAAAAAGCAGCTCCAATTAACATAGCTCTCTGTGTTTTAAACCACTTTTTCTAAAAATAAAGAGCAAGTCTCAGGAGCTGGAGGGAAGAGTGAGTATGACATCTGAGAACACTCACTCAAACCCATTTTGCATAGTTTCTAATCTATACTATTTTTTTTTTCAGTCAATCTGAACAAGCTTTGAAGATTCCAGATCCTGTTCTCAGTGAGCAAATGTCCATTTAAGAACAGAACCAAAAAGTTTGGCACCTTCTCTGCTGAACACAGAGTGGCAAAGCAATCCATCAGCTGTGGCTCCAGCTCCCTCAGGCTGGGGGTAAGGAACCCTCAAAAAACTCAGAGAAACTTTTACTATCACCACCCCAGTAAAGCAGTCCCTGACAGAAGGGATTTCCCAGCAGTCCTCAGTCATGATTTGCCTGAAACCAAAGCATGGAATCACTGTTTGATACCTATGAAACCAAGAGATAAAAAACTCCCCTAAGCCTCTGGTAATTTATCAGTCTAAATATTTTGGCATTGTCCTTTGACTGGTACCATGCCCATGAACATAACCTCTGGCATGGGAAGCCCTGAGGGTTTCCTGGATAAAGAGGGGCTACCTCAGTACTCTCTTGGGAGCTGCTGTCAGGGCAAAAAGCCAGACACCATCTTCAGAACTACCACACATTATCCATGCCTGCAGCAATTTAACAATTTATCCAGCCCCTGCATTCACTGCTGAATGTATTTACTTCTCATTGAGGTTCACTTTGACTGAAGAAGCTGAAGGTGCAAAGGATGATTTCTGTGCAGCGGGCGCTGTGGAGAGCGATGGTGCAGATGAGCTGTCTGCAGCTGGTTTGAAGCTCATGGACCCAAAAGGAAAGGAGGTGGCAGGAGCTGCTGTAGTGCTCCCTACAGGAGCAGGAGTCATGGAAGCCTTGGAAGCAGCAGGGGAGAAGGAGAATGTTGCTGCTCCAGTCAGAGCAGGGGTCTGGGCTTGCTTGGAGGCATCGGTGGCAAAGGAATACGGTGGAGGATCACTGCCTGTGGAGCCAGGAGCCTTCACAGCTGAGGGCATGAAGGAAAAAACAGCTCCTCCACTCCCTGCTGGAGGCTGACTCGAGGTGGGCACTGTGGGAGCAATGGCTGGTGCTGTGTCAGGCTTTAGAGAAGTTGGAGGAGTGCTTGGACTCGTGGCAGTGCTCCCTGCAGAAAAACAAACAGGAAAGAAGGAGGCTCATTTGGCTGCACTGGCTAATGGCAGAAGGCACTGCAAGGCCAAATTTATTGGATTGGGACAGCTCAGCATGATTCTCTCACTGGACAGTGAGGAGGAGAGATGACAGAGCTGGGCTTGCAGTCCCCAACCCCAGTAAGTGATACAGAAACTACAAAATCACAATCAATATAACAATCTGTTCAGATTAATGTTGTCTGGAGTTTCCTGTGAAAAAAACTTCACCTTCCTCCATTGATTTTGATGAGGTTCCTGCCATCTCAAATAAAATAAGTAGTCAGCACACAAGTTAGCCAGCACTGCAGGAAGGCAGGCTGCCAAACAACAGCATTTTGGCTGGAAGGAGAAGCAAATTTGGGCACAGGGAAGAAAATGGTGCATTTGCAATTACTTCTCTATGAATGCAGACAAGCAAAACAATCACTTTACCTGCTTACATCACATTACACAGGGCAACACATCTATAACTCAAACAAAACTACTGCTCTTCACCTGCTGACACGATTCTCACAGTGCTGAGGAAAGCTTTAAATAGGATTTAAATAGAATTTTGTTTGAACAGGATTTTGCTGCAGTCAAACACCTTAGTTCATATCATGACCTCCTGTGGCAAAACTATGGAGAAAAACCACCACCTCTGTGAAGTGTGCAGGCCATGCTCAAAGCTGGGCAAAGAGCCTCCTAAAACTGGTTTCACCCTCTTCTCCAAAGGCTGATTGCACAGGAAAGTCTAAATGCACAGCCTGCAAACTGCTTGAGATCCCACAAACAAACAGATTTAAAGGTTGAACTTGATGATCTTAGAGGTCTTTTCCAAACGAAATGATTCTGATTCGGTGAACAGAACTAGGCAATTTCACACTGATGCACAAAAGACAGAGAACAGTCCCGGGAGCTCGAAACACCCAAGAACTGCTCCCCTTTATCCTTATAAAGAAAAAAAAACAAAACATTTTCTGTGACCACATGAGTGTCTTGACTACTGAGCAATCGACACATTAGTATGATAAAGATCCACAAATCCAAGTGTTCCCCATAGCCCCTGGAGCACTCACCTGCTGCCTTGGGAATTCTCTCCCCCACCAGCTGCAGGGGCTCTGGGGTCACAATGAGTGACCTGACCCCTGGATTTTGGTTGATCATGTAAAATGGGCAGAGCACCCCATCTGTAGAGAGCAGGATCAGAACTGGAGCTGGACCAAGGATCTTCTCATCACCTGCCAGAGACCACACATGTAAGTCCTGCAGTCAAAGCCTCCTATTCTCTTCCTACTGGAATTGCCACCTTCATGTGACTTGATTCACACAGTATTTCTTACATTTCTCCCTTCTTGCTTTCATTTGCATTTTTGTTCCCTTGCATCTGTCAGTGCTCAGCTCTCTTTCTTTATCCTTTTGTATTCCTTTCTGTTCCTGACTTCATGTTTCATAAAAGGGTTATTTTGACAATTGAATGTCATCTCCTGAATGACAAAGCCCAACTTTTACCCATCAATTCCTGTGCCAAGCTTTTTCTGATTTTGAAGCAATCATTCTTCCACACTGATACTCTGCTCCCTCCTTCAATTCCTCTCAGCAATCCCCACATTCCACTGGGCCCTGCCACCTCATTAACATTCATATGCACAAACTACAAAATGAAATTGCTACATAGGAAGCTTTTTAACTTTAAAGAAAGCCAACATCAAACAAATATCCTTGTGATCTGAACCACTGATATAAAATACTTGTGTTTTATGCAGCTGTTTTGTGAGTCTGCTGCAGTACAAAAACGTCTCAGCACAGTTAAAGGCACCAGAACAGTCTCTGTATTTCTAAAATTTTCTAATGGTTTAACTGTGCTTAATTAAAGAAAAAAACCCAAACCCAACACATCTATAGTGCAGGAAAAATCTGTTATAATCATGGTGCTTTGTCAGGCAGTGCAGTGGATGGCCATTTTTCTTTACTATTGGTTCTTCAGGAAAAGCGTGTGAGGGAAGGGCAGTTTCCACTTGGGAACAAGCTCCAGGACAAATCAGGTTTCTCTTCAACCTAAACTTGCTGTGAACTGCAAAGCCAATTAATGTGCAGCCAAACTCTTGTGTCAGAACACAGAGAAAGTGTTAGCAAAAAGCTTCTCCAAAAACCTTTTTAAAAACTCTGAGGCAGCACAACACAGGCTTTAAAAAATCTGTCCTGACAGATTTCTTAATCCAGTAACTGTATAGATTAACAGAGAAAAGGCTTCAAATTCAAGCTGGCATTCAAGTACAACGTTTGACCTCAATTCCCTACTGCAGGTTTTCTTTCAGGTAAAGGTCTTACTTATCTGGCACCCTCCTGTGCTCCTCAGGAACTCCTGACTGCAGTACCTTCCACTCTGCCTGAAGGCATCTCTATTTCCATCTGTCTCTGGCCTTCAAAGAAGAATTCTCAGAATTCACTAAGATACAACACAATAGCTCAGATGTACTTTCAGACTTTGACAAGGTACTTTGAAGGGCCTTCAGGCAGCACAGAAGGTACAGCAATAATGCAGCTCAGATCCAGAGCACAGCGGGGTTTAGGCAGTACAGACCCTGTGCTTTAATGCAGAATTAAAACCTGCTCATTCACCTCAGTGATCTTTGCTGCTCCTGGCTTTGAAACCATCCCACTTTTCCTTTAGATCTGTACAGATGTACTTGATAAAAAACAGTTCAGCAAAAGGACACGAGTGACAAGGATAAAGAACTCCACACGGGCAGCCTGAAATCCCCAGTGTTGGAACATGACTCCTTTAAACTCACTAAAATCCCAGTTCTGGGGAACACAGACATAACTCAGGAGCTCTGTTTGCCATGTCTGTTGGTGTTGTACCCCAGGATGCTGAAAGCTCCAGGAAAGAGCTGTATTTAACACTTTGCCACTGAATCTTTACACAGAAGCAAAGCCATGTGCTGTGGGTTTGGTATAAGAACAGCAGCTGTGTCAGTCTGCCTTTCAGAATGATCTCCAGAATTCCGAGCACAAGGATGCCCCTCAAAAATATCAAATATACTGAGATTTTTGGACTGCTCCACAGGAAAGACTAACAACACTTACTGATCATGATGGGCATGTTACTGGTGTAGTCTACAGCAACACCAACAGGCAGAGTGTCATCACTTTTATCTGTCACAGGAAGTTCTGCTCTGCTCGAGTCCTCCAAAACCCACGACTCCCAGTTCTGCAAAAAGGAAAATTATTGTTATACCAACTACTGCTTTCCTGTGACCAGCCTTCTTCAGCATGCCAGCCTACAGCAGCTGAAACACCAGCTAGAGAGTACCTACTTAAATTTATCAGATCAACAAATGCCAGAAAGATCAGGGTCCTTCACAGATTTGTATGTGACTTCTCATGTATCACTGCATGTCAGAGGTGAGACATTTTTAATACTTAACTTCAACTGATGACCTCACTTAAACCACGTTATTACAGTCAGTTGGACCAAATTTTGAGACTGTCAAGTGAATTAAAAAAAACAGACTTCTGGTACTTGGTGCACAACACATGTCTCCTGTTAATCTAAGAATTATCTTAAGATTCTATAATTTAGAAGCCTGTTTAGTTTTAGTAAGTCTTAAAAAATTATCATCTCATTGTATTCCAGGTCTTATATAGGTTATACTTAGGGGAAGAAAATGTACATTTGCACAAGTGCAATACAAAATATATTCCAAAACTGGAATAAAAATCTTACCTGATCCCCCTGCCTGGCAAGAATGCTGACTTCTGTGGAAGCTGCTGAAGCTGCCAGAACTAGATCCCTGTAAGCATAGACACAAACAGGTTAAAACTAACATGACAGTCTGCAAGGTCTACAAAAAGGAGGAACAAAATCTATAAAGATGCATCAACCCCTCAGACTTGCATACCAAGGGAAGGACCTTGCCCTGATTCCTGCCACTCACCATTCCTCAACAAAATTGAGGAAGTAATGATGCTGCCTCTCGGTGCAGCTCGTGTAGCACGGCTCCATGAAATTCACAAACTTCTCTGGTCTCTTCTCTTCCTTTTTCTGTAAGATCAACAACTGATAATTTATCTGTCCATGCACAAACCAAGTAATCTCCCCTGATTTTGACAGTGTCAGGTCACACCACACCAATATGATATTATTATCATATTTGGATCTCAGCAGAGAACAGACTGCTCATTGAATTTTCAGGTGTATCCTACTTCCTCCACATAATCCCCCAACCTCAATCCCATGATTTACAGCAGTGCCAAACTCAAATTCTGTGTGGTGCCAACGTTAATAACAAAAGCAACTCGTTGTTATCATGAACAAGTCAGGAACAAGCAACAGACACTTGTGCTGCTGTGACTGCTGGCACTTACAGGCAATATGGCAATGACCACTTGAGGGGACATCTCCAGTGTCCCATCAGCCTCTGCATACACGATGGCAAAGACATACGTGCCAATCCAAAGTACATCCAAAACTGAAAGAGAAAGCAAACACCTAAGCCAAAAACACCTTATAATACTTTCTTGTTGATTTTAACTGTGCACACAAAAAAAATGATGAACAAATGGCAAGTAACTCCTGAACTACCAAGTTTAAGAATCACGGAAAATCACACTGTGATTTCATAACTAGTGCTATACAGCTGCTTTAACTAAAGACAACAGGCAGAAGAATGAATAAAATACTTTTAAAGAGAAAACAAGTTAAAGAGTAATAAAGAGATGTACCTTTAACAGGATTGTCCGAGTCATAAAAGGGAGGACAAGGGATTACTTTCTTCTCCTGCAGATTCTGCAAATAAAACAATTATTAAATACACAGAAAAGACAATGAACAAATTCAATTGCAAGTTTTTGCAGAAAGCCCAGAAAAACAGTTTAGAGCAACTTACCCATTCCTTAGCACTTATCATGTGCCACTCTGAAATCATGAATTTAGTGACAGTGCAAACCTTAAACTAAACCAAATACTGACCTAAGACACTTGAATATTACTGAAGCACTTGGGTAGCATCACCTGGCTCACACCATTTGCCATCTAACCAAATTCTGTCGTTTGTGATGCAAAAATCAATCACCGACCGAAAATAACCCAAAACAACAACCCAAAACAACAAAATATCATAGTTCAAACTCCTGAAAAATCATAAGGCCTTAACACCACCAATACTTACAGGCAGGTATTGCACCACGGTGCCATTTTGCCTCCCTGCAGCCAGTTGTTTTCCCTTTGGGCTCCAACACACTAGGCAAAAAACAGAGAATTTCCTTAGCATTAAGGAACTGGAGAGTTACAAGGCCATACAGAAACAGGACCAATAAATTAAAACTGCTATTTTTTCCACTGAAAAAAAATCGTAAATCTGAATAAAACAAGGAATCATCCATTCACAGAGAAGGCAAGACTACACAGGTCAAAACCCAACAGGTGATGATGCTTATTTGCATGTTTTCCTGGCAATGAGTCAAGCCTGAGACAGCACAAGCCACAGGTGGGCATGGTTGATAACTCACAAAATTCAGCTGGCTGCTCACCTGGGAAAGAGTAATTCATTGCAACACATTTTCTGAGTCTCACTGAGTTTAAACCTTCATTTTTGTGAAGAATTTTAAGAAACCTCCTCCTGAGACAAGCAACCTGTGTTTATACACCTCTCAATCAGTGTCTGCTCTTCAGTATCCACCATTCTGAGTGCCCTCCAAGGCTGCCACTCACCAGATGTGACAGCAGCAGAGGGTGGGAGCGTGGCATAGACCTTGACAGAGTCTGTGACCTGCAGGACAGAGATGCTGCCATCGGACAGGCAGACGGCCACCATGGTGGGACTGGCAGGGTTCCACTTCAGGTCATTGACCGTGGCTGCACCTCCTGAGTCCTTGGCCAGTTTGTGACAAGCAAAGGCATGTTTCTGCTGTTTTGCCTTTTAGGAAAGACAAATACATGAGACAGTCAAAGCAGAGCACAAAACCAAACTCTCCCAAAGTCATAGTTCAAAGTAGTTTTAGACCTGCTTATAAATTAATGACTGATAAAAACAAGCAGATTTTGAGTTTAGTGAGCAACTCCTTTATAAGACAAGGGTTTCTGTCTCTTATGGAGACAGAAAATCCCACCCCAGCTACACCTCTCTGCTGTATTCTGAAAAAAATACCCCAAACCCACGTGGCCTATGCTGTACCTGATTTAGGAATGTGCGGACATCAAAAAAGCTGATGAAGGACCCGACCTCACTGGACATCATACACACAGACAGGGTGAGATTGTCACAGCTCAGGGCCAGGTGCTGCATAGGAAACTTCATGGGAACCACAGTGCTCTGAATATTCTCCACTTAAAACACAAAAGGAAACAAAGATGGAATGAAGGGGACAGATTTAAATAGCAAGAATTGTTCTTGTAAAACAATACAACAAATTTATGTAACAATCCTCAGTCCCATTAACAGCTATCAAAGGTAACACGTAGAAAAATTGATTAAAGCAAATACCTTCATCTCTTTTAATACAATCTTGAGAGTTGCCAAATTTCTAAGAAAAGAAATAGCCACTTTCCTTCCTCAGTAATCTGAGCAATAATAAGTGGAAAGATTTTCGGATTTACTTGTATATGTATAGAGTGGGACAGTTACTAAGGAGAATGAAAACAATTTTGCAATCAGGTGATAGAACAGTGGCTGCTTCCCCTCTTCTGCACAGTCATTTAGTCAGAGTGGATAATTCAGTGTGAAAACTCCCTCAGTGTGTCCCTCCACTCACACACAGCCCTGACATGTGCACAGGTTCACAGTTCAAAGAATGGCCACTAACCCAGCAAAGAATGGCTACCAACCATTGCTCCTGCCTTCCCACACAAGAAAATGTGGCAATTCAAACGCCTGACAGAGAATGGCAAGGACTGTAACGTATGTGGTAAATCCCATACAAACCTGTCTCTGCCAAAGCCATGAGATTTAAGTGTGTCTTACCAATTTTATTGGGATCTTCTCCCGGATGTTTCTGCATGAGAAGGTCTCTGGTGTGGAAGATCTGCAGGCTGGTCCCTCCCCCAGCAAAGACCAGCCCGTATTTGTTGGACACTGCGAGGAGGCTGGAGCGCTCTTTGGGAAGATCGTCAGGAGAATCGAAGATGCGAACCTTCTTCAGTGCTCTGAACTGGAAATCCTGTTTGACAGAGTTGGGAAGGATCTGTTCACGTGCTCACAAAGAGGAACTGTTTATTTTGGCTTCTCTAAGATAGTAAGTGCAGGAGCCTCTCTAGGAGAGCTGCAAATCCCTGCCACACACCCAGGCAGCCTCTGGCCACTCCATCATATTTTCTGTCTCATCCATGAAAAACTGAGATTACATCACTTTTTTTTTTTTCCATTGATTAAATCTTGCTTGTGCCCAGTGCCTGTGTTCACAAAATCTGCCTAGGACATCTGACCTCAGGAGCACACCAAAACCAGCCAAGGGATACAGAAGAAAAGAGAAAATAATAAAGTAAAGAGGATAGGACAGGACAAACAAAACTTGCTGTTCCAAGGCACACATTTGCTAAGCTACATGCCAGTAACTCCAGTCAAGCACCTGAGTTATTCCCAAATAACTGCCACAAAATAAGTACATTCCTGCAATCTGAGGAAGATGTAGGAACTCAGAAACTTCAGCAAAACAAAAGCCCAACTACCCTGTTTCTGAGGGCAGAAGGCAGCTGCACAAAGACCCATAATCACTCCAGGAACCTGTTCCCCCATGTCCCTTCTTACCCAGCCTCACAGTAACACTGGGTGACACAGGACGGGCTAGTCTGGCACCACACAGCAAGACTCCAGCTCACACTGCCCCACAGCCACACATCCCCAAACCAGGAGATTCCTAGCACATGGCACACTGACAGGAGGATAACATATCCCTCTTCTTCCAAAAATAGGTTCCTCCAACTCTTTTTCATCCCTGAAACTGCTCGAGGATGAAGCTTGGAGCAACCTGGTCTGGTGGAAGATGTCCCTGCCCGGGGCAGGGGTCGAAAGGAGATGAGCTTTACTTTTCCTTCCAGCCCAAACCATTCTGTGATTTCCTCCCCAGGCACACCCCTCTACACCAAGGCCATGCCAGCCTTCCCTTTCCACCCCACAGGCTTGTACCACACTATGCCAGAAAGTGCTCAAGTATTTAAAAGTCCTCCCGATTGCCCCGAAAGGGTGTGGAGCGTCCCTCACTGGAGATATTCCAGACCGTCTGGATGCAGTCCTGTCCCATTGCTCTGGGACGAACCCGTCCGAGCAGGGAGGTTTAACCAGACTGACCCACTGTGGTCCCTTCCAGCCTGACCCATCCTGGGATTCTGTTTCACNTTCCGGCGGGGCCGCTCTGGCCGTGGCTCTCGCTGCTCCGGGTCCTCCAACCGGGTCCTCCCCTCAGCAGCTGTGCTTAATAAACCTTCTTTGCACAGAGTTAGTTGGATTGGAAAATATCTCTGAAACCAACCTGTGACCGAGCATCACCTTGTCAAACAGCCCACAGCACTGAGCGCCACGTCCGGTCGTTCCTTGAACATCCCCAGGGACGGTGATTCCACCACCCCCCGGGCAGCCCGTGACCATGTCTAATCAGCCTTTCTGTGAAGAAATCCCTCGCAATGTCCAACATAAACCTCCCCTGGCGCAGCTTAAGGCTGTGTGCTCTCCACGGGGGACCCAGCCCGCTGGCACCGGGGACGGGCTCTGGCTGTCCCTGCCAAGCTCTGGTGCAGCCGGCGGGCGCCTGCTCCAGCCCGGCCCCCAGCCCTTGCTGAGGGGCTGCGATGCTTTTCCCGTATCAGAGATCCAGAGTGGCTTCAGGTCTAAGGAATCACAGAAACTCCCGTGTTGGAAGGGACGCTCAAGAATCGTTAAATTGAACTCCTGACCCTGCACAGGGAAACACGAGAATCCCATCCTGGCCCCCCGGCCCGAGTCAAACAGCCTGCCGAGCCTTCCCCCTGTGGGACTGCCCCTCACAGCCCCGCTCTCCCGTGCCTCACCTTCATCTCCCGCTCGGGGATCACGTCCATGTNCCTTGTCCTAATTCCAGAACCTTGTCCTAATTCCAACCTAACCCTGACATAATTCCATGTCTTCCCCTCAGGTAAAGCCCTGCTCCCTTGGCAGGGGCTGCAGTGGGAGCACAGGGATGCTCTGGGTCAGCCCCAGTACAGCTCCAGTGTGGGGTGGCTGAGCTGCAAACACAGCAGCTCTGTGAGCTGGAGCAGCCTTATTGTGCTCCAGGACCACACAAAAGCAGAATGTGGGGGCTTGATCACACCAGGTCCTTGATTTCTTTACTTGTTCAAGTTTTGAAGGGTTCAGCTCCCACTCAGACAGAATGCCAGCACTCATTATGGGGACACTTTGAGAAGGGCTGTTTCCAGTTCTAGCAGGTCATTCTCTTTTCCAGGACCAAAAAGAACAAGGATTTCCAGAGACAAGCAGTGATGGCTTTGGGCAGTGACCTGAACTGTGGCAAACTACCTCCAGGTTTCCCTTGTGTAATATGCCTCCTTTATTTTCTAACTGAGCAACAGCTTCAACACACAGCCAAGAAAAGCAGGTGCATTCCCAGAGGCTACCAGGCAGCAGAAAGCAGACATGGGGCTGTGATCTCAGGAAAATTCTGTCCTTTTGAGAAACACATGGAAAAAGTGCACCCAGTCATTCCCCAGGAAACCTGGTCTCCCCTTTTGATAATTCTGTAATCAGACAAGAACCTTAGGCAAAAAACCCAGACCTCCTTCAAGAGAAGCATTGCAAGTGTCTGCTCTCAATAAACAAGTTATTCCTTAAAACAAGTACTGGCACCTGCTCTTTTTCAGTAAGTCAGAAAAAAGTGCAAACTTTCAGGAGGTGGCTTCTGCATTTCATCGCACAAACTCCATGGCTTTCAGTCAGTTATTACAGATAAAGATCAGATGAAGACAGTCCAGACCTATCTCCAGGATCTGTTTAAGGGTTTATATTAACAGACTTGGAAAGCAGCTCCCTTAATCTGCAACCAATCATATGGACCAAGCTTCAGAAGAGATAACAATAAACACTGACACACTGTGTGGCTTCAAAAGATTTATTTTCAGTCCTTGAAGTAGACTGGTGCTGCTTTTGCTCATTTTTTTTTTTCTGTTACAGTTTTGGTTTTCACACAAACAGTAGTGAGAATGTTTTTGTTGGTTTTTTTAAATTATTTAAAAGTGCAGCTTTGGCAGGAACAATCAGCCTAGTAGAGTTAATCATCTGTATTGCCTTTAAAAAATGTACTTACTAAACCATGATTTTAAAAAAGTTAAAAGCTGTCAAGAACATTTAAAAAAAGAGTAGGAAAAGGGCAAAGAGCAAACACCTGGATTCTAGAAACTGTGTATGGAACAAGAATCACCACAGTACCCAGAATGTGGATAGCACAGTCCCAGGTCATATTCCATACTCACAGCCCCTCTTATTTTGCAGATTTGAGGGCTTATCCATCAGGGAAATGGATTGTCCCAGGGGACCAGGCTGAAACATATACAGGGAGGTCTGCAAAACTCAGAGGGACAGAGCAGCTGCCTGAGGACAGATCCTCATCTGCAACTGGTCTGGCCAGGCTCAGTTTGGTCACTCAGCTTCCTTTCACCTGGAGGTTTCACTTGGCCCAGGCATCCTGTGGGGCTGCAAAGGCACCACAGCTTGTTTCTGGACTCCATGGATGGGACAATCACCTGTCCAGAGGTTACACTCCTGGTCAGCCCCAAGTCACAATTTACAGGAAGGGGATCCCCAAGGTGGCTTTAACCATCCCCACTTGCAGTGGCTGGTGCTGGACCCCGAGATCTGCCCGCAGGATGAGCCCCAGAGCAGACAGAGGCTGTCCCTGCAGGCAGCTGTGCCCACTCCAATGGGCTGTGCAGGCAGATCTCTGTGTACATTCCCACATTTCCCCTATGATCAGACAGACGTGGGATTGCATTTTGGGGAGGTCAGGAGGGGAAGAACTAAGTCCAAAGTAGGAACAGGAGGATGGAGCAGAGAAGGCACTTATTTCTTTGCACCCATGAAGCAGCTCTCAGGGGCTTTGTCCATGTCTGGCAGCTATGACCATTAGGAACCTGTCCTGACAAGCACAGCTCTGAATCCATATGCTGGGAACAAAGTAGCTCCTCGTCTGAGAAATGCAGGAAGGGCAGAGGAAAGACTAAAATCACAGGATGTTTTTTGTTCGTTTTGGTTTCACATTACACTTGGTGCTACAACTTCTGTCTAACAGATCAAGTTGGCTAAGGGATGCAGCAGAAAGACACAAGCTGGGGGTCTCCAGCTTCCCTTGCTGTTCCTCTAAGGCAGGTTAGTTGAAAACTAGGACTGTGCACAGTAAAGAGTAACAAAGCACAGATAACCTCTGTTACAGACCAGCAAAGCAAACAGTGCCCATTTTCCAGCCTGTCTTCTTCAAGGGAGGCTGGCTATGTCTCTCTCTGGAGGTGGACCAGAAGGTTTTGGGTTGCTTTCATTGGCTTTTCCTTCAAACATCATGACCCTGCAAAACACAACAGATATTGCCCATTTAGAAAAAAGCAAATGCATATTTATTCATCATTGGGGGTAGCATTCTCTGCTGAAAAAGAGCATCTGGCTCCCCTACAAAGAGCACTCGATATTTAACAAAGCAGGGAAAGCCAACAGAGGGCAGTGCTGCCAGGCTGGCTTTTCCAGCAGCTACCAGGTTCCCAAAGTCTCTGCCGGTTTTCCTCTCCGGATTAGCACATTTTATTTAGCCAGCCACTTCCGAAATCCCCTGGGCACACACTGCATGCCAAGTGTTCCTGATACGTAAAAGCAAATACCACTCCTGGCTCACCTTGCACATAACCACACAGCAGAACATTCAGAAGCCAGCACCGAGCAAGCAACAGCAATTACAGCCAGGGGAGAGAGCAAAAACAAGGAGCAAAGGCACTGGCTGTAGGAATCTCAAGCATTTTGCAACCACTAGCAGTGTCTTCCTCCCTGAGGACTGCAGCTACGCTGGGAATGCCAGCTGCCTCGATGGATCAAAGGGCTGTACTGCTCTTAGGACGAGTTTTACATTTCTGCTCCTGCTCTACAGGGTCCAGCAGACAATGGGGTGTCTGTTAGCAAGAGAAGGGACCTGTTTGTGAAAGCTGCTGCAGTTGGGAGGAGGGATGGAAGATATGGGACAGGCTGCAGGCTCAGTCTGGTTCTGTGGAGAAAAAGGAGGAGCAGGGATGTCAGAAGTCTGTGTCTGCTTGGAAGAGGAGCATCACAACAGAGACCCAGCACACAGTGGGGAGAATCTGCCAGCAAACATGTCCCAGGCTTAGAGAAACCACGTGAGAGGTGGGTGCAAGATTCTTCCTCCCAACCTGCCTGGAAAGCTGGCTGTGTTTCTAAAGCTGCCTTCAAAAAGGGGAATGGAGGATGGAGAGGATCAGCTCCTATTCATGGCCATTTCAGACACAAAAGCAAGGCCAGCCTCTGAGCTGTGGAAGGAAATGCCAGGCTTCAATGGGATGGAGATGGAGCCAAGCAAGTCTTTGGAAGCCATTTGTTAGAGCAGCACTTTCAGAGCCCTTTGAGAGGGCAGAGGGGGCCGTGGGAGGCTGGTGCTGGCAGCCTGTGCCACAGAAAACCTCTCCCAGCACGAGCCAGCTGTTTGAAGCATGTGTCCCATCTCCATCCACTGCCCGTCCCTCAGATCAGGCAGGGATGGAACATCCTGTGGGAAACAGGAGCCAGCACTACTGGTACTGGCAGGACCGTCATTCACTCGAGTCCTGCCACCATCCACAGGGGAAGTCTGTGTCCCCAAAGCCAGCAGGATCCTCAGGGAAGAGACGGGAAGGAGCCCTGCAGTGCTGAATGCCTGCCCACCCTCAGGAAAGGAGGGGGATGGCTCCCATGGAGCACGTGGGAGGAAGCCTGTGCTAACACACAGCAGGCAGCTCTGCTGGGAGCACCGGCCACTGCTCAGCCTTGACATGGGCTCATACACCCTCTCAGGGCACCCTGCCAACTCCCCTGCACAAGGATCCTTGTCTCCCTCCAGGAGCACTGAGTGTGCACAGCTCCAGCTCCCCCAGACAGAACAGTTTGTGCTTCCCAGCTTCCCAACAGAGCAGCTCAGGTGCTGCTGCCCTCCCCAGCCCCATCCCAGAGCACTCACAGCTTCAGCACAGCAGAGCGTTTCCCCAGCATCACATTGACAAAGTCCTGGTACGAGATGGTGTCGCTGACCCCTCCAGTCACCTCCGAGATCATCCTCTTCAGCTCTAGGTGTGTCTTGGGAGCCCCCAGCTTCTCCATCATCCTTTTGACAGACATCAAATCTACAAGAGCAAGGCTGCTGTCAAGGGGTGACCCCACTGAGCACAGGAGACCAATGAATTCCCACCTCACCCATGGACTCTGTGGCTGACAGCATTAAGCTGTTGCCAAAAGCCACAAGAAGCCTTCCAGTACAGCTCCCTGCCACTTTGCCCAGCACAGAGCATCACTTCCCAGTTGTGCAGCTCAAGATACAAGTACTACACACTCAGGGAAGAGTGACAACTCTCCAAGTGCTCCAGAGACACGTGGGGACTGCTCTCTAGCTGGATTGTGGTGCCAAGAGTCACAAGGATGGGGAGGAGGGAAGCAACACCAGGATTAAAGCTGGAGACAAACAAGCTGTGGGGAGCAGACGCCCCTGCCCATCGCCACAGGCTATTTCCTCCCATTGCACTGCTGCCTGCTGAGACCTGTGGGCCCCTTCCCTCCCGGAAGATCTGAGTCAGGCCTCTTCCAGCTCTCCACAGGCTTCAGTTCTGCTGGAAGATGTGTGGAGGAGGGGAACGAGGCAGCTGCCTCCTAGAAGGGCACAGTGCACAAGTGGTTACACTTCAGTGTCAGCTGCAGGTCTGCAGGAGGCTGGAACTTTACGTAACTGGGGCTTTCTGGACCCAAAACAGGGCTGCTCAGCTGAGCCAGACTCACACCCAAGTCTTTGCTTCCCTTTGCTCCCCTCCTTGCAAAGCAAAGAGCCTCTCTGCACCAGAAGGGCTCATAGATTTATACAGCTCCTGCCTCAAGCCAAGCAAGCCCTAGGATTGTCCAAATCCTGCAGCTCCCCAGCTCTGAATTCCCAGCTTTGCAGCAGAGGACAGAGAGGAAGGCCTCAGTGGAGAAAGAGGGAGAAGAAAAAAAAGCATTTAGAGCAGAAAGAAGTAGAGGAGATAAACTGGACTTCAGGAGAAGAGTACTGAGAAGAGCTGAGATCTTGAAATAGGCAAGGAGAGACTGAAGAAGCTGAGAGGCAGGGGCTGGAGAGCCAAGGGAGCCCCTGGCTGGCAATCAAGATCCAAGCAAGGCTGGACATAGGAAAAAGCCACAAGTTTTCCTCAACACCATGAATGCAGAGGGAAGCAGCAAATTCAGCAGCAGACAGGCTGTGGCTCTTCCAGCCCAGCATCCCTCAGAGTCACTCACCAATCTCGCCTTGGTTGTTCAGGTCAAACTCCATGTATTTCTCTGCAAGAGACACAGAATTCAGTTAGCAGGACTCTGGAGCAGAGGGGTGCACAGGGTTTGGAGCACTGCCTGATTACAGCCCTGAAATAAAGCATTTGGGGAGAAGATTGATATACTGCTGAATGCAAAGTTCAGAGGGGGAGACCATCTCGTGGCCTGGCTTTAGCACCCTTATCTCAACTCTAGGGCTCTAGAGTTAAGTGCTCTGTAATTGTGGCTGCTTTTCATTTAAGCTGAAGGAAAACACTGGCATGAGAACAAGGTATCAGCTGGCTATGAACAGCGTTAAGAGGTTTCCAGCCAGAAAAACAAAGCTCTGGAACAGCCTCCCAGAAGGAGTAGCAAGGAAAACAAACCCCCGAGCACTCCTGAGATGAAGCTTGATCGGATTAGAAGGGGATTAAATGACGCAGTTGCCTGCAATAACGAGGGACAGACTCCACCATGCTCCCACTGCTGTGCTCACTCCCAGAGCAGCACCTGCCAGGAGAGATGCTCAAGGACCACATCAAGAGGGTGAAGCCAAGAACATGCCTGGGCACTGTGATGCTGGAGCAGGTTGTTTGCTTTTCCAGCCTGCTGTCAAACACCGCTGACTTAAGCAACTCCAGCATTGTCAGCGAGAGGCAGAGGCTGCTCCAAAAGGTCAGGTTGGCTTTGCAGGACAAAAACTCACATGCTGTAACAGGCAGAGCACTGATTTGAGTTAGAAAATTCAGGAATTCAGTCCTGTGCAGTTTCTGCCCTTTGAAGTGGCACACCTGAGCCTCCTACACAGCCCCCACCCCTTGCTAGCTGTTCCCCATTTAGACTTTAAGCTCTTCAGGCAAGGATTTGTCTGTCTTACAGACCATACAGCTCCCAGCACTGCAGGGGCCCCCCATCACCTCAGCTCTACTAAATGGAAAGAGCAAGATGCCTGCTGGCACCATCCATCCATGCTGAGATGGAGAAATCACCCTGCAGTGAGCACTCACAGCCTTGGAGGACTCAAATTAACCAAGCTCTTCCAGGCTGCTCCTTTGCCCTGGGAAGGAAAATGGAAAAGACCTTTTGCCTCTGCTCCAGGGACACCAGAAAGCATATGAGCAGGAACAGAGAAGTGGCAGGCTAATTTAAGGAGCCAAAGGGAAGAGTGGTTATTTCACACATCCGAGTCTTGCCAGGATCTGTGCTTCCAAAGGAAATTGTTGGGCTAACTGGACTGATGGGCAGGAGGCAAAGGAAAGGCTTGGCATGTCCTCACCTAGGTCTCAGCCCATGGATTACTGCTGCCAAGAGCTGCAGGACAGGACAGACCTACGGAAATACCATGTACAAACCAAAGCCGTTCATGCTTCAGGCAGGAGTAAATGTCTCCCTTCAAGCATCAAACAACCAATCCTAGAAGAGATCAGGGCTGTAACACACATATTTAGGGGCCAGAGTGATGCTTCATGTGGGACTGTCTCTCCCCACACTCTGCCTCATCAGAATGACCCTGTGCATTTTAATTGCCACCTCCCTCACCAGGACCAGGCACCCCTGCACATGCCTGGGGCACAAACCCTGCTCTGCCATGGCCATGCCCAGCACATGTTTTCTTTTCTTCTGAGCTGACACTTAGCCAGCAGTGCAGAGAACAGAGGCAGCTTTACATCAGCCTCAGCTCACACATTCATGTTTCCCTCCCACCCCAGCAGTGGGGATAGAGTGGGGCAAACACCACGCATGGTTCCTCCCTCACAAATACATTTACACAAACACTGCATGGGGGCTCCATCTTTGCCTCCCCCAGGCTGGGAGGGGGTGGGGAAGTGGGAAGGACAGCAGAGAAGAAATATTCCCCCCATTATCACACAATGAGCCAATTGTTGGGGGAGCTGGAGGAGGCCTTGGAGAGAGGGACAGGCCACGGAGACAAACTCACGAGGCAGCAGGAAGAGATGCCAAAGGCTCTCGTTACAGGGAATTCTGTGCCTGTGACCTACAGTTGCAATGTTTGAAGAGCCCCAATTGTGATGGGAAAAAATAATGCGGGGCTGCAGCCAAAAGCCAAAGCTACACAAAAGGCAACACAAAGAGATTGGGGAGCACAGGAGGCTCCTCTGTGCCCAGCAGTGTAAGGGATCACAAAACGCCAGCCAGCTTCTTTCTTGCTGGATTGCAAAGCCAAAATTCAAAGGGAAATAGCAGACAATATCTGAAATGGAAGCAAGGTCAGGTTTTATTTGGTTAGAGCCAGGCTGAGCACAAGCCTCGAGGCAGCGTGACGCAGGCTTGTTTTCTCAACTGCCTTCAGCCACTGCTGGGATAGAAAGTGGGTTCACCAGAATAACCCTGCCAGATCTTGTCCTGTAACCAGTCTGGGGACAAGCTCCAGAGGACTCCAGGCTTTTGAGCTGTTTCTCTATCCCCTGTCCCAGCAAAAGGCCCAAACCTAAGCCCTAGATCTGCTGACCCACTGGAGTCAGGCTTTGGCCAGAACCAGACATATCAGTGCTGTTCCCTCTGATGTCAAGGGGCTGGGAAAGGACTAAAGAAACTTTTGGAGAGAGGAAGTCCCCAACTCCTCCACAAAGCAGCTGACACTTCTGCTTTGTGGAATGAGGCCCTGTTACTAACTGAAACAAAAAACCAAAAAAGTCCAGCTATTGCATGGTCCATTATGCCAGTTAGCTTGCTGGGTAACTAGACAGAAACCATCCTCCTTTGCTGCTCCCCAGGGTTTGCCCACACAGCAGGTTTTGCAGTAACAGCAGCTGCCAGGCAGGATGTCTGTAGGGTGACATGTCCCTGCCCTGCAAGTGGGAGAAGCACAAAGGCTTGTGTGGAAAACACCTCTCCTGAGAGTTTCACCAAGTGCCACAAGCAAGGGGGAAGGCATCCATCCCAGCTCAGTCACTTGGATTTGGCAGAGAATCTCAGGCTGGTGAGATACAAGTGCTGAGGAAAAGAATCTGGTTCAGAGCAATTATGCTCAAAAGACAGGGAAACCCTGCAGTTCTCACCTTTGAACACTGCCAACTTCTCCTCCAGGTCTTTTTCATTACTGAACTTTGGGTCACAGAGAAACTCCTAAAACAAACAAAAAATATCCTCAGGGTTAAAGATGGAAAGGAGGAAACACCCCAGAGGGCAGAAAGGCAGAAGGCTCACACAATTCCCAGAGTCATGGCTGAGCAACAGCACCAGGAGACTTGAAAATGGGCTGAATCCCTCCACACCTTGTCATTAACATTCCTGTGCAAGGGAAATCCCTCTGATATCTCAGATCTCCCACTGGCAGCTTGAGGGAGCACTGGACCCCACCTGCCTTTGGAACAACTGCATGAAACAGGAGTGTTCTTGCTCACCCAAGGTTTCAGCTCCCCATATCTCTGCTTAAGCACACTTAGCACGTGGATTGGGCACTTGTTTCTAGCAAGGGCTCCTAGTCCTTGCAAAAAGCACTCTTATCTTAGATTTCAAACTCTTAGATAAACTCAGAGGGCTTGCAAATAGAGCTGGCAAAGTTTGCAGAATGTCATATGCCCAAGAGAATGGGTATTTTGGTCTCAGGAATTCTCTCATACCAAATATCCATTTTCTCCCTCTACCCTGCTCAGGCTAGAAAGGAAACCCTGGATCACTTCTGGTCACTTGGCCTTAGCCCCACCTCAAAACCCTTCAGATACCAAAGAGAACAGAGCACAGCTTGCACAGCCAGCTCTTCTGCTGTGCCCTGCCAGCAACACTCCCCACAGCTGTGAGCAGCAGGGTCCTGCTCCTGTCCCTGCCCTCCCACACCGTCCAGCTCAGCTTAATGACTCGATCTGTGTTCAGCAACAACACCACATTCTTCAGTGTAGAAATCATTAACATCTGCTCAGCTTATGCATGGCCTGTCCAGGACAAACCCCTCGAGGGGTTAGTGGATGGAGGGCTGAGGCTGTTCCCTGCACTGGGAATGTGTTCCTCACCACTGCTCCCCATGCTCCTGGGGAAGGCAGGAGGTCACCAAGAGCCTTGTGTGCTGATCACTGCTGGTCCCCTCCACTGGGACAGGGGAGCTTGGAGTGCTCAGGGAGTCCTCAAACCTTCACTGCCAGTTAACCACTGCTATGCAAGTCTTCTACCTGCAGCTGAACTGGGATTTTGTAGGAGGCTCACTAGGACAGAAGTGACTGCCACCCCCTCCTCCCACCCCAGAAACTCCAGGTGGGACACCAGAGACCATGGCCACCAAACCACTGTTTGGTTTCCCTCATCACCATGGTCACCAACTCAAACTAAGAGTTGTGATGAAAAGCAACATTCCCAGTTCCTTCTTTTGCTTTCCTTTGCCAACTCAGTTTCATTTAGCTCAGTTATTTCTACCCAGGGGTATCTTTTACCAGCCCAACACAAAGGGCCCAATTCAGCTTCGAGACCTGGGCTGAGGCAGCAGCAGGAATCACCAGAGACCAGAGTAGTGTTACCTGCTGCCATCACCACTGAATAGCCTCTGGAGAAGGCAGACATCACTGAAAACCAAAACAGGGCCAAAACACCTCCTGGCCACCAGGTCACAGCTCCATTCCTGCCATGCAGGAGCAGCAAGCAGCTTCCACCTCCCAGCAGGGCAGAGGGCAGCAAGAAGCAGCACAGAAAGGGTGAAGACTGCAGGGAATGCATCCATACATGATGGCTGAGGGACACATGGCCAGGAGCCCACCAGCCCCTGGCAGCATGATCCAAGAGCAGCACAGATGACTCTGCACACAGGATTAGGACTTAGTTCTGTTGTGTTTCAACTGGATGGGGGCTGGAGAGCCCACCAGCACCACAGTTCTGCTCCAGGTGCAAGGAAGCACCAAGGGGCTGTATTTGAAAGGCATTCCACTCTCCACATTGTGTGTGAGCTGGGCTGTGACTGCGATAAGGAAAACACTCACAATGGCACACAGGAATTCAGTCCCCAGGGCCTGTGACTCAATCTCAGAGTGGCTGAAGTTCCTCCTAGAGCCCTTTGCTAAAGTTCCCATTTTATGGGGCATGTTCTATTAATAAGAACTGCTTTAAAAGCCTCTCCCCCGCTCCTGCCCTGAACAGCCTTTCTTGAGCTGTTGAGAGACTTTTCTAAGCCAATAAACTCAGCCAGACAAGTCACAGCTACCTGCAAGACAACCTGAACAAAGCCAGATCTATCCCTGCTCCCGAAAAAAGGTGACTCCAGCTGGCAGGCCAAGCTCTCACTGGGATGTTGAAGCACTGAATGCCAGCCACTCTCCCTGCAAGGCTGGGATGGGCTGAGGGATGCTCGTGCCTCCCTGGACGGGAGCAGCAGGCACCTGCTCTCTAACAGGCTGAATTCTTCCCTGCAGCCCAGAGCATTAGAGGGTAAAACAAGGTTGAAACTAATCTGTGCTGGATTAGAGCTGCCACCTTGATGCACGAGGCTGGACAATGTGATTGCATTGCCCGAAAAGAGGGGAAAAAGCAATAGGGGAGCCTGGAGGAGTCTTTCAGGCTGGAAGAGAGAAGTCAGTGCTAGGACTCAGCCATCTTTCAGCAGCACACATGCACTCAGTGCACTGCCTGCCAGACCCAGATCCCAGTGAGAGCTCTGGGGTAGAAACCAGCCAGGAAAACAGAGCTGGAGGGAGCTAAGTGTTAGGATGAGACAATGAGATTAAGCCTGATAGGAATTTGGCCTGATAGGTTTTATTAGGAGCACTTGACTGTTTTACAGCCTTAGGGCTCTTCAGTGCTGGGGAAACCCCCTCCTTGGCTCCAGCCACAGTATCAGCCCAAGTTTCTGTATCAGCTGTTTGTCAGGGAGGTGTGAGGCTGTTTGCTGCACTCCCCCATTGCCACATCGAGCTGGCAAAACACAGCAGCGTGGGGGTTGCTGCCCAGAGCACGATGGCTTCTGAGAATCCATGGGCATGTGCCACCCGTGCTATCTGCAGCTTGGCTCTGAGCTGCTCAAACCCCACCTCGTAGTGCTGAGCCAGCACACAGGGCAGCAAGGATGCAAACAAGCAGCTCTGTCAGTGGGAAGTCACGTAGCTTGTTTCATTTTTGTCCTCCAAACCTCAGCCAAAGAAAAAACCAGAAGTGATGTGAGCTTAGGGGAGAGATAGGAACCTGTCCCCTGCGTGGGAGCAGCCCCAAGGCCTGGGACACAGCAGTGGCACAGCAGCAGCATCCCAGGCGCAGCACAGCTTCCCAGACTCAATCCTACAGCTCCTACCAGCTTAAGGATTGTGTATCCACCTTGCATCTGTGTGATGCTGGAGGATGGCTCTGGAGAAGCAGAAACTGCAGTAATTGGTACAACACAGTCCCTTCATCCTCAGCCTAAGGGCCAACACCACCTTGGCTAGGGGAGCTACACACCTTGGTGCAGGGTGTGCTGTGTCTGCCTTCCAGCAGCAGGTTACAAAGGCTCCTTTCTAGCCAAGTGCTCTTATTCTACACCTTATGCCATGACACCTCTTTTTCCACTCTTATTCCGCAGCACATCCTAATTTCTACTTAATTGAGTAATTTCTAATGACTTAATTCCCTCTCCAGTGACCTAAACTTCACCTCTACTGTCTCAGTAGTGGAGCGTGCTGTCTGGTGGAGCATATTGCCACTTTTCATAGCTTAGTCAGTGTGAGGGCAAGGTGAGCCCATCTCCTCCGGGCTCTCATCTTGTACAGTGATTTAATTTCTGCATTTGTAACACCAAGGTGCCACTGACTAAAGGAGCACCTAGAAGTGCTAGAAATCCCAGCGCTGTTTGCTTCAAGGTCAAAACCTTCTTTTCACCCTCAGAACGGCTCTTAGCTGGGAGGGATGCCAACAGAACTGCCCCCACAACCATGCCAAGCAAGGGACAGGGTAAGCCTGAAGCTCAGGGGAGAGGACCTTGCCTGACCCTGGCATGAAGGGCACGAAGCCCAGTGCACTTTGCACTAATCCAGGAGGTGCCATTCCCCCTGCCCAAGGCTTGTGGGACGTTCAACCATCCTGGGAAACATATTCACCCGCTGTAATGAAAAGCTAGGAAGGCTGGAGTCAGCTCTGAGCAGCAGAAACTTCTCATTCCGGGAAGAAAAAGTTGAAGCGCTCGATACAGCAGAGGGGAGGTTGAACAATAGCCCCCATTCTTGCTGGAGCATTTTCCCAAAGGGAATTTCATAGCAGCCAGCCCCCGAGCGCCCACCAGCCCGCTCGGACCCACCGATGTGAGATGCACGGGGAGGAGAGCGCCGCCGGAGAGGGCACGGCCAGCAGCGGAGGGGATGGAGAGCGATCCCCGTCGAAACCGCGCTTCCTCCTCCGGCCGGATCCCCTCTCCAAAGGGGTTTGGGCAGAGGGGTCGGCAGCTCCTCCTGCNGGCATCGCCCCGCGTCGGGAGCGCAACGCGGTGCCCGCGGTGGCCTCCGGGTGCCCGAGCACGGGGAGAGGCACCGCCGCCTCTGGGCTTCCCGCAGGAGGGAAGGGACCGGCTCCCTCTGCCCCCACCGCCCGCCGGGTGCGACTCCGGGACACCGGGGATCGCTCCGGAGCTGCCCCGGGGGCGGCATCGCCCCGCCGGTACCGGCGGCAGAGGGGCAGGGCCGGGATGGTACAGCCGCTTCCAGGCGCTGCATAAACCCTGGAGCAGCGGGGAAAGGGATGGGCCGAGAGACAGTCACGGCCGAGGTGATGCGTGTCGCTGCCATGCGTGTCCCGGCCAGGGTCGCAACCCCTCACGGTGGCAGCCTGACACCTTATGTTAAAATCATGTACTAACGTGGAGTGTAGTGGGAATTTTCAGACATTTCCCTCTTCATCACCCCAAATGCAGCCGCATTTCAACCCCTGCTCTTTAAAAGCAGCAAACTCAGGTACAGTGTGCTCTCCTGCTGCCACACATCGTGGATGGACAGCTGTGTGTTATATTAAGAATTTTTAATGGAGACAGCTCTAGGCAGGTGGCACCAGCTGAAAACACAGAGTTCCAGGGAGAGCAGGAGGCAGCATGAACAACATCTTCAGCAGCAGGCACACAGCAGAGGCTTGACATTTCTGTAAGAGCAGCAAATTTGTGTGTTCACTGGAGATGTATAATTGTCCTCCCAGAGAGACAATAAGTGGCCATGGCTCCCTGCCTCTGGCCAAGCCGGAGCACGCTGTGCTCTCACTGTTTCATGGTTTTGCTTTCCCAGAGCTGTCCTTGGGCAGCAGCAGGGGAGCCCCTGCCATCACACCCCCACAGAACTGCAGCTCTGGCACCCCACTCCTTGGGCAGCTCTTGTGCAGAATTAGAAGGATGATGGCTTTGTCCTCAGTAGGAAAATCCTGCGTTCCTTCCAGACCATTGGACTCACCAGAGATGTTGCTGGGGGAATTCAACATCGATGGCAGCAATTTTACATAAATTACACAAGACTTCAGCAAACCTGATTTGCAGCACTGTGAGCAGAGAAACATAGGTGAAATTGGTTAAAAAATGAAGCAAGCTCCAGCCTGGGGGCTCATTTCTGCTCTTATGGGAATGACTTCAGCTACCTGGAGTCACCAGCACAAGGTGGGCTGAGCCAGGACCTGGCTTGTCCCGCAGCCCAGCCCACACGGGAGCTTAGGGGAAAGTAAATGCCTTTCCTTTAAAGGCAATACAGGCACTGACCTCTGCCACCCCGTGGGAGTGACACAGGAAGGAGCGGGTGTCCAGCTGTTCCCCATCCAGTCTGCACTGGCTGCACGCCTGCTGCCACCAGCCAGCTCCTCTCCAGCAGGGCACGGGTGCTAATGCGGGGCTGTGGGTGCTGCTGCTCTGACACCTCCCTGGCCTGCATCCCTGTCACCCAGCCCCTGGGACTGGTGGCAATTGGCTGGTTTATAGCCATGCCTGGTGACATTCAGTGAGCCAGGCAGAGCTGGCTGTAGCCTTATGTTGTTACCCTGGAGCAGCAAGACCTCAGCTCCTCTCATACTGAAGCAGGCTGAGGATGTCCCACCTGCCTTCCAGGAGCTGGGTGAGGATCCATCTTTGCCTCTGCTTTGTTTCTGCTCATTAATTTACCCCTCCCTGCTGTGAACTCCCTTCCCTTGGGAAGCAGGCAAGCTGTGTGCCCTGTGGCAAGCAGCTCCCTGCCTGGCTTCACCAGGATTCCTGTCTGCACCTCTGTGACCACAGCCCTGAGCATGACACTGCAGGGTGCTGTGCAGCAGGACCAGCTTCCAGCACGTGTGTGAGAGCCTCTCTCATCTCCTGGGGCAGGAGGGTGTGCCAGGCAAGTATAGCTTGGGTACATCACATACTTGGGAAGCTGTCCCTGCCCTGTGCACCATGCTGTGATGGGAAAGGAGGAATGGAGGAGATCTGTGAGGATTCTTTGCTCACTGCAGTGGGAGATCAGCCCTGGAATGGCTCCATATTCTGCACAGAAACATTGGTGTCTCCTGGTAGGTGGGTGTCCCCCCATCCCGAGGACAGAGGTGGTGGCTGGAACCTTGCTGCAGGGTGCTTGGGATGCAGAGCCTGAACAGGTGTGGAAAAGGACCTGGGGTGTGATACTGTAGGGAGGGCAGTGTGAGAGATTGATGCTGGTGAATGCAGTGTCCTTCCCTCTGCCATTCCCTGTGCAGGGTGGGCACAGAGGGCATGTGGCAGCAGCCAGCGACCTGTCACTTCGGGCAGCTCTCAGGGAGGCTCCGCAAAATGTCCTCCAAGTTCTGCTTGTCAGCCCGGATCTCAGCCAAGTCACTCTCAAATGCTTGGATCTTCTCCTGCTGCCGTGCTGCCTCCTGCTGCAGGAGCCTGAGCTGGCTGGCCAGGGGTCCCGGCGTGGCCAGGCGCAGCCACAGCTGCTCCAGCTGCAGCCTCCCAGTGCTCAGCACTGCATCCACATCCATGTCCTGCTCCAGGTTACCTGGGAAAAGGGGAAGAGGGCATGGATGAGAGCTGAGAGTGGGACAGGAGATGTTCTGGATGTACTCCACGGCACCAGGCAAATTACAGGGAGTGGGTGCAGCAGGGCATGGAGGCTTTGCAGCTTCTCTCTGATCACAGATAAGCAAAGAGAACTGTGGCTTCAGGCAGGGCCTGGGCACTTCTGTCTCTCTTACAAATGGGTCATGGTTTCCGCCCTTTTGCAAAATTTCTTGGATGCAAGAGTCAGAAATATATCCAGGTGATAAAAACAGGAGGAGCTGGAGCAAGACCAGCCAGCAACAAGGAGCAAACCCAGTCTAGCACAGCCCTCAGTTCCAAAGGGATTTTGCCAGCCTTGCTCTCCCTGAGGATCCCAAGGGAGATCAGTGTACACAGAGCAGACATGAGCACACACATTCAGCAATCCCAAATTCATTCTTCATGAGGTTTTTCCTCAGGACACAAGCCTTAGAGAAGCTTTGCTGAGACCATGGATGATCTCAGCCAAAGAGCACTCAGCTCAGCCTGGATGGCTATCAAGCAGAAGTACCAGTGAGCAGAAGAGCCCTGGCCCCTGGGAGCCCAGCCCTTTCCCTGGAACCTGCACCCATTTCCCCCCAGGTCTCACCTAGGCTGCTCAGCAGGTTGTTCAGGGTCTCGATGTCTGACATGAGCGAGCCCCGGGCTTCCTGGAGACTCTTTGCCATCTCATTCACCTCTGACCCCACCTTCCAATAGAGACAGACACCCAGATCAGGGACACCATTGACCCTTTTGTGGATAGTAGAGGAGATCCCAGGAACATCCCCAAGGCATTGTCCCTACAGTGGAGCTCCCAAGCCAGGTTGGTCCCTATGCTTTGGGCTGTGGACAAAACTGCTTCCATGCTCTGGAGGACACAGCCTCCCCAAGGGGACCACACTGACCTGCTGTGCTTCCTCCAGGTCTCCCCTGAGCTTCTCAGCCATGTGCTCCTGCCGGGACAGCTCCCACTGGGTCTCATTGGCACGTGTGGCGAGCTGCCTGGCGTGTTTGAGAGCGTGTTTGCCCTCCTGCAGCACAGCCCGTGCCCTCTGCAAAGGGACAGAGTTGGGGACAGTCACCTGGGGACATGCAGCCCTGCCTGCAGCAGCCTGGGCTCTGTGGTGATGGCTGCCAGCCTGGCCATGCCCAGCAGCTCCACCCCACAGCCCTCAGCTCAGACCTTGGCACTCTCCTCAGAGACTTGCTCAGCCTCCCCAGCTGTCCTCTGGGCTGCGGTGGAGATGGACAGGGAGTTTCCCAGTGTCCTCTCTGCCTGTTTAATCTTCCTCTGAGCATCCACCATCACTCTGTCCCGTACAGTGGCCATCCTCCTCCTCAGGGCAGCCTGACTCTTCCGATGCCCCAGCACCTTCTTCATGCCTATGGGAGCAACCTGGCTGTCACCAAACTGTCCACTTCACTCCTTGTCACCTGGTGAGAGCCAGGTTGTGGTTAGAGATGCTCTGACTGGTGCCTTTTACCTCCCAAGCTGGCCAGGAGGGACTCAGCATCGGAGAGCACAGCTTTTCCTCGGGAGACTGCTGTGGTGGCCATGTCATGGGCAGTGCCAGCCTGGTCCTGCAGCTGGAGAGGAGAGGAGGAATGAGGCTGTGGAGTGGGTGAAGAGCTGCACCCAGCTGGGGAATGTGGGGTGTTGCTCCTGTTTGGCAGGGGAGCTCCTAAGGACATGTGGGAGTCCAAGGGAAGATGTCTCCAAAACTTCCTCTCCCAGCTCCCTGGCTGCAGGCATGGTCCCTCCAGTTGCTGGAGTAGCAGGGATGGGGCTCCCCATTCACATGAGCAGCAATTACCTGTTTGAAGGCACGAGTCCTTTGCAATTCCTGGTGCAATCCAGCTGCCAGTGTGCGGGATGCCTCCACAGCCTGCTGAGCCAACGGCTCCTGGGCCGCTGCTGCCTGCTCCAGCACTGCCAGGTCCTGCTCCAGGTCTCCAGCCTGCATTGGCAGCACCTTCTGCAGGATCAGGAGTACCAAAGGCTCCATGAGACCATCTCCCAGCTCAGGAGGCAGGACTGGTAAAGCAAGAAGTAGGGATGCCAGCAGGAGCTGTAGCTTGGGTGCTGCTCACCTTCCCCAGAGCAGCCACCTGCAAAAGTCTCTCAGCCAGGTCAGCATGTGCCTGTTCCACGGCTGCCAAAGCTCTCCTGGCCTCCACTGCCACCTCTGCCATGCCAGCACCCAGCTCCTCCTGCGCCCGCTGGATTTCCTCATACCTACATGGACAGGACACTGCTGTCAGCCAGGCCTCTCTGGTCCCTTGAAGGATGAAAAGGACAACTTGAGCCCTGGCCATGGCCATGGATATAGCAGGAAATTCTGGGGGCTTTTCCTGAACTCCCCCAGCACGCAGCACTCTGTCCCTCTGCTTTACAGCACTGTGGTGCAATGAGTGTGAAGGTGCTCAGCACGTGCCTGTTGGGCAGGTGCCAAATCACTGTGACCAAGTCCTGTAACAGGGACCTGGCCAGAGGAAAGAGGCCATGGTGCTCTGCCAGCCCTCCTTGCTGCCAGCCTCTCACCCAGTCTCCAGCTCGTACTGCATGTCCCGTGTCGTGTTCCCCTCCAGCAGGTTCCTCAGGAGCTCAGAGCTGGCATTGGAGGCACGCAGGGCTCTCCTGACCACTGCCTCCACCTGGGCCATGGAGTCCTTGTGGCTGTAGGGACAAGGACACCCAGAGAGGGTATCAGGACTGGCCTCNCCATGGAGTCCTTGTGGCTGTAGGGACAAGGACACCCAGAGAGGGTATCAGGACTGGCCTGCACCCTCAGCTGGGCTGACAGCTTCCTCTGCCTCTTCAACTCTTACCTCTTGGACAGAGCCTGAGCCTCCAGTGCCAAATGGCTCCAGTTTGTGGGCTGCTGTGGGATTTCCAGGGGAATCTCCTTGGAATGCAAACAGCAGCACTGAGACCCTGGCAGGGAGCAGGCACCCCTGGGCCCTGCCAGCCCAGCAGTACCAAGACCCTCCCAAAGGGCTAGAGCAAGGAAAATATCTCCTCTTGACTGAGCTGCAAGGAGGGCTATACCCACATGGACCCCAGGCTTTCCCGCTCACCCACACTGCTGCTCACACCCCACCCCAACAGTCCTGGCAGGCACATCCCAGTGTCCCCCAGGATTGCCACCAGCCCCCTCAGAGCTGCTGAGAGCCCCCACCGTGGTAGCCAGGGTGTCAGCAGCGTGCAGGATCTCCTGCTGTGCCGACTGCAGCACAGCCCCAATCTCCGAGAGCAGCGTGCAGGTCTTGGGGGATCCGTGATCAGAGCAGCTGCTGGCCCGGCTGGCATTGGTGAGACGGCCTTGTGCAGTGTTCAGTGCCCCTGCCAGCTGCCCCACCTGTACCAAGAGGGTGGCCCAGGCACCTGTGGGCAGCACAAACATCTTGTTGCCCATTGGAGTTGCTCAGGGCTTCCTGCTTCCCTGTGGGGCTGCCCCATGCCCCAGTGCCTGCCTCACAACTACTAATGGGTGCTCAGGAGGTCCCTAAGGAGGGACCCAAGAATTCAGCACCCAAAGGACACCCATGTGTTGGTGCTCAGCCCCCAATAATGCCCATCCCTGCCTGCTCCAAGGCCTCAGTGGTGTGAGCATCCCTGCAGTGCTCTGTGCTCCCAAACAGGCATGTCCCCTCCACTGTCCTTGACCCAGGTCACACCACACTGAGCCCAGTGCTCACCTGGGACCTCTTTGCACCCACCCAGCATGTCAGAGCACCCTGAGGGAGCACAGGATGAAATGGGTGGAAGGAAGGAGAGTCCCCTGTACCTCTGAGGAGGTGTGGGCTGGGCAGCCCATCTCCACGAGGTGCATCTCCCAGCATGGCAGACTGGCCCGGGTGGGTGTCACAGCCTGGTTTCTGCAGCCATTCCTCCATCTCCTGCAGCCTGGCCTTCAGCCTGTGAGCCTGCAGATGAGACATGGGGGGACATGGGGGAACATGGGAGGACATTGAGGCAGGGCAAGGGTGGGGTGCTGTGCCTGCTTCAGCAGTGCACAGGCTGTACCTCGTCCTTCACCAGCCCGTAGCAGGCAGGACACTGCTGGCAGCGGGAGCTCAGTGGGTCGAGGAAGAAGTTGGCCTGGCACCGGTCACACTTGTAGCCCACAAAGCCAGGGTGGCAGAGGCAGGTGCTGTTCTCGTGGCACTGCGGGGTGACGGAGCCCAGCGGGGAGCAGTTGCAGGCTGCAGTGGTGGCAGAAAGGCATCACACTGTGGCTGCCAGCCCCGCTTTAGGGACAAAGATGCAGCCCCCATTCCTGTTACCTCGGCAGCCCCTGGCAGAGAAGCCAAAGAAGCCGTGCTGGCATCGATCACATTTCCTCCCTGTGACACCTGGTTGGCAGGAGCACTGTCCTGTCAGCACGTGGCACCCGCTCTCCCGTGACCCTGTTGGGTGGCACTCACAGCTGGCACAAGAAGTGGAGGGTCATGAGCAGGCAATCAATGCAGAGAGCAGAGCTGGGAATGTGGAGCCACTGCTGTCCCCTGGCAGTCCCATGCCACGCCCCACATACCTCTTGCACCCCACAGTGGGCTCCAGGCCGTAGTAGCCAGGCTGGCACTGCCCACAGGCTCTGCCTGTCACATGTGGGAGGCAGTGGCACTGGCCTGTGCCAGGATCGCAGCCCTCCAGCCTTGGATCTGAGCCATTGGGATTGCAATCACAAGCTAGGGGAGACAAAATAACTGAGCTGCTGACAACGTGGAGAGCCATGTTCCCTCATCAACCAAAGAGAAGGAGCCACTGCAGGTCAGAGCAGGGGAGGATGGCACTGGAGCAAGACAGCCAAGAACATTCTGGAACACATAGGGGTAACCTGCACCATCCATCACCCTCTAAACCAGCTGGGCATCCCCTTCCACCCTCTGCCTTCTCTGCTGGGAGGATTTGGGCTGCAGGTGAGCAGTTCCTGGGGCTGTACGTACGTGCACACTTCCCAGCAGGGCTGGCAGCCAGCGCGTCCCCGTAGAAGCCGGGCTGACACCTCTCGCAGTGCTCGCCCATTGTGTTGTACAGGCAGCGCAGGCACCGGCCAGACACAGGGTCACAGTTCCCCACGGCATTGAGATCCACATTCCCATGACACTGGCACGGCTCACAGGGGTGCACGGGACCTCTCTGTCCCAGGGGGTCCCCGAAAAACCCATCATCGCAGAGCTCACAGTGCTTTCCTGGGGAAGGTGGAGAGGGGGGGAGCGTCCAGCCGTGCCAACGATGCCCACAGCCCCCGTGCCCACCCAGCCCCAGCCTCACCTCTCTGCCCCGGGGGGCAGTGGGTGCAGACCACCTCCCCACTGCCCGGCACCTCGGTGCAGGGCGAGCGGCCGGGGCAGGGGCAGGGCTTGCAATCATCAGAGCGCCCTGTGAAGGGGTTGCCGTAAAAGCCGGGGCTGCAGCGCTCGCAGGAGGGACCCTCTGTGTTGTGCAAGCACTGGCAGTGCCCTGCGGGGAGGAAAATGGGGCTGAGGGTCTGCGAAAACCCAGCCCTGATTAACAGCAGAGACCGCGGGAGGGATAGAGAGGCCAGCGCTGAGCATGGCAAGAGGGATGTGCAGCTCCGACCGAGTACTCGGGACATTTTTCCTCCTTGCCCTGTCTCTGGTCAAGGGAGAAGGTTTTGGAGAGGACACGGAGGCCACAACGATGCAGGGACGAGGCAGCGCTGGCACAGACAGCACCAATGTGTGCGGAGGCTGCCGGCGCCTGCC
>VXBR01006826.1:70718-93198 GCA_013400215.1 Cisticola juncidis
GGGGAGCATCTCCAGAGCGAGCCGAGCCGGTGAGTCAGCCCTCCGAAATCGGCTGCGAGGAGGAGAGCGAGGAAGAGGAGTGCTCAAGGAACCCCCCACCTCCAGGCAGATGCTCTGCTTCACCAGGGAGAGAGGAGACAGGGGGGAGGATTTTCCCCCGTGTTTTGTGGGGTCGGGTCATACCAGGAAGGCTGCGCAGGAGGGGGTGTTGTTCCATTTTCCCCACATCCAGTCAGAGTCAGACGATGGAAAAGAAAAAAAAAAAAAAAAAAAAAAGCGGGTGGCAGGAAGAAGTGGAAAAATAAACTAAAGGAAGTGCGCGGGCTGGCAGCGCCCAGGCCGGAACATCAGAAGCCTGGCCCCATCCCTGGGGATTGTGCAGCCGGCGGCTCTGCGGGGTGAGGACGGGTTTGCAGAGCTGTGTTTTCGTGGGCAGGGCAGGGGCATTCGCCGAGCACTCTGCCCCCTCCAGCCCTCTCCATCGCGGCCGTACATCGTTGTTGCTCCCCACTGAGAACCAGGCACCGAGGGGCTGGGCTGGCAGCACAAGACGTGTCTCTGCCGGTGTCTTCCCTCAATCCTGGCACCTCTGTGTTTTCTGCTTTTTTCCTTGTTTCTCTGCTCAGGTTAACCCTCAGTTTGCAGGTTCCGGAGCTGTGCCCAGTCCTGCTCCTCTCATCGAGCAGTGATGCTGCCTGTGAGACTCAGCCTAGCAAAAGCCTCTCTGCTGCCCTGATCGCTGCTCCCCCACTCCTCTGAGGACCAGCACCCTTCCCTTCTCCTTAAAAGTCATAAAGTATCATGAAAAATGCTCCTCTAATTATAAATTACCACCCTTATTGCACTTCAAAAATTATCTCTGTCTTTGCAGTTATGAACCCTGTCCCTAGAACCACCCAAGCAATTCAACTTGCAAGTTTTGAGAACCACAGTCTCACCAATGGTTTCCAGCTTCCCTCAGAACAAGCAAAGGCATGGATTTATCACCCACACATGACAACAGGTGAGTGGCGGGGCTGGGGGTGCACACCTGTGAGGGGGTGGCAGTCCCCGTGCTGGTTGCAGGTGCAGGGCACGCAGCTGACAAAGGGGCCTCCGAATGGGATCTCCTTCTTGAATCCAGGTGCACAGGACTGGCAGAACTGCCCGGTGTATCCCGTGGGACACGTGCACTCCTCCACCCAGCCCGCCCGGGGTGAGCCTGGCCCGGGGCGAGCGGACGTGAGCTGGACCTCGCTCAGGGACAGCCTGCCTGTGAGAGGGAAGAGCGGTGTGGGAATGGGATGGTGCATCCCCTGCTCTGCTCTGAAATGTTCCAGACAGGCACAGGAGACCCCAAAATACCTCCTTGAGAGCCTAGGGGTGTTCACAGCGAGGAGGCAGCCCCTGTCCCAAAACAACCCCCACAATCCCTCTCATCCTCCAGAGCCTGATGCTGCTTCAGTGTCCCCAGTCCCTCCCCAGTTGGGTCCCCACGGGGATGGTTTGTGGAGCCACCCACCTCGCACGGGGCCGCGGCTCACGCGGAGGCGGAGGGCAGTCAGGTTGGAGAGCAGGCGCTGGAAGCTGAAGGCCGACAGCAAAGGCTCTGCACCCTCCTCTGCCTCGTGCAGCCTGTTGGAGAGGGAGTGTGGGAGGCAGGACAGGGCCAGCCTGAGCCAGGTGCTGCAGGACACCTTGGCTCCTGGCTGGGACCCGGGCACAGCACCGCTAAATCCCCAAGATGGGGAGAGAGTGGGGCTGAACCCAGGTACAGGGCAGCCCAGACAAATCAGGTATTGAGCCCTAAACCCCACTGAGGCTCCCCAAGATGCTGTGATGGGTACCTGAAGGTGACAGCCTGCTTTCCATACTGGGGCTGGCTCGTGGTGCTGGACAAGGTGATCTCCATCCCCTCACCCTCCAGCAGCAGCTGGACCTGGAGCAGGGGCACCCCGGGTTCTGTTCTTGTCCCATTCTCCACTCCCAGCAGCAGGGACAGGAGCTGCCCATAACTGAGGCGCTGGTTCTGCAGAAACTTCTCTGTGAGGGGAGAGAGGAGTAAAGGCTGTAGGACATGGAGGACATGAAGAGTCCAGCTCTGCCAGTGCAGTCCTATTCCCACCACCATCACCAGGAGTCACAGACACCCTCCTAGAGTGGTGCCAGCTCCAACTTGTCCTCCTGGGGTCCTGGTCCACTGTTCCAATACCCCCAACTGTCTTCTGCTACAGGAACATGCTCAGCTCTGGAATGGAGACCAGAGCCTCCTGCACCAGCACAGCAGTGGGATGAGAGCACCAGGGGGCCGTCACAGCAGAGCAGCCCCCCAGGGACACAGTACCTGGTGCAAGAAAATCCACTGGCTCCTCTCCATCCCACTCAGCAGTGATCTCCCCGCCAGCCCAGCGCAGAGGCAGGTCTGTAGTGCCTGGAGCTGTGGCAGCCCAGCCCTCCAGCCCTGTGTGACAGGACAGAGTGACAGTGCACAGGTAAGGGAGCAATGAGTCCCTGCCAGCACAGAACCAGCAGGGTGCTGCTTTCAGGGGCTCTGTTCCTCCTCCACTCTCTCAGATCTTGGAAGGGGCCAGCACTTTGTAACACCCTGCTCCCCTCGGGCTCTGTGCTCTCATACACTGGAGGGTGGTGTTAACCACCCCTCATCTATTTATTTTCTTAGATTTGGAGGAAATTATTATCTTTAAACTTTTGCCCCTCTGCTTGTGCTGCAATTCTAACATTACTGTGGGCTGGTGAGCACAGGAAGCCCGAGGAGAAATGCTGGAGAAGCCCAGAAGAGACGGGGCGTAATTGCATTAAGTTGGTTTCCTTAAGAAACCAGTTAAACTCCCACTCACTCCACAGGGTTAGTTATTTCCTCCAGCTCTGCAGGACAAACCCTTGGAAATCTCCCAAGTGGTCTGTGCTCTGTTATCAAATCATCCCCAATTTATACTTTCACCTAGTATAGGAAAATTCCATCTGATCCCCTTCCATTGTGGTCTGGGGAATGTTTTGGGCAGCAGGGCTTTAGGAGGGTGCTGTGGTTACATCTCAGCTCGGAGATTGCCAAACCAGTCCCCAAAAGAGCAGCCCCAAACTGGCTGTGTGAAGGGTGGAAAAAAAGACTCGGTTTAAAGCCTGGCTTAGTTTCAAGGCTGAGGGAGACATTCCAGCAGCACAGCAATTGTCGGCGCGGTTTAGAGGCAATTAAGATCCACCCGTGCCTGGCGCATTGGTATCCATGTGGGAACAGGCGAGGCGGAGCGGGGTGCCCGCCGTGGTGTCCGTCCCTGCGGTGTCCCCGCAGCGGGGCTGCACACGCCGGGATGCGCGGCAGATGGCAGGGTTTCCCCGAGCATCCCGCACGCATCCAGCCCTGCCAGCAGCCAGGCTTTTAAAAGCGTCCCATCCAGCCCGCCCAGCCGCGCTGGGGAGGGAAGGGAATAATTGGGAAAGTTCCCAGCAGGCTCCATCCTATCATTTCTTAATCTTTCTGAGCTGTTTTTTTAGTGCTCCTGCAGTCCCTGGTGTGGTGGAATGTCCATGCCTGGCCCCACAGCCCTCCCTGAGCCGTGCACAGCCCCAGGAGCAGGCTGGCATGGAGAGATACCATGGGGAGTCACAGACAGCCTGTCCCCGTGGAGCTGGGGGCAGAAGCAAAGGTTAAACAGTAAAACCGGGCAAGCAAGAGAAAACCCTCTCCATCACCACAACCTGTTACTGCCTAAGGAGGATGCTCAGCCCCAAAGAGGGACACTCAGCCACATCCTTCCCAAACATTTTTGGCTGAAATCGGCAGAGCAGTGCCCTCCGTTTCACCCGAGGCTGGGGGCGGTGGTTACCGTGGCTGAAGTCGGAGAGGATGTGAGTCTCCTCGTAGCCATCTGCTGCCCTGCAGGCGCTGGAGTGACCATAACAGAAGCAGCTGGTGCAGCCGATGGGGTTGTGGGGCTGCAGGTTAAACCAGCCCGGCTGGCACCTGGACACAGGGAGGGAACAGGAGTTCGTGGCACAGGACAGGCAGAGTGCAGGGAACCACGGCAGTGTCTCTGTGTGGGACACTGGTGACAGCTCCTTGTGAGACCAGTCCCAGTGATCCAGAGGAATGCAGCCCCACAGCCACCAAGTCCAAGACTGGAAAGGGACAGTGTTCGTGTCCCCATGCCAGGCCCACGGTGCTCACCTGTTGCACAAGTGCCCCTCCACCCTCTCCTTGCAGGTGCAGTGCCCCGTGTTGGGGTCGCAGGTGCCCACGCTGCCCGCGGGGTCACAGGTGCAGGGTCTGGGTGGGGTGAGAAAAAGCCAGGAGATGAGCCCCGGTCCCATCCCGCTGCTCCTGCCCAGGGCCGGGTTCCTCCTCACCTGCAGCCACCTTCGCTGAGGCTGTGGTAGCCGTCCTTGCAGCGCTCACACTTCCAGCCTGTCACATTGGCTTTGCAGACGCAGGTCCCCGAGTTGTCACACTGGGGCTGCAGGGAGCCTGTGGGGACCCCGGCCAGCCCTGAGGCTCAACCCCAGCCGGGGAGAGACACAGGACGGGGAGGATGGGGAAACCCCGAGCAAGCGAGAATCCACCACCACCATCCCTCCCAGCTAACTCCAGCCGGGGCAGCATTTCTGCAGCCAGAGCCCGGCTGGGCACGGCCGCACGCACCTGCGGGGTGGCAGTGGCAGGGCTGGCAGGCTCCCTGCGGCTCCCAGCGGTAGAAGTTCTGCCTGCAGCTCTCGCAGTGGGGCCCGGCCGTGTTGTCGCGGCAGTTGCGGCAGTGTCCCCCGTGGCCGCTGCGCCGGAACAGCTCCCGGTCATAGAAACACTCCTCGGAGCGGCCGCTGCAGTTGCAAGCTGGGGGAGAGGCGGGAGGACGGGTGAGCATCTGGCGGGCACTGGAGGTTACGGCAACCTCCAGTGGGGTCGGATGAGCCAGAGGGACTCCTGGGCTCAGCAGCGAGAGCTTTCGGCAGTGCCTGCACCCTCGGGAGTGCAGGGGGTGCAGTACCATGCACGGAGCAGATGGCTGCACTCGTGGGTAAAGGGAATGGGAATACTCGGGGCGCTGCTGTGAAGGGGAGCCCCGGGTACAAATCCTCCCTCCCTCCCAAAATGGAGCAGGTGCAGGGAGGGCAGGAGGTCCCAGATGAGCTGATGCAGCACCAGCGCATCCCATCAGGGCCATCCAGGGAGCTGGGGAGGCAGCCCGGGCGATACTCACGGAGGCACTCGTTGGCAGCCTCGGCCGTGCCGCGGGCCCAGGGCCGGTCCTGGTAGAAGGGCTGGCAGCGTTCACAGTCGGTGCCAGCCGTGTGGTGCTGGCACACACACACCAGCCGCCCGGCCTCGTCCGGCGCGCACTCGCTGGCGTGGCCATTGCATTTGCACCTGCAGCGAGACCCCAGCGCGGGGCGGCCTCTCTGAGCACTGCAGCAGCAGCAGCAGCAGCAGCAGCAGCAGCAGCAGGACAGTGCCCAGGCTGTGCTGTGTGTGACCCTGCTACTGGCCTGGCTGTGGGGTGGGAGAGCTCAGGCTGTGCTGCCCTTGAGGCTGCCCGCAGTGTCCCCGAAGCTCTCCCAGCCTGGCCAGCCGGGAGGTCACACACCGTGGGTGGCCCGTGCTAACCGGCTCCAGCTGCTGACCCAGAGGTGGGACAACAGCTACAGGTCTGCCGGCAGGCTGGGGGCTGTCCCAGTGCTCTCAGGGATGGGGAAAATTTCCACTTCTCCCAGCTGGGGAAGGGCATGTGCAGCACAGCCCACGGGCAGCACCGAGTGGGTGCCACCTGCATCTCTATCCCACATCTGCTGCCCTTTCCTGCTGGCAGCTGTTCCAGCTTCTCTGCCTGTGGCCGTGCTGACTCCAGGCTGCTCCAGCAGCCTCTGCAGTTTCAGGTCATCTTTCCACTCGAACTCCAAGACTCCCCGTTCAGAGTGCCCAGGGACCAGCAGGGTCACAGGAGGAGCAACACGAGCCCCAGTGTCATTAAAAGCCACTGGGGTGGGAGGGAACAAAGCAAATACAGCTGGTGGCACATGGAGTGGGCTAGTGGGGAAAAGACAACCTTTCTGCACAGCTCTGGGGTCTTCAGGTTTAATCACCCATCTCTGCTCTTCCAGCTCCAGTTTACACATGGAGGGAGCCACATCTGAGCAGTTTACCCCCAAATCACAATTCAGACAAGACTGAGGTGCCCCAGTCCCACAGCCCCAAGAAGGTCCCCATACTTCTGCCTGGTAGCTCCTCACCTGCCACCAACAGAGAAGTCAGATATGGCATAGTAGTACGACTGCAGCACCTTGGGGTCCTTGAAGATGTCATCCCCAAACGTGTTGAGCCGGTTCAAGGAGATGAGCAGGTCAGTGACTGTCACCCACTCCTGCAGGGGACATGGGGAAGGCACCTTGGTGGAGAGGCCTGGGCCACCAGCTCCCACCCCAACCGGGACACATCCTGCAGTTTTTCAAGCAGGGCCACAGTGCATCTCCAGCACTTTTACCCTCTGTGGGTGTAATAATGCCCTTAATCCCAAGAATCCATGCACCACGCCCCCTCCCACCCGGGTGGCACCTGCAGCGCGGGGCTCCCATCAAAATTGTAGGCGCTGGGCCGCCCCTCCAGCGTGGAGAAGGCCACGTTGCCCCCAGTGAGGGGGGAGATGTCGCTGAACTCGTCACTGCAGAAGGCCACCTGCTCGTCCTCCCCCGGCCGCAGGAAGTGCCGCGGGTGTTTGCCGTAGGTCCTGTGGCAGGAGGCGCTGTAGAACTGGAAGGGCACCCAGGGCCCCCCGGCGCGGCTGCGCTTGTAGATGGCGAAGCTCTCGGGGCGGCTGGTGTGGAACTTCAGCCGCACGTAGGTGATCTCGTAGGCTTTGCCTGGGGATACACACACCCAGCTGCCACCCTCTGCTGGCCACCCGAGGAGCACCGCAGCCTGAATCATTCCAGCAGCGTCCTGCAGCACCCAGCACAGCTAAAAATGGGCAAATCACCACCCAGCTGCCCTTAACCAGCTCCTCCTTGGTGCAGCCCAGAGCCTGTCCAGATCCAAGCTGGCTCTCGCCCCAGTGCAGTGCCCACCCCTGGTGTGGGTGCACTGGGTGGGTTGCACAGAGAAAGAGCATTTCCAAATCCAGGCTCCATCCAGCAGCTGTGGGGGAGAGTTAGGCCCACAGCACTGAAAGCATCCCCAGGGCAGTGGTGCTTTAGGGATGGAGAGCTGGAAAGAGTCAAGGCCAATCCCTTCCCAGGGAGCTGCATGCCAGGACCCGGCATCGCTTCCATCTTTGCTGGGATGAAGACAAAGAGAGGCCACCAATCCCTGGGGCGTCCAGCGAGCTCTGAAAGGGCTTGAAAGAATTAGCAGAGAGGAAAAGAGAAAACACCAAAGTGAACATCAGACCCGCTTAATTGCCAGAGATGAAGGACCAGCTCAAAGCCCGGATTGCTCCATAACAGCACCACTCCTGACAGCACAAAACAATTAGCTGCAAGGTTTTGGCTTTATTTGAAAAGATAATGAGTTGGGAATGTTAGAGGGGTTATTCCGGGACTAGGAAAACAAGCCTTTAATTGGGCCCATATGAATACTGTCGCGTATGTGCCGCGACTTTGCTGCGGGGGAGCCGAGGCAGCCGGCTACCAGCGCTGGGAAAAGCAGCTGCGTCCCATCAGGGACGAGGGAAGCGCCCGGCAGAGGCCTGGAGACGGGGACAGACCCACTCCCAGCCCACCCGGAGGTGATGAGAGCCAAGAAGGGGCTGCAGCGGGGCTGTCCCACCCTCGCCTTGTGCCTCTCCCCTCCCGCTGGGAGCGCTCCGGGCTGGTGGCAGCGGGGGTGCCCTTGTCCTGCACCCCGGGCAGGGGGGACGCCGGGCAGGCGCCGGTTCCCAGGCAGCGCGGTCCCGAGGGGTTTGTCTGCCAAAACAGGGAGGTCGGGGCCGTCACCTCCCGGAGCAGTTTCCTCTGGGAGAGGAAGGGAAAGCAGCCCTGTGTCAATAAACCCCCCCTGCCCCAAGTGGCCCCGTGCGAGGGGAGGGGACGGCCACGCTGGGGGAGCCCTGTTTTGGTGCCTCCAGCTGGGGTGGAGGAGATTCACTTTTCTGAGGAATTTTCATGAGAGAGTGAGTGCTTTCCCCAGACAGGGTTTTTAATCAGCCAATTCCTCCTTAGGGAAAAGAAAAAGATATAGAAAATAACCCAGGCTGGCTGTCTCCTCTGCTGCTCAGGTGTGACATGTCCCAAAGCCAGATGTGCTGCAGGACAGTGATGCTGGGAAGGGTGCACAGGCAGCACCAGGACCCCTGGGTGCTCTCCCAGCTGTGCTGTCCCCTGAACAAAGAGTGCACTTGCCTCCCCCTGAACCCAAACTGCAGCTTGTACTGCTCTGGGACTCCAAGAAGAGAATTCTGGAGAGGAGGAAATGAGCATGTGGGACAGTTGTGTCACCTACATGTCCTGTCATCTCTAGTCCCTGCCAAACCTCAGCCCTGGGCTCTCATCCCGCAGGAAGATCAGAGTCACAGACACAGATAGTGCCTGATCTAGACACTCCAAAATGAGCCACTGGCATTCAGAGTGCTTCCTGACGAGCCTTGGTATCTGTTGCCTTTGCAAGCCACAGATATTTTGGGTTCCTTCCTGACGTCTGACAGGACAAATGCAAGAGCTGTGGACACTTTGGATGATCGACCAGCTGCAAGCACAATGCACCATAACAGCATGGCTGGAACCTCACGGGAAGGAGAGATTTAAGGGAGCATAATCTAATTAACGCCAATCAACAACATGCAGGTAAACATGGGTCTTGTCCAAGTCATCCCATGTCTTATTTAATAAGCTCCCCAGGTAACCACGCTGGAAAACATACAAGAGGCGTGACTGGGCAAGACAGGCAGGCTGGGGGGACACACGACACGGGTTGAAACAACAAATTAGTCAGTGGAGCTCAGGAGCAAGGACTCAGCCCAGGCTGCATTCCAGGGGACTGCAGGGGCCAGCTGGGCTTTTCCTCTTGAACCCAAGTGAAAGCATTAAGGCAGAAATAAAAACGTCTGTGGCTGGGACAAGAACAGGGCCCAGCAACTGAGGGAAATGATGTGCCAAGCACCAAGATGGCACTTCTGGCATGGTAAGATACAGGAGCCATGCAGGAAGCAGGGTACAAGTGCAGAGGATGCTCCAGCTCCCAAAGGGCTGTAGGGACAGGCTGGAAGATGAGCTTGGTGCAGTGCTTTAGCCTTGGCTGTGTTAACAGAGACAGACACAGCAGGGCAGTCACAGGGACTGGACTCCACAGGAAACCCGAGTGTGGGGTCCAAGAAGGACCACAGAGGAGCCACAGAAGAGCTGGAAGAAGGACAGAGAATGAGAAGGAAGCCCACACATGTCGCTGTGCCAGGCTGGCACTGGTGGCCACAAAGTTGCCTGGCGGCAGCTGGCTCAGGCACACAGGCTGCATTCGGGTGGTCTGTGCCCCGGGTCACCCAGGAACGGGCTGGGGACAATCTGACAGTCTGCGAAAGGTGGACAAGGGGCTGGCAAATCCCCTCTGCCAGGGCTGGCAGAGCAGGGAGTGAGGATGGCAGACTCCTCCGGCACCGCTCCTTGTGCCCCGCGGGGAGCCCGGCCCCAGCCCGGGGGCAGGACCAGATGTCCGCCCGCTGGCAGGGGGCTGGGAAAGCAGCGACCTCCACCCGGCCGGGAGCTCCGGCGTCACTGCCGGGGCAGGCACGGACCCTTCACCATCACCCCGAGCACGCTGGGTCCCACCAGTACGGCTCAGTGCCACACCGACCCTCAACTGTCCCCTCGCCACGCTCGGCTGTCCCCTCACCAGCTCCAGCCGCAGCCCCTCCACTACCCGCCTTCGGCATGCAGGTGGCAGGAGACTGCAGAGAATGAAGATTTTACAGCGCTGGCCAGCAGCCAGGAGAGTTTAGATGGCAGGAAAATGTTATAAAACCTTTTTAAAATGCCAGGCATGCCCCTTGGGTTTAAGTACCCTCCAAGTGGGCGGCTTGCACGGTATTTAAAACACGGAGGGTCGGATGCCAGCTGGGGAAGCCTACTGGGGTTGCTCCGTGTGTCTGGAGCTCGGCACCCTGAGCAACGCACGGGGGTGAAACAGGAGGGGCTTGGCACCCATGGTAATCACCCTCCCCGGGCAAGGCTCTCCCAGGGTAGGAACCATCTGCCTGCTGCATCGCAGGATTCCATAATCTGTAAAAAGCAGCCTGGGGTGAAGGGACTGCAGGCACTCCGGGCATGGCTGGCTGGGAGGCAGCACAGACAGGCACAGCTCCTGGCATCCTGGGGCTGACGGACAGGGCAGACCCTCCCCGAGCCCTTTCAGTGCTTTGCAGGGGGCAGCTCCCTCCATACACCCCCTAAAGAGCCCTAGGGAGGGTCCTGTCCTTAATCCAGCGCTGGCAGCAAGAGCTGCAGGGTGCAGGAGCCCCCAGCCCCATCTCTGCACCCCGATCTCGATGCACCCACTGCCCTCCACCGACACCGCCGGGCTCCTGCTGGCACTTACCCAGGTGCAGGGTGATGTTGACCGAGTTGGGGTACTGGATGCCAAAGGCCATGGACTGGCTCTGCCACCAGGTGCTCTCCTCCTGGCTGTGGAAGTCGGTGAGGAAGGAGGCGTTGTGGTGGCGCCGGGGGTCGCTGGCGTCGCAGCGGTGGCACAGGGCGCTGGCGTGGTGGGCGCCCATGTGCAGGCAATAATCCTCCGGGGGAGACCCGCACGTGTTGCTGGCCTGGACGGTCCGGCCGAAGGCGGCGTTCTCGAAGACGGGCATGCAGCGGCGGGGCTGTCCCCGAGGGTCCCAGCAGGGGGACGAGCCCCCCGCCCCCAGCCCCAGGGCCAGCAGGGCCAGCAGGCAGAGCCCGGGGGGCCGTGCCATGCCGCGGCTCTCCTGGCAGGACTCTGAGCCTCCTCTGGATGGCAGGCGGGACGGGATGGGATGGGACGCGGTGGGTTGGGATGGGACGGGTCCCCCTACTCGGCACCTCCTCTCGCTCCGAGGTCCATCTTGTGGAAGCTGCTGGGAATGTCGAAATATTCGTATGTGAGGCAGAGCTGTGGTTTTTGGGATCCCCGCAGGACATCCTAGTTTCCAGGCCGTGGGGATGAGACCGTCCAGTGCTCCATCCCCAAAACATCTCCATTGCTTTGTGGGTTGGAGATTTGTACCTTCAGCTGTGTGGATATAGCTGAGCTCCTCCGTTTCTCAGCCCTGGGAACGAGCCTGTGGTGGTACATACCTCACATTTTTCCTTCAGCTGGTGGGGGTCACCACTTTTCTTGCAGCCCCAAATTCAAGAGGGGATTAGGGGAAGGCTTTGAAACAGATTCAGCACCTTCTTCTCCCCACGCTGATTTGTGGGGCATTGGCTGCTCTCCTGCTTACACCAACCTGCCTGGGTTGTGGGTCTGTGACACCCCAATGTCTCCACAGCAGCACCCTCATTTGGGGGTCCCATCCCTGCCTGTTGCCATGAGCCAGCCCAGTCTCCTGGACCCCAGTGAGGGCAAATTCCTGTGGAGGCATCTCCACAGGGTGGCAAAACCAGATCATCACCAGACCTCGTTAGCAGCTCTCAGCTAATGCTAATTATGAGTCTGTGCCAGAGGAATCCCTCTGGAGACCATGGCACCCTCCAGATTTGACCCATGGGGGCAGGAGGGTGAGAGGCAGCCTGGCACGGTGAGGGTGAGAGGCAGCCTGGCAGGTTTCCCCTGGGCAAACCCTGACCCACACCCCACAGGCTGTGTTTGCAAAAGTGGGATGCACAGGGGAGCTCTGCCTCTGACCCCCACACTGCTTCACTGAGCTGCCCACAGGGGCTCTGGAAACTTAGTACTCATTTATAATTTAGGCTCCCTTCCTCCCCTTCCCTTCTACTCTTATTTATTTTATTCTCCTTCCCCGTACACACTGCGGGAGAAAGCACCAGAGGGGAGCTGTGAATCAGAGCCCTGGGCAGCGGCTCCCGCAGCAGCGCCGTTTCAAAGCCCCATTATCATATATTGACCCAGACTCTGACAGCCAGAGCCAGCTCCTCTGGGAAGGGTGAATTTCCCAGCATCCAGGAGCTGTGCGAAGCTGCTGGGAGTGGGCAGACAGTGGCAGACCCAGTGTCAGCCTCCAGGGAGAAAGAGAGGGGTTTGCAGCTCAATAATTGCCCCGTGCATTTCCACCACCAGTTTTAAGGGGATTTGCATCCCGCAGAGATGAGGTTTTCCAGGTGTCCTGCTTTTCCTGTGGTACTGAGGCTGTGAGCTCTGGAGAGGAGGCAGAATTATAAAATACTCTGAGTTGGAAGGGACCCAAAAGGGTCATTGAGCCCAGCTCTTGAGTGAATGACCCATATGGGGATTGATCCCACGACCTTGGCACTATTAACACCGTGCTCTAATCAAATCTTTTGTGTCATGGGCTTGCCTCCTCCTCCTGGGGGTGCAACACACATCCATGAAAGGATTTCCCTGCCCCTGGTACAGAGGGGTCCGCGTTAGAGAGTGAGGTGACCACACAACCAGGGCTCAGGATGCAGCAGGATTTGGGTAAAGCTGATGAGGATCCCAACCTCACCCCCTCCTCCAGCAGAGCCCACTGGGCATGGGAGAATGGCCCCTGGGGCTAGAGATTGATGGGAATTAGTGCCACTGCTGTGCTCAGCAGTGGGGATGCTGCAGCTGGAGTGGGAACTGCACATTCCCAGACAGTTTCAGATGTACCCCAGGCTGGATGAGCCCCTCACCAGGCTCCTCCTGGATGGTGGGCACAAGTTTGCCCCTTGCCCAAGGAGATGCCCTACACTTGCTGTGGTTCACTGGCAACAAAGCACAACCTCACCCGGAGTCCTCTGTACCTGGAGAGACTTCACCCACTGCTCCAGCACTTTGGTCCACTACACTTCAGGGGTGTAGTGACCAAGACTGTGGTGACACCAACTTGTCCAGGATCCTTCTTCTGCCCCAAGACAGACCTGGAACCCTGCAAGGGTTAAAAACCGTGGAGGCGGAGAGGAGAAAATGTTCTTCTGATTTGCTTAATGAACGTTAATTAAGAAGACAGAAGATAGCAGATTCCTTCAGGGTAGAGATGAAAGGCCCGTTAATTAAATCTGGGGAGCGAGGAGCAGGGCGACTGATCCTCCTCCTGATCAGACCTGACAAGGCAGGAGCGAGGTGTGCCAGATCCCACAGCCCCTCGTGTCCCACAGCCCAGCTCCAGGCTGGCAGGGTGGCCAGGTTTTGACAGGGTGTGAGGGACTGGGTGTCCCTTACCTTCCTCCAGCACCTGTGGGGCTGAGAGTGGCCCCGTCCATCCCCTGGAGCTGGGGTGAGAGCTGGGTCACTGCCCCTGGCTCCACTCCTGCAGTGGTGCTGTGAGATGGCCACCCCTCAGCTGCCAGCAGGACCTTCTCCTGAAAGGGTGAGCTGACCTTGCTGGAGGAAGGGGAAGACAAGATGGCCAGCTCCATCCTGAGGAAGAGGAAGAGAAGGTTTGGTCACCCATCTTGGTGGTTTGCCCCAGGTGCCACCACCCACAGGAGCTGGCCACAGTTTAAATGGAGAGGGTCAGAAAGGCACTGACCCCTTGTGGGACAAGCCTCTGGGATGGACACCTCCCTGTGTTCCAGCACACACCCTGCTTCACCTTCCTGGAACAGGCAGCTCCTACCACCAGTGATTTGCCAAAAATGGCTTTTCTGCCTGTAGCTGAGACCTGGAGGCTGTGGCACAGTAACAGGATTCTGCTGGCAGCCTGCTGCTTCCATGCTCTCCTCCAGCTTTCAGCACAGGCTTATTTCTAAAAGCAGAGCAGTTGAGCATCCCAAATCACACCCCAAAACCACAGCAGCCCTACCTAGCCCTCCCCACACTGTGTCCAGTTCCCTCTCCCACTCCATCCCTCGCCCTGGGACTGGAGCAGGGGTTGGAGGCAGGTTTAGCTGCAGGATGCCACCAGCATTTCAATGAGCACAGACAACGCTCTGCTGCTCTCCTGGCACGGAGAGGGGGGACAGCTGGAGAGATGGGGGGCTCCTTGTCACAAACAGCAGCCCCTTGGGCAGGGAGGAGGAAAGGATAGCTGCCAGTGCACCCCCCAACTCTGCTGACCACAGAGCAAAGACCCCATCTTCAGCATAGTGAAAAACTGAACATGCAGTGTAAATAATGGCTGGAGCATCTCTCGTGTGCACTGGCTTATTTTGTAAACCTGAACTTTGCAAAATGTCACAAAACGAAGAAATGAGAGGCCTGGGATGAGTAAATCTCTATTAGAAATTCCCTGGGCTGGCAGCAGTCATGTTCCTGCTCGATGATGGCACATTACAGCCCGGCCTGCTCGGGGAGCAGGGTCATGCGTGGCGCTGATTGCGGAAAGTATTTAATTAACACTGCCATAAATACAGCGCTGGAGATGCCAGGCAGACCACGGCGGGGCACCAAGCTGCTGAGCTGTGGGAAGTTCTGCCAAGGCAGACGGGAGAAAATGAGGGAGGGCAGAGAAAATCCAGCAGATTTTGCTCCCTGCTTTGCCACAGCCCTCGGGGATCCTCAAGGGGCAAGGGGAGGATGGGACAGTGACATTGTCAGGGTGTCCCCTGAGCAGGAAGGCTTCACCAACAGTGCCCAGATGAGTGGGGAAACCCCATAACAGGGAAAGGAGCTCTGTCCCAAAGCAATTGTCAGGACACACATCACCGTCCTCTTCCCTGATGCGCAAACGGTCTAAAGTCACCTTTTCAGAGATAATCATCCCCAAATTCTCTCAATACCTGGCAGACAGTGAAAATAGGAACATCTCAGCTTCACTCGTGCATGACCACAAGCTCATCATCTCACTGACGAGCTGAACTACTCCAGATCTGACCCAGCTCAAGGACACAGGGTGACAGCCAAGGCATCACTGTCCCCAGGACACGAATTTCACCCATTGCACTTGGCTCAGGAGGTCAGGGGACCAGGACAGGAGGAAGCACCAGGTCAGAGCAGGACCAGCCAGTTTCAGGCACAGCCAAAAAGGACCTTTTCTCGCCTGAGCTCATCAGCAGCTTAATGACACTGGTTAAAAAGCTTCAGAGTCCCTAATCGCTCATCATATTATGGCTGCTCACAAGTGAGGCCAACCAGTACAAACCTCCTTGAAGCCTTTCTAATTAACGAGCAGAGGCTTAGGCTCTCCCAGCCCAAAAGCAGCATCTCAGATAAATCCAGAGCCAGCCCCAGTCCCCTTGATAAACCCCTTTAATGGGCTTGTCAGCATCACCTGAGGCCACCCCATTGGCTAAAAGGGCACATCTGTCTGTCTGTCCCCCGCTGCCTCCATGAGGTGGGTGGGGACATGTCCATCTGCCCATCCATCCATCCATCCATCCATCCATCCATCCATGGCTGTCCCTAACCCTCTGCTGGATCCCTGGACGTGTCCCCTGCCTACCCCACCCATGAGGTGCCCGGATTTCCCCTTCACCACGAGGGTGGGTGACAGCTGAGCAGAGCAGATGCCACCAGATGGTCACCACAACGAGAGACCCGGCTAAAGCAGTGACTGGGAGGACACTGGAGCCCCTCATTTGCTGAGTGAGTCCCCGCACTGGTCCCAAGGGGAGCAAGCTCCGGATGGTGGCCCTGAGCTGCTGCCCACAAAGCCCCCAGGACCTTTGCAGCATTGGAACACCTGCACTGGCACTGCCACAAAAGTCTATGGCCACAGTCACAGCCTGGCTTGTCCCCTGAGGGTGGCTGAGCACTCACACTTCATCACAGAGATGATTTCTCAGGGAGCTTTGCAAAATCAGGTTTGGAAAGCACTTAAGAACTCTTTGAGCCTGCTTTTCCACAGCCCCCCAGAGCCCATGGCTGTGATGAGTGGTGAGTGCTCAGGCCCTCTGCCGGGGGCTGCCTCCCCTCTCCCTCCCGCTCCATCAGAGATGCCCCAATATGCTCTGTGACAAATAAGAAGTTGTTGTGATACCTTTGACTTTAAAGCAGGAGAAATGACTCCCCTGTAACGTGATCTACCGTGTCTTTATATTCCCAAGCGTGTCGCCCCGGATTGGGGCTGGGGCTCTGATTTAATATTCTCATGGAAACCGGTGCCCTCATCCAATTACCACGGGGATTTGGGGGCAGGCAGCGGCTGAGCCGCCGGCAGCCCCTGGCAGGGGAATGAGCCCCCGGCTCGGGAATGAGCCCTGGCACGGGAATGAGCCCTGGGCACGGGAATGAGCCCCTGGCACGGGAATGAGCCCCCGGCACGGGAATGAGCCCCCGGCACGGGAATGAGCCCCTGGGCACGGGAATGAGCCCCCGGCACTGGAATGAGCCCCCGGCACTGGAATGAGCCCCAAGGGGGACCTCACTGGGTTCACCCGAAAAGGGCTGCAGGGGGTCCCGAGTTAATCTGGCACTCCCAGACTGCGGCTGTGCCGCGGACTGGGTTAGACTGGGAAGCGCTGGTAGGAACTGGGAGAGCACAGGGATGGCGAAGCCTCGCTGCAGGCGGTGGCAGAGAGCTCTGTGGGAAACATCCCTGGAGATTTCCACTTACCGCCGGAATAAAATCCTTCTGTTTCGAGCTGGAATGCCTGCTGCTCCGCGTCCCCCTCCAGCCACGGAGGCTGGATGCTCCCTGGTAATCCTGCATCATTTATTTTCATTGGCTGACAGAAAAAAGTGCCGTCAGAAAAGCGATGTTAGCTATGCTGGCTGGCATAGGAAATGTTGCTTTAATTGTATTTTATTTGGCAATAAGAAAAGAGAAGCAAGAACGAACCCTCAAGATATCCCCTCTCTCCTCTCACTTAAAATTTCAATTTGGTGATTTTATGACAATGTTTCTGATAAAAACCAACAAAGCACATTAAAGTGAGAGAAGTGATTTATCCTTTTCAGTGGCACATGATCTTTGGACACATTTCCCAGTCTGTATATATTAAGACAGTTTAAAAAAAAAACCCAAACAAACTTGTTGTGGTTTTTTTTTCCTACATCAGCTGTTATTTTTCAACCATAAACCCCACTATTTTTTCCAACTCTGGTTTCCTGCTTTCTGATCTCTAAGGGCAAAACCAGGGAAGTATTGGACATCCTATCTGAAAAAAACATCACAGAGCAGCCCCATTTCCCTCAGCCCAGTCCTGGCCATCACACCGTGTCCTGCTGTGATTTTACACTTTCAAGGCCATTTTCCTTGAAAATTTCCCTTCCATCCTATCCTCAAAGAAACTGTGTTATTGATTTACTGTTGAGACTGGAGGAAGAGGCTGGCTCGTGCTCAGCCTCCCCTGATGCCAGTGCCAGCTGGGAGCTGCATGGGCTGCCCATGATTTGGGGGTTCCCTGACCTTTTCCCAGCATCTCCACAAGCCAGGAGGATAAAACCTTCAAAACGAACGTGACATTTAGAAACCAAACCACCAACACACAAACCTGGGGGTTTCTCTGTGCCACCTGGAAAATCAAACACTGGGAGTCTTGGCTAAGCAGCCCAGCTCGGTTCTCCCACCCATCCCGGCATCCTGAGCTTGCTTCCAGCATCCTGCAGATTTATTTGCTGCATAAATCCCCGCTCCCACCCAGTGTGGCAGCGACGCCTTCAACGCGCCGGGTGTTCCACACAGCGTGGGGGGGTGGGCTTGGGAAGGGGTTAATGGGTGGGCACAGGCAGTGCTGGGGAGTTGCTAGGAGACTTGGGGCTTTGGGATGCTGGATGTGATGCTCAGCCAATGGAGGAGCCCTCTGAGGAGCAAATCTGCTAATTTGGGCATCGTTAACTGCCGGGGCGAGGGGTGGATGTGGGTGCTGAGCAGAGGTGACCCTGACCCCCTCCTCCCAGCCCCACATTGATACTTTCCCGTCCTGCTCCTGTGGTTTCAATTAAACCGCAGAATTAATCTCTCACAATAAACTCGGCTGCTATTGTAGTTTGCTTTGGGATTCATCATCACTTTTGCAGCAAATACAGCAATTAAACAGAGAGGTCTGGGTAGCTCAGGAGGGAAAGCTGGGCTCCCCCAGGCTGATGTTTGGGATTGGGGTACCCAGGTCCCCCCCAGGGTTTGTTTTCACCAGCCCAAAGCCTTTTCTGGGTGCTGCTGAGAGCGAGGGAGCTGGAGGAGGCACAACTGCCCCCCCCTCACCTGCATATGCTCCTCCAGATGGCCCAGGCTGCTGCTCTCCATGTGGGAAAAGGCTTTAAATTAAAATCTTCCCTGTGTTTTTGGCGATTTTTTGGCTGGGTTTCTCTCCCCTCATTCCCCAGCTCTCTGGCCCATTTACCATCATGGAGTGTAGATGGAGTGGCAGCATTGGGTGGGCACAGGGGGGGTCTCCAGCCAGGGCCCAGACCCATAGAGAGAGCTCTGCACCCCACAGTGAGCCCCCCTCAGGCTGGGGTCAGCCCTGTCACCCCACAGCCCTCTTTGGATTTTGGGAAACTGAAATATTCCTTTCTGGAGAACCCTGCTGACCCCCTCAACCAGCCCCTCTCATCAGCACATGATGAGATGGTGTCCCCCTGTCACCATCCCCTGCCCTGCCAAAGGGGCAGGAGGGCTCCTTCAGAAGCCCAGCACTCTGGATATCCATCCCAGTGGGATCTGACCTGGCTCTACTCCAAACCAGAGCCTTTTCCCACCCATCAGCTGCTTATGGTGACTCTCTCACCAAGTGTATAGACCCTGGATTAGCAGAGGTGGGACAGTACAGGATGGGAGAGAGGGGTGGGATGGCATGGCATGGCATGGCATGGCATGGGCATAAATGCAGCTTTCCTGCTATCCACAAGCCTGGCAGAGGAGCAAGACCCACAGTAGGGCAGGATCTGGCCCCTGCAGGGACTCTGGGATGCCAACTTTTCACAGAAACAGCGGATTACAGCACATCAGCTCCAATCAATACTCTCCCGTGGCAGAAAGCAAAGGGAAAAGAGGAACAAAAAGAGGTTTCTCATTTGCGAGGGATTTTGGGCTTTTGTTATGTTTGGAGGGAGGAGGGGGGAAAAAAAGCTTGAGAAAGGGCTGGGAAGGAAGAGCTGAGGGGACAGAGCAGACCCCACCCCTCTGGGACACTGCTGCAGGGTGGGGCCCTCTGAAACACTTGGGGTGCCAGGGAGGGCATGGGGTGGGGATGAGATGGGTACAGGGTGGGTGTGGGATGCTCCATCTACCCCTGGCAAAGTAGGTTTGATTCTTTCCTCCCCAGACCAGGGCAGCTGCAGCAAATCCCTCCCAGCTCTGGTCCCCCAAGTGGGGAAAAGTGCAGAAGAGGGTTTGGCAGAGGGGAGAGAGGAGAAAAGATGCTCAGCCTCTGTTCTGGTCCTGCTGAGACCCTCACAAAGTACAACCTGGCTTGGGGATGCTCTAGACAAAACAGGGGTGTTAAGGGAGGGTTTTGGAAACCCAAATATCTTTCAGGGAGAAGAGCAGAAGTGATGCCACTGACCTCGTGTGGGCTGCAGCCCAAGGCCTCTTTGTGGTGTTTTGTGTCATTGTCTGAGCCATCGATTCCTCCCGTGGAAGAAAAAGGCCCTGACACAGCGAGTGGTGTCCTGCCATGTCACTCAGCAGTGGACAGAGCACTCAGCCCCTGGGAGAGGGGCTGGCAGCCAGAATGGCCTTTCCTGCTGGACGAGGGGGACAGGGCAGCCTGCACGGGTCAGTGGTTGGGGACAGGAGCTGGGGACACCGTGGGGTGCCCTGCTCCTGTGCAGGGACCCCCACAGCAGCCAAACTCCCAGAAAGGAGAGCACCCAGCAGGGACCAGGGCAGGATTTTGTCCTTGCAGGTGATCGGCCGGGTGAAGGACCAGCGAAGGACCATCCGGGCACCGCAGCGCTCTCCCCGCGGCTGCTTGGGATGAGGCTCACGCTCCTCCTCTGCATTCTGCGCTCTCGCCGGCGCGGGGACGAAGAGCTTTGAAGGAGCTGCCCTTTCATTATTAATATGGTGATGATGTCTGACGCCGCGCGTGTGCAGCGACAGCTCTGCCTCCCGTGGCTCCCTGCCAAGGAAAGCTCACGCTGTTCCTGGGGGAGGGCTCGGTGTCCCCCCCTCCCCAGCCTTTCCCCGTCCCCGCACGGCCCCGCTCGGGGCTGGATCCATGGGACACCGGGGGTCTCACAGCTCTGGCACCCCGGGGATGCGTACCAGCGTGGCTGAGCACACCAGGGAGGGTGAAGTGCCACCGAGCCCTGTCTTGTGCTGTCCCACCCTCTGTGGTGTCCTGTCCCCAGGACGGGGGGCACAGAGCTGACCCGAGCCCAGCCTCTCCCGACACCTCCACTGCAACTCCTCTCGCTGTCTCGGACCACTAAGTAGAAGACAGCGACTGAAAGGTTTTCAAAAGGCTCGGTTTAGAGCTTGGGGCTGATCCTGTGTTGCTTCAGTCGTTTTCTTCCCCCCGGCCAAGCCGGGACCCCGGGGCAGTGCGGGCAGAAGGAGGGGAAACGCAGTCAGGAGCCGCAGCTCCCAGCAGGGCCCGCAGCCTCCCGGCATCCTCACATCAAACCTCTCCCCGTTTTTGCCCTCGGGCCACAGCCTGAGACATGAATCGTCCTCTTCGATGCCTATCGATCCGGGCTGGGCTGCTGGCAGAGCCCCCTCCTCACCCCCTCCCCTGCCAGCCCCGGGGAGGCTCCGTGCCCATCGGTGCCCAGGACAATCCTGAGCACCCCGTCCTTCCCGACACAGCCTGTGGAGCTGTGAGCAGGGCTGTGGGGCCGTGGGTCTCAGCTAGCCATGGACACCCCTACCCGTGTCCCCAGTGCCACAGCTACAGCCGGACCCTGTGACAGGTGACAGGAGGTGACACGGCCCAACGTGAGTCAGTGATGAGCCAGGCCAGTGTCCCCGCTGGGCCCTGGCCCGGGCAGGGCTCACCCTGAGCATCACTCAAGCTCCCAAAACCACAAACCCTCCTGCCAGGGAGGCAACCTCCATCCCACTCACCCCTCTGCTTGAAAATCGGCAGCTGGGAGCAGCACTGGGACCAAGACGAGCCGGACCCTGCACCTGCACCCCCGAGTCAGGGTGCAGGGGGGACACCCCACACACGGCAGGGCTGTGAGGGGCCCGCCCTGCTGGCACAGGCTCCCGAGCATCCCCTCCTGCACCACCCCCTCCATTCGGCTGTGGGTTATGTCAAGGTATGTTGGATTGCAAATTAACCGTCAGCCCGTTGCACGGTCCCGGCTCCATCTGCAGAAAATGAGTTGCTGGACTTGGAGAGTGTCCAGTTGTGCAGCTCGGCGTGCCTAACGCCCAGGGCTGACAAGCCACTGAATCACTCCTCCCCGCGCTGCCAGGCCACATGAAGCCAAGATGCATTTCTTTTTAATGATAAGTTTTTATTGTTTGGAGTTCAGCTTAAACAGCTTCCCGGGAGGCAGGCAGCGCCTCCTGCTTCCAGCAGGGCCGGGTGGAGCGGGGAGCGCAGCCCGGCCGGTGGGGGCACACCGAGCTGGTCTCAGCTGTAAAGGGAAGTCCTTGAAAACCGCCCGTGGGGAAGGAGCTGGGCTGCCAGCCACGAGCATCGCCCGGTAAATCCACACAGAACCTCCCTGCAGCCAAAGGCAGGATTTGCACCTGGCCGGGGGACAATGCACACACCCCACAGACACACCACAGACACACGGGGACCAACAGATGCCTGCGCTCCCCTCCCCGCCCCACAGAGCTCTCTGGGAGCTCTGCCAGCCCAGCACGCATCCAGCTCTTCCCAAAATAGCGTGTGTGCCCTGGAGAGAAGCTGCTTGGACCCCTCACCCCCCACACATACAACCTGCCACCCCTGTGCCACACCTGCCCCCACAGGGAGGGCAGCCCCCACCCCAGCGAGGCCACACGGGAGGTCCCGACTGGGGCTGAGCTCCAGGGACAGAGACCCAGGGGGGTTTGGAGGAACCTGGGGACAGCCTCGTGCTGCAGGACAAGGGGCTGCAGGGCTGCCCAGGAGGTTTCCCAGGGGATTCTCAGCCTGGAGAGAGAACTCAGCCTCCACCCAGCCGGATTGAAGCAGCGCTGAGCCATCGCTGCTCTCACGGATGCTCTGAACCTCTCAGCAACGCTCCTGCCCGCAGGTCAGACAAGTGGCAAATAAAAGATTTACGGGAGGTGCGGCAAAGCTACGGGAAGGAAAACCACATCCACACGGGAGCGGCGGCACGTCAGGCCGGGAGGGAACCCTGGCACGCAGGGCCGGCTCCGGGCTGGGAACGCTGGGCTTGGGCATCGCTGTGACCCTGGAGCGGGTGGGGGCGGCTGCTGCCTCGCCCCGCCAGCACCGGCTTCCCACAGCGCGCTGGGATTTGCTTGGAGAGCCTCCCAGCACTTTGGCTACCCTTGGGCACAAAGGTTTAGGGGGTGGCGATGCCAGTGCCACCCTCTCCGCCCCCCCGCCCAGCACCCTGCCCATCCCTGCCCACCGATGGGACTGAGCCCCACCAGCTTGGGGTGTTCCACTGGAGGATGTAGGGGCGTATCTCTGG
>VXBR01006837.1:0-11182 GCA_013400215.1 Cisticola juncidis
TGGGACAGGGTGAGTGTCCAGTGCTGTTGTAGGGTGACATCTCTGGAGATTTTTAAAGCTCCCCAGCATCTCCAACCAGCCCATGCTCACAGAATCAGAACCAGAGAATATCCTGGGCTGGAAGGGACCCCCAGGATCATCCAGTCCCACCCCTGGCCCTGCCCAGACCGGCCAACAACCCCACCCTGGGCACCCCTGGCAGCGCTGCCCAAACTCTCCTGGAGCTCTGGACCATTCCCTGGGGAGCCTGGGCAGTGCCAGCACCTCTGGGAGAAGAACCTTTCCCAAAATCCAACCTAAACCTGCCCTGGCTCAGCTCCAGCCATTCCCTGGGTCCTGTCAGGGTCATGAGAGTGAGGAGATCCATACCATCCACTGCTCCTCATGAGGATGCTGAAGATCTCAATGAGGTCCAACCTCAGTCTCCTTTTCTCCAGCTGAACAAATCAGGTGCTCTCATAACCCCCTCCAGACCCTTCCCAATCCTTGTGGCCTCCTTTGGACACTTTATGCCTTTTTTAATGTTGTGGTGCCCAAAACTGCCCCCAAACTCAAGGTGAGGCTTCCCAGGCAGACATTCCAGCCCAGGGGGCACAGGCAGGTGAGATGGGAAGCAAACACGGAAAGAGCCACACCAGGACATGCTGGTGAGCAAAGCAGGAAGAAAAGGGGCTGAGTTTATTTCCAAAACTCAGTTTTATACATTTCCTATGTGGCCTGGGGATTGGAGGATGGAATTCCACCTCTCAACCCACATTGGTCAAGCCAACTGTCATCACCTTTCTCTTCCCACCTAGAAATCTGTAAACAATGAAAGAGTTAGCAAAACATGGGCAGTGTTTATAGTGAAAAGTGTGATAAGGGAACATTTCTGACTCCAATATGAAGAACCTTACAGAAGGCTTAGAAAAGTCTTCAAAGGGACACAACCCCCGTGTCCCTGGCACTGCTGTGACCCCGTTTTCCCTCACAGACCATCCTGGACCACATGCACCTCAAGTGCAAGTGCCACGGGCTCTCGGGGAGCTGCGAGGTCAAGACCTGCTGGTGGGCCCAGCCCGATTTCCGCGCCATCGGGGACTTCCTGAAGGACAAATACGACAGCGCCTCGGAGATGGTGGTGGAGAAGCACCGGGAGTCGCGGGGCTGGGTGGAGACCCTCAGGGCCAAGTACGCCCTGTTCAAGCCGCCCACGGAGCGGGACCTGGTGTACTACGAGAACTCCCCCAATTTCTGCGAGCCCAACCCCGAGACGGGCTCCTTCGGGACCAGGGACAGGACGTGCAACGTCACCTCCCACGGCATCGACGGCTGCGACCTGCTGTGCTGCGGGCGCGGCCACAACACGCGGACTGAGAGGCGCAAGGAGAAATGTCACTGCATCTTCCACTGGTGCTGCTACGTCAGCTGCCAGGAGTGCACCAGGGTCTACGATGTGCACACATGCAAGTAAGGACAGGGGGGGGCTGCACTGCTGGAGGCTGGTCCGGGACAGGCCCGGGGTCTGCCAGTCCTGGGGGAGCCCTGCATGGCAGAGGAGGGCACGGAGCTCCTGATGGGCCCCACACACCCCCAGGTGAGCCCCACGCTGCAGAGGAGGGCACGGAGCTCCTGATGGGCACCACGCGCCCCCAGGGGCAGCCCCACGCTGTAGAGGAGGGCACGGAGCTCCTGATGGGCACCACGCTGTAGAGGAGGGCACGGAGCTCCTGATGGGCACCACACACCCCCAGGGGCAGCCCCGCACGGCAGAGGAGGGCACGGAGCTCCTGATGGGCACCACACACCCCCAGGGGCAGCCCCGCACGGCAGAGGAGGGCACGGAGCTCCTGATGGGCACCACACACCCCCAGGCATGGAGAAGGCTCTGGGGATCTCAGCCAGGAGAGGTGGGACTGCTGGGCCTCAGGCAGGATGGGCTGGCTGGGGAGGGCAGGGACAGGACAGGGACAGGGACAGGACAGGGAGCACAGGGACAGGACAGGGACAGGACAGGGATAGGACAGGGACAGGACAGGGACAGGACAGGGGGGGCAGGGACAGGACAGGGAGCACAGGGACAGGACAGGGACAGGACAGGGGTAGGACAGGGACAGGACAGAGACAAGGACAGGGGAGGCATGGACAGGACAGGGAGGGCAGGGATAGGGCAGGGATAGGACAGGGAGAGGACAGGGAGCACAGGGACAGGACAGGGACAGGACAGGCTGCCTGGGGAAAGCAGAGGACAGGGACAGCTGAGTCCCAGCGAGGCACAGCCAGGCCAGGCAGAGCTGTCACAGCAGCCCCCGAGCTCCCAGCTCTGTCCTGCACCACAGCCCCAGCCCCTGCAGACACCAACACTGTGGCCACCCAAAGAGCCTTTGTGAGGCTGAAACTCCTCATTGGGAGCAGGGACCTTCCCCCCATGCCCACAGCTCCCAGTGGTGCCAGTACAAGCAGCTGGTGAAGGATTTGGAAATGGATTTTTCACAGTGAAGCGAGGGAAGGAGCCCCCAGCCCAGCCCAGCTCCCTCCTCCCTGATCCAGGGTGATGCTGGAGAACCAAACCTGTCTGAGAACACAGACAGAGCCCACGGGTGGCCTCCCCTCCCCTCTGCCCTCTCTGCTCCCCACAGCCCCACATCCCCCCAATCTCCCCAGGAGCAGAGCCCAGAGCTGGCCCTGGGGCACCTGGCCCAGGACAAGAGCAGGGCACAGGGCACTGCTGCCACCTCCTGCAGGGGACAGCACTGTCCCAGGACAAGAGCAGGGCACAGGGCACTGCTGCCACCTCCTGCAGGGGACAGCACTGTCCCAGCCACCTCCTCACCGTGCAGGTCCCCAGGATTGGGGCAGCACCTATGGAGTGAGCATTCCCTGACTCTCCATCCCAGAGGGAGCTCAGGGATCTCTCTGGGGTTGGGTTACCTGCCAGGTGAGCTGCTGCACCAGCTCTGAGCATGAGAGATTCCAGGGAGAGGAGAAATCTCTGTCCCAGCCCTCCCAGCCACAGCACAGACCTTCCCCTCCCACGGGCTGCCAGAATCATCCAGGAGGCTCCAGGCACAGAGGATCTGTGCCACGAGCAGGATTTGGGCATCCCCCACATCCCATGGCCCATCCCAGTGCAGCAGCACCACTGTTTGTCCCCCTGTCCCTGAGCACATCCCCTCTCCCTGGCTTTACCTTCTCCAGGAGTCCTGACCCCTGGAATTATAAAATAAATTCTCCCTCTGTCCTGGTGGGCTCCAGGAGCAGCAGCCACGTTCAAACCCCCCAGCCAGAGAATTCCAGGGAGCTGTGGCTGCTCCCTCCTTCCCTGGAGCTGCACAGAGCAATAAAGGGTGAGAGACCCCAGCAGGGAGCAGACCCAGCTCCAGACCCCTCCTTCAGAGGAGCCTTTGCTTAAAAGGCAAAAAAAAAATTAAAATTAAAATCCAGAGAGCTCCACAAGCCTCCCCCAGCCAGAGCTCTGATATGCATCTATTTAAAATATATATTAAACCCCATGTCTGGAAAGACTCCCAGTACCCCCACTTTAAACAAAATCCCTTCTTTGTTTGTTTTTTAATCAAGAAAAGGTATTTAATATTAAATAGAACATTTATTGCCTTGTAATTATTTTACTGTAGCCAGGTATTCTAGCACTGAATGGAAGATCTTTTTCCATCAATCTGCTGTATCCAAAGTTTTGTATAAAGTTGTAGAGGTCGATTTTTTTTTATTTTATATTCAGAAAATTTCTCTTTTTATAAGCATTATTTATTATACAATGTATATACTTGAGTTAACTAAGATTATATATTATATAAATATATATATTTGGAGAAAAAATATATTTCAACTTCCATTTTTTTGTGGTACATCATTAAAGAAAAGGTAAAAAATTTAAAAATATGCACTTGACAGCTTGTGTGGTTTGGCTCAGAGGGTTCTGATGAACTGAACAGAGCAGGGGGACATGACCCAGCCATGGATCCATGGAATTCCAGAATGGTTTGGGTTGGAAGGGACTTAAGGGTCACATAAATCCAATTCCCTGGCATGGGCAGGGGTCTCTGTTACAGGAATCAAGACAATGATGGCAAAAAAAGAGATTTTACAGCTGAATGCTGAGAATTTTGATTTTTTCATTCAGGGAGTGCCAGGGCACAGTGTGCAAAACTGAGATTCAGCACAAAATCATGGAATTCTTGGGGTTGGAAAAGATCTTTAAGATCATTGAGTGCAACCATTTCTGCACTGCCAGGGCCACCACTGANCAGAGAGCTCCACAAGCCTCCCCCAGCCAGAGCTCTGATATGCATCTATTTAAAATATATATTAAACCCCATGTCTGGAAAGACTCCCAGTACCCCCACTTTAAACAAAATCCCTTCTTTGTTTGTTTTTTAATCAAGAAAAGGTATTTAATNTAATTTTTCCTAAAATCCCATCTAAAGCTCCCCTGGCCCAGCCTGAGGGCATTTCCTCTCCTCAGAGTCAGAGCCTGACTCCCCTGGGTGCACCCTCCTGCCAGGGGCTTGTGCAGAGCCAGAAAATCAAATTTAGGATCAAAATTAAATTCAGCAATGGATCAAAATTTAAAAAAAAAATGGATCAAAAGAGGTTTCAGACTTTGTACACTCCCCACAAGTACTCACAGGCTGTCTCTGAATCACCTTCCAATGCTTTGGACAGACCAAAATCCAAATTTCCTCATATAAAACCTCTTCTCCTGTCCATGAATAATTCTGTGGGTGTTTCTGCAGCATCCCCCTTGCTTTAAGGAAGATTTTAAGTGCACACAATTTTCCACTGCACTGGCCTCAATGTACCTGTCTGAAGGGCAAAATAAATAAAGAATCACTCAGTTTTCTTGTCCTGATCCCCAAATCACACACAAAGCCACCCTGTGTGGGGACAGGGTGTCCCTGCTGCTGTCACCACCCCTGGCATGTCCCACCCAACAGAGAATTTGGCCCAGGAGGGTTTGGGTTTCACAGTCTGGGGGTGAAGCTCTCCCTGCCTGCCCCAAACCTTCCTCCACCCCACACTGTGCCCCTAAAACCCATCCCAGGGCTTTCAAATCCACCTCTGGGCACCAATTCCATTTCTGGGACAAATTTCTGGGAAGTTCAAGGTGAAACAGGGTAAGGAAGGGGTGAAGAATTTGGCCCTTACACTGAAATCAATATTTTCATTTATTATACATTTAAAGCCACTGCCAGGAGGAGCCATGGGGGACACAGGGGTGGTGGGAAGGTGCTGCCCTTCCCTTGTCCTGCAGGAAAAATCTCAGATGGAGATCCTGGAATGGGTCACACCCAGAGCCCACCCTGCTTCTCCAGGGTACCCCCACCCCACCCACACAGACACCCCTGGGGCCTCCCCAGCACTGCAGGGCCCCCACAGCTCCAGACAGGCTGGAGCAGACTCCCCTCACTGATTTCTGTAGGAATAAGAGGGGAAAATTCAATTAAAAATAAGAAGTAAATTCAATTTATCAACCTCAGGCACACTGAGCAGCCCAGGGCAGCTCTGCCCCTCACACACACCAGCACCACACACCAGGTGATCACAAGGAGTTGTGCTTTTATTGAATCCATTGAGTGTGCAATTAAACCAGATATTTATTCATCAATATAGCTCTGGACACGGACACAATAAGGTTTACAGCATTTACTCTGAAATATAAGTTACTGTGTGCTGCTGTCACTCAGACTGGCACAGGGAAGGGAGGGACAAATAAATCCACAAGATCCTACACAAAATGAGAGGAAACCACCACTGGGACTCACAACAGCATCACAACACAACAGCACTGCCAGAGGAGCAGAGTGGGGTGGCTGGAACACCCCAAGTGCTGTGACTGGGGACAGCAGGAGCTCCAGCTCAGCACCCTCCTTCCCTGGGGACACCCTCTGGACACCCCTGCCAGCCCTTCCAGTGGCTCTGCTCGAGTTTAGGGAGCTGCACTGACTAAAATCTGCTAAATGGCTTTGATTTCACGCCCCACCACGCTGAGGTATGTTCCAGGGATTTTATGGAAGGAGTGGAGCCCAGGGGGAGCAGCCCTGAGGATCTGAGGATCCCACAGGACTAGCAAGGAGCAAGGTTTGATACATTCCTTTGTTTCAGTGCAAAAACACAGCAATGCACACCTCGTGCACCTGCAGAGCTTGGCTTCCTCTCTGTCTCCAAGGAGGAATCTCAACCTTTGGTAAGATGGCAGGAAAAAGGGATAAAATGAGGCTGGAGGAGACCAAAGCTGCCAACTACAGGAAGAGCTGGAGGCTGGAACCAGCATCTCTGAAAATGTTGTTGAATTAACAACAAGATTCAACGCCTTCAATACTGGATTTGGAAATTTCCTCTACTCTGATCAACACTTCCCTGCCCTCTTCCAGTGCCCAGTGCCACCAGCAGACCCAAAATTCCTGGATATAAATGAGGGGGGTGCAGCATCCAGGACTCCCATGGGCACTGTGGGGTGTGGGTCTGGCTCAGAGTTCAGTCAGGGGTGGGGTGACCCCACAGGAAAACAGGAAAACTTTCCCAGGATAAGCTCCAACCTCCCTCCACCAGACTGGAAGCCAGGATCTCCTCCCTGCTGCAGGAATTCTGGACACAAGGGAGGCTCAGCCCCAAAGCTCTCAGGACATTCCCTGCTCACCCCAAACGCAGCCTGGCTGCAGAGACAGAAGCACAGGGTGACACTTCCACATGACAGCAGAATATCAAAGACAAAGAATAAAGTACTGGATTGCACTACACATGCAGGTTCCACATGGGCTCTGGGGATCAGGGGAGCATTTCACTTTGTCCAGTGTGTTGAGCACAGAAGAGTAAAGATCCCAGTTTGTTCTCCAGGTTGGTCACTTTTCCAGCTGTTGATCTTGGTCCACCTTCAGTCTAGGGTAGGGACTCTTGCAAAAGAAGCCAAATCCATCAGGAAAGCATCATGCACATGAATAAAGCATCAAGCACACACTGGAACCCACTCACATGGAGCCAGGATAGAGAGTGGTGTGAGTTTCCCCAGCACAGGTACTGCCCTACATGTTTTAGAAAGTCATTCTCTAGGAGATGCCACTGTCCCACTACTCCCTGTGGCACCTATGGGGAAAGAGTAGGACATCCTTCTCTCAGACAGGAGACACAAGAAACCAAAAGATTTTAGATAAACAGCTGGATTTGAACTCAAGCAGAATCTCTGTTGATTTTTACTTTAGTTAAAGAAAGTTAAATTTTGGCCCAGTATCTCATGGATGCTTTAGAAGTTGAGTGGACTCAGAAAAGCAGAGAATTCAGACATGCAGGTTCCCAAACCTTCAGGACCTCCCCCCTCCCAAATTGCTCTAAGAATTGATCTGATAAAGCTCTGAGAATACAGAGGGGCCAACAATGAGAGCAGATAAATCCCACTGCAGGTTCCCCTCAGAGCAGCTGAGTTCTGAGCAGAAAAGAGAATTGAAAACTGCTCTAAAATTAAAATACTTACGTTCCTTCTTCTCTCAGAAGAGCCAAGAACTTCTTCACTCGATACTCAGGATCCATCTAAACAAAAAAAATAAAACAGATCCTGTTAGTGCCAGGCAATCCTTGAAACAGCCAAAAAGGAAAGCACAGAATCATGGAATGGGATCATGGAATGTCCTGGGTCAGACAGGATCCACATGGATCCTTGCACAGACCCCCAACAATCCCACCCTGCATCCCTGGGAGCTCCCGGAGCTGTGGCAGCCTCGGGGCTGGGATCATTCCCTGGGGAGCCTGGGCAGTGCCAGCACCTCTGGGGGAAGAACCTTTCCCAAAATCCAACCCAAATCTCCCTGTGACACAACCTCAGGCCATTCCCTGGGGGGCCTGGGCAGTGCCAGCACTTCTGGGAGAAGAATTTCTCCCTGAGATCCAACCTAAACCTGCCCTGGCTCAGCTCCAGCCCTTCCCTGGGTCCTGTTCCTGTCACAGGGAGCAGAATTTGGCCCACAAAGGCTGCTGGAGCTGTTTGCTTTGCCTGAGCACTGTCCTGGTGTCAGAGTCCAGGACATCCCTGTGGCCACCCTGGAGGGTTTGGGGACAGGACAGGGGGGCTGGGGTCTGTACAGGGGGGTCAGAGCCTCACACAGAGCCCAGGAGGNGCAGAGCTGAGACAGAACTGAGATAATGCCCCTGCCAGGGAGGCCTGGCAGAGCTGAGACAGAACTGAGATAATGCCCCTGCCAGGGAGGCCTGGCAGAGCTGAGACAGAACTGAGATAATGCCCCTGCCAGGGAGGCCTGGCAGAGCTGAGACAGAACTGAGATAATGCCCCTGCCAGGGAGGCCTGGCAGAGCTGAGACAGAACTGAGAGATAATTTAGAATAAACAGCCTTGATAACACTGCTGGACTCAGCCTGTCTGCTCTGGCTCTGGTGTGAAACACCCAGGGCAAAGAGAAGATGAAAAACCTGATTTACCTCAGGGAACAGCAACCCCGAGGAGAATCTCAGGGAGTTACAGCCCTGAGAGCCTGGCAAGTCCTGCCTGGCTGTGCAGGAGCTCTGGAGCTGTCACAGAGTCACAGGAAGAGGTGACTGTCACTGTGTGTGCTCTGTGTGCTCACAGGGCAGCAGATGCAGCTCACACAGCCTCTGCTTCCACAGCATCTCACACCCACACCCTGCTGCCAATTCCAGCCAGCCCCACTCCAAATCTGCTTCCATCCACCCCTTCCCAGAACTGGGGCAGCAAATAAACAGGAGAAAAGGGACTGAGGATGTGCTGAGAGCTCCTTTCCCCCCAGAGCTGCAGCAGCAAAACCTGAGCCAGCACAAGGACATCCTTCTCTCAGACAGGAGACACAAGAAACCAAAAGATTTTAGATAAACAGCTGGATTTGAACTCAAGCAGAATCTCTGTTGATTTTTACTTTAGTTAAAGAAAGTTAAATTTTGGCCCAGTATCTCGTGGACACTTTAAAAGTTGAGTGAACTCAGAATGGGCAGCACCAGTGAGTGCTGTGGATCCAGCAACAGGAACAGCCCCAGGAGCAGCCCTGCCTCCCCCAGGACAGGGACAGCAGGGATGGGACAGGGACAGCAGGGATGGGGACAGGGACAGCAGGAATGGGAGAGGGACAGCAGGGATGGGACAGGGACAGCAGGGAAGGGGACAGGGACAGCAGGGATGGGGACAGGGACAGCAGGGATGGGGGCAGGGACAGCAGGGATGGGACAGGGACAGCNTTAAAAGGTGGAGTGACCCCAGAAGGGGCAGCACCAGTGAGTGCTGTGGATCCAGCAACAGGAACAGCCCCAGGAGCAGCCCTGCCTCCCCCAGGACAGGGACAGCAGGGATGGGACAGGGACAGCAGGGATGGGGACAGGGACAGCAGGGATGGGACAGGGACAGCAGGGATGGGACAGGGACAGCAGGGATAGGGACAGGGACAGGGACAGCAGGGATGGGGCAGGGACAGCAGGGATGGGGACAGGGACATTCAAGCTGCCACTGGGGACAGGAGCTGTAGCTGGATCTGTGCCCTGTGCTGGTGCACAGGATTGCTGATCCTCTCATGAGTGACTCCAGGGAAATCTTCCTTAGATTTGCACCAAAATACAGTGAGAACACAAACATTTGGAAATCAGAGGCTGCTGGTTCTCAGAATTTTGGTCTTGTATTCCAAAAGTTCTTGTGTCCTATAAATTCCAATTTGTGTTCCCTCTGCAAATTCCATCACCAACCTGGATCTTCACCACAGTACAGGGGATTCACCCTGGGAACACCAGAAATGGAGCTGTGAAGTCACCTGGTGTGGGATTCCCAGCCCCATCACCCCCTTGGCAATAAACAGGAAAGTTTCTACTTAAAACATAAAATTGGGACTCATCCTTGGAAGCCAAGTGTCAGTCTGAGCCCTGACCTCCCACCAGTGAGGCCAAATGTGGGTCTGGAACCTCTACATCACATCAAATCACATTTTACATCCCTAAAGGAAAATTTCTTCCCATTCTAGATGTGAAGAAGCCATCTATTTAAAATTCTGACTGCTGCAGTGGAGGGCAACACAAATGCCTTGAAAAACAGCTCAGAAGAAAATAAATCCTGAACCAACAAGAGTGTCCCCAGCAATGTGGGGGAGAAAGAGGCAGCAAGAATTTCTCCTTTGTGCTAAGAAAAGCCTAAAAATGTAAAACTTCCTGTGGCTGTGAGATAGGAGAGCAAGGCCAGTTCCTCAGTACCAACTGCTGAGCTACTTTTAGATCAGAAAAATAAATTCACTGAAACAAGAAGATTTAGAGGAACTCACTGAGGCTCCCTGAGCATTTCATTTGGGGTTTAAGCAGCAAAGAACACCAGCAGCAGTCAGGATCCAGGAGGGGAAGGTGAATCCCCCAACAGAGAGTTTGGAATGTGAAATACCCAGGGATGGAAGGTGAAATACCCAGGGATGGAAGGTGAAATACCCAGGGATGGAATGTGAAATACCCAGGACTGAGAGGAGCTGTGGTTCCACCAAACAGGGGACCAGAGGGTGTCTGCAGGGTCCCTCCAGCCTAAATCCTCTCCCAGATGTCACCTGGCTACAGGAAAAGCTGTCCCTGTCCCATTTCTGTGGGGGATGTGGCACTTGGGGACATGGTCAGGGGTGCATTAGCAGCACTGAGGGAACAATCCCACCCTGGGCACCCCTGGGAGCCCTGGTGGCCTCGGGGCTGTGCCCATTCCCTGGGCAGTGCCAGCACACACAGCTCCTTGTCCAAAAGACTTCAGCTGGCAGCTGAAAGGCCTCAACGACTCAAACTTGATCAAATTTCATGTTAAAAATGCAGGCACAAACCCCAGAGGCCAATCTGCTGGGGAAGGAGCAGGAGCTGGAGACAGTGGAGCACAGAGGAGGGAGGTTCAGGACCCCTGGACACACCTCTGGTGCTCTGGGAAGCTGCAAATGCTGCTGCCCGACTGGGGGAGGATTTTCTGGGACAGCAGAGAGGGGACAGACCCTGTGACAGAGCTCAGAGAGGTGACAGGAACATGGATGGGGGCAGTGCAGCATCCCCAGGACATCCAGGACCCCTCAAGAAACAAAGGAACTGAAGGGAGGTTGTTGATCTCCAGTGCAGAGAAGGAGATTTTCCAGCAGGATGAGCCCCAGTGCTCCTGAAAGTCTGCCAGGAACCCCAAACCATGAACCCAAACTCAAACCATGGACACCAAACCATGAACTCCAAACCAT
>VXBR01006851.1:4429-22355 GCA_013400215.1 Cisticola juncidis
AAAAAAAAAAAGCCCTTTCCTTGAAATAGGTCCCAAAGTGTTATGTGTGTATTGAGTCTGGGAAACTGTGAGAATAGTTTGCACTGTAAAATGAAAGGACTGAGTCACACAAGGATTTAGGAGAACTGCCAGCTCTCCTAACTTCAGTATAGCTGGACAGGGATGCTTTCTCAAGCATTTCTGGTCACCTGCTGCCCCCAGTTATGAAATGAATATTAAAAATAATGGATGTTTAGAAAACTATGTACAGTTTTACAGAGCCTGTTGTTACTCAAATTCCTTCTAGTCTGAAATATTTGGTTTCCTATTCCACTAACATATGGAAGAGATGTTAATAGAACACTTATGTTTGTTACTTGATTTACTTGGTAGAATTCCATAGCTTTACGTTTATAGGCACATTTGAATACAAAGAAATTTTTCTTTCACAATACTGTCTGGTATGTCTTATCTCTGATCTTTTATTACAAAAGATAAAAAAAAAATGGAAGATGGAAGAAATTGGTCACATTGTATTAGTAAGACTCTGAAACTAAGCAAGTCAGAGATTCTGAAAAAGCTTGTATTTGAGAGAATTTCTGTAATAGAAATGTGGACACATGAGCAGCAAGTGGCATTTTGAATTCTAATGTGGTTTTTAACTTTAAATGTTCATATTTGCCTAAACTGTGCCAGAACAGAAATCCAAAATCTTCAAAGTGTTTTGGTTTGATCCCTTTGAAGAAGTTTGATTCCCTGCCAGAAGGAATAGCCAGGCTGTTCATGTTTGAAAGCATCTCACTTGAAAAGATAGAAGTACTTCTAAACTGTTTTTTTGTAAATATAGGGGAACAGAGGTTCCAACAATTAAAAGACTTAGTTTAGGCTTTGATAAATTTGATTCCCTTTGTCAAGCAACTTGGAAACAGTCAATTTTTTCAGTGGAAAGAAGAATTTGATAAAAATTAAATATCTAGAAAAGCCTAATGGATTTGGATGGCTTTAGTTTATGTAACACATAAATAACATTCTAGATATCCTTAAAGAGGAATCAAAAAATTGTAATGTAACATTGTGGCAATCTAAAGTCACAGACTAAACAGATTAGTTTGTGATTACAAACTGATTTGTTACATATCAGACCAGATTAGATTCTGGTCTGATATGTAACCAAAGAAGACAGATATATCATCCTTTAGGAGCAAACCCCACAATTGTTTAAACAAAAATATCCACAAAAGTAGATTCCTCTTACCTCATGGATGAATCTGTTAATTAATGAAATATGCTTTCTGTTGAAAGATGTTTTTTGATTTTGTGTCATATTATTTCTTCTGCTTAAATTAGCAGAAAGAGAAGCAGAATTCAGAGGGGAATCTGACCAAAGAATGTAAAAAGACATGAGAAATAGTTTTGCGGAATTTCATTGTCTTTTATTAGCTCTAAGGAGAAATGAGATTTTGCAATCAAATTCCTAAAAATGTATTCTCCATGTAATAGTCCCACTGTAGGCAGGAGTGAGAAGGCCAGAAAAGACAGTGAATAAGGAAGTTTGTGTCTCTGTCAAAGTAGATAATTGTCAGCATAGCTCCTGAAAGATCACTATTTTACCATGCAGAACTATGAGAAGACCTAAGGCCACCATATTTTTCATTACAGATGCCACACTACAGACCTCCTTGGGATAGTTAATCTCATCAATTAGCTATTCCTACCTCACTGGCAAATTCTCTCTGTGGTGAATATCACTAAAAGCATCATGATCCACTGATAGTCCCGAGCCAGAAAATGCATCAGGAGATGCTGCAGCTCTCTTCTCCCCTTGGCTGAGCATCACACAGACTGCAGAGATGGCTCATGTTCCTGTGTAACCAGTTGCTCACCACAGAAACAAGTCACCGAAAGTTAATCTCAAAAAGTAAAAAAATAGGTTTATTTCGCAGGGAATCCAGCTTTCCACAGCAGGTTTACATGGACAACAGCTGGCCTTTCTATCAAAGCCTGCATCTTCTTGCCAGCTGATGGGGTCTAGGGGGGCTAGAAAGCAGAGTCATCGAGGAGAAACACAGGTCTGATGGCTGCAAGCAGTTACAGCTTCTCATTAGTGCAGTACTCAGAGCAGACAAATATGACCCTTCCCTCCTGCTCCAAGGAATGGTTTATTATTTTGAAAGCCATCTTGAATACAAGTAGTGCTTTGCTGGTGCTTCCATACTGAGTATAACCTTCTAGGTTTGGTTTCAGAAGTGCACCCATTGCTTTGCACATACGTACACAAGATCACACACATGTTCCTATTAATAATAGCAGTATTCTTTAGAGGTAGCCAGATATTATCCACACAAATATTTATTATTTTTATTCATCAAACCCCAAGAACTATTTAAATTCAATATTTCAGGGAAATACAATTCTGTACGATTTCTTTTAAAAGTAAATTTTGTAACATTTAGGTTTGTAATTTCACAGAAAAGAACCCTCCCTCTTCTTTCTAAACTGTACTTACAGATTATTACATAGTAAGATAATAGAGGAATTAAAAGAACTTCACTGAATTTTGGATATCAGTCTAAATACAGTTATTTGTAAAGGTTGAATTCACATATATTTGTCCCTCAGCTCTGATTTCCAGGTTCAGGCATGGCTAACCAAGCAGAGAATTTTTATGTACAGCCAAGCATTTCTGTTAGCCTTGTCAGCAAGAGTGACACGGAATGAATTTTTGCATAACACTGTCCAATTTTGACTTAATGTGCATTTTCCAATCATGTTGGTTACATATTACAAAATGAATTAAAAATAAATCCTTCACATTGCTTTGCTTAGGCTTGTACCAGGATTTTTCTTTTTTTTTTCCTATATGAAGAATATTTTTTCATGTGAAAAAATAGATAAAGCAACAAAAGGTTGATAAAATTGAAGTACAACCAGTTCCACAGAGAATATATTTTCTGTCGAGAATTCATTTTGATTGATGATTTCTGATCAAATTCTGCAATTTTTTGTGGGACAGAAACTAATCTAATTTTTGGATGCTTTCTTTCCATACCTTATATAGATTTGAAGCTGTCAATATAAGTTTCAAAGCAAAGTGTTTGCCACAGTTTATAATCTTGAAAGTACTGGCAAAAAATTCTCACTGTTTTATCTCTCCTTAAATATTCATTGTGAGTGAAACTATAAGCCTGGTGGTTTTGACATCAACATTGGTAGAAAAAGCTTCCATGAATTAATATGAAAACTAGAAATCTAATACTTTTTCTTTTCCTGTGAACCACGATTTTCATTCCAAACTTCCAAATGACAATATAAAAGGCAATATAAAAGGCAATATAAAATGCAGAGGCAAGCATGAAAACTTGTACCAACAACAGAAGTGAAAATCTTCACAAGATTTTTTCCATGTAATCTTTATTAAGTGCTTGCCAACAGCCCCACACACTGACCATTGCAGTCTCATGCTTTGTGCTCTAGGGCAGACCTAGAACAGGAACAAGAAGGCTGCTACAGGATTCAAAAGCTAAGTGGGAAACAGTTAGTGGAAACCATGTCTATCTGAATTAGTCTTGCCAACATCTAGGAACACATTTGAGCTCTGTACAATGTTCATTAACATATGTCACTCTAAAATGTAGGTGAAAAAACCCACACTAAACCAAAATTCTTTCTATTTCCCTAGTTTACCCTTCCTACATTACTCCTAGGTCAAAACCACTAATTTTTTGTTGTTGTGGTTGTTGTTGTTGCAAAACTAATTAAGGATTTCTGTCTCATTTATTATTGCCCAGAATATTGACATTTGCAGGAAAACCATTAAAAAGTTGTATTCAACAAGGTCAAAGAATCACAATGGTTTGGGATTAAAGGGACCTCAAAGACCACATTGTTCCATCTCCCTGCAATGGGCAGAGACACTTTCCACTAGACCTGGTAGCTCAAAGCACCATCCAGTCTGGCCTTGTGTCCCCAAGTCTTATAGGAAAATACCCTCGCTCAGAGCAGAAAGCTGGCAACTAGGATAGCCAGAAATACAAGCTAATTTAACACCCACCTTGTTTAGCAGAGGTCCACTGCCTGCAATAGGCACTTTGCTTTTTACATATACTGAGATCTGCTTCTCTCTCAGCTGCATTTTGAAGGAAGTTTCCTGCAAACTCTTTCCTCCTGATTAGTCCATAAAGGTAAATTGGTAAGTGTTTTGAAAACCAGCATGGGGCATGCACGAGTGATCTATTTTTCATCCAATAAGGAAAAACAAGATGTGTCTCAGACTTCCTGCTGTGCCTAGAAACTACCTCCCACTCATGCTTCCATTCTTTATCAGTTCAGCTGTGCTTCCTCTATTAACTCCATTGTTTTTGCAGTTCCATGTAATTTGGTGCCATTCACAACACAGTAACTAAAGGACAAGTATGGCAAAATCTGTTTTCTGTTCAAAATTCGAACATTATAAAGAATTATGAAATCTGTGTAGAGTTTTGCCATAGTTCACTGTCAGCCAAGCCACAATGGCCTACCATTCTATCTTGTTTTTAGGTTTCTCTTAGAGTTTTGAGACCTTTCTTTCCTGCTTCAACTTTCTTTTTATATTTGAAGAGAGCAATGTATTAGAGTATTAGTATGTTCTCACACTCAAACTGCTCTGCTGATACACACTTGATGAGAGGAAAGTTTACATGGGATAAAATTTATAGATCTGTATCCCTGGTATTTTCCCCATCAGACACATACAACTGGACTCTCCCATACAACTGACTAAAAGAAGGTGCTGATTTTTCCCTAGTAAAATCCTTTACATGGTTGCAGAGGTCCAGAAGTTCACAGTGTTTCTTTTTATTTCCTGTAGTGTGAACATTAAAACCCATGTTTGCAACAGGAGTTTGCAATGCCACCATCCCTCTCCTGTGACTTAGTTAACTTCTTCTGTTTGATTAATATTTTTTTTTCAGCTAGTACCTCAACATTTTGATATGAGAATCTGAAAAAAATGAACACTGAGCTTGGTATCAAAGATAATTTTTGAGTCTTCAGACTAACACTTGCATTTGTAGCAGATTTTACATCCTGACATTTGCAGGTAATGTTATATAACCTACACAGTGTAATCTATTTAATGAAAAATACCAAAGATGAATATACATGATTTAAAAATTTATGTGAGATGTATAGTTAGGACAGAGCAATCTTTTCCTTTTTTTTTTTTTTTTTCTTTGTGAATATTGTTTTCCTTGATTTCACTTTAGATGTTGTATTTTTCCTAAATTAAATAAACAAAATTTTGTATTTTATTTGGGGGGTAAAAAAATAACCATCATGTTCAACTTTGTTTATCTTCTGTTTTGCCAAAACTAATTGCATGAAGAAAATTGCATGATGTTCTCTTGCACTGGCTTTGTTCAAAAACGTTTTTCCTAGCTTTACCTGAATTTGAATCACAAAGCACATGATACTTTGTGAAATTAAAAATTATATCCTATATTTTCCCCTGGTTCATACAATTTTTAATTCCTATTGCAATAAAAAAAAATTATTTCCATTAACTTGCTCTGGTTTGATTCCATAAAACTGGAAAACATGGTGGGAATCTACCAGAAAGCGAAAAAATATCATCAGAGAAAAAATTCCATTTAATTCTGAAACATTTCCTCTCTTCTCTTTGATAGTCCTGGTGAGATGATAATATTACATAATAAAGAAGCAGGTAAAAAGCACGTTCAATCACCTTCAGATGCTGTAGATGTTCACATTAAAAAAAAATAAAAAATTGCTGCCGAAAGTAAAATAAGCATTCCAGAATTGTACTTAGGAGTAATTGTATGTTAGGAGAAATGTGTCTGATTTCTTAGGTTGAACATAACAAAACTCACACTACTTTCATTTTCACACTACTTTCATTTTCTATGCGCACACACAAGTTGTCCTGAGTTTTCTACAATTTAGGATAATAGAATCAAAATATATTTTGAAAGGACTGAAGGGTTCCAAAGAAACTATTTAAGGTCTAGCCATTGTCTGAAAGACTTTTGGAACAGCATTTCTCAACCTTTATTTCAATACTTCTGGCTAATATGGTTAATCTTTTCTGGAATTAAGTCTTGTCCAAGGTACAAGCATTATTTGTTTTATCAAAGGACTTAAAACAGTAGTCTAATATAAATACAAAAATATAAAAGAAAAAAGCTGCAGCATTTTTTCTAAACTGGTATGCATTATAAAAAAGTAACAACAAAATAAATTTCTGAACATAATGAAAAAATACAGGAAGATTTTAGGTCTTAAAAGTTGAAGCTCATCAAAATTTACCAGAGTCAAGTAAGTTACTGTTTCTTCATTTGCACCTTGGTCCACATTGCAGACTTCCCACATTCTTCTTTTTGCTGTAAGTGAGGAATATTCCAGGTTTTCTTGTTTTAAGCAATGTGATGCTATTTTTCAGGATCTGGTCTGCAGACCTCCAGATTCCTTCTGTGTCATGGAAGCAGAAGAGATAGAGACTTGAGTATCAAGGGATCTGATACCACCTCCAGCTGGACTTAGGAGAACAAGAGAGAAAAGGTGATGCAGTTTAAGGCCAGCTGTCAGCTGAGTACCATGCAGATGTTGGCTCATTCTCCCCTAGTGGGGAGGAGAATCAGAACAAAAACGCAAACCTCCTGGGTTGAGATTAGAACAATTTAATTAGTGAAACAAAATATAATAATTATATATAATAAAATATAAATAAGGAGAGAGGAAGAGAATAACAGAAGCCAAGCAATAATGTTGCTCACCACTCACTGACCAATACCAAGCCTGTCCCAGAACTGTGCTAGGCCCCAGTTCCAGGGAACTCTCCTAGTTTATATACTGGGTGTGGCATACTGTGGTATGGAATGTCCTTTTGAACACTTTGGATCACTGTCCCAGCTATGCTACCTCCCAGCTTTTTGAGCAGCTCCTCACCAGCAGAGCAGGAGGCACTGAAAAGTCTTTGACTTAGTGTGAGCAATACCCAGAACAGCCAGAACCTCTGTGCTATCAATATGATCTCCATACTAAATGCCAAGCACAGCCCTGTAGTAGCCATTAAAAAGAAAATAGCCAAAACCAGGACACAAAAAAAAAAAAAAAAAAAAAAAAAAAAAAAAAAAAAAAAAAAAAAAAAAAAGAAAAAGAAGGAAATAGCTTGGTCTCTTATCTAGAAACATAGGTTTCATAAATAGGCTGAGGTGGAAGTCAACCTGGTGTTTTTCAGGCATATGACAGTAAGGGAAGTTTTGAGGATTGTCTTACTTTAACCCAAGCTCTCTGCGTAAACATGGCTTTACATAACTGGTATCAGAATGCATGGGGAGAGTGTAACTCATTCCAAGAAACCACTGTGTTGTGAGTTCTTTAAATATTTTATATCAATAAAATTCAAATCCAAACTATCTTAAATGCTTAAGCACAATGAATTTCAAATGCTATGTAGTCAGAGTCAGGAGAAAGTCAATAAAATTTTGCCACAAAAACTACTTCTCCTCTGGCAATTCTGCCAAATTTTAATGAATCTGATATAACAGAAATGGACGCCAAACAGGCTTCAGCTCTCTTCATGTTTGTTTTGTTGTACAGAAACATGAGAGTCAAGTCAAAGGTGAGTTCTGTCATGCCTGGGGATCTGTCAGCACAATGTAGTATTATGAAACAGGGCACAAAATCTGTGCTTGCCTTCTGCCATGTCATTCACCACATCATCAACTGTGATTTTGGAGTGATGAAACTAGGATTAGGATTTGGGGCTCACACAGCAATTCAGTTTTGTATGCTCTACTGAACTCAGCCAAGTCCAGTCAAATGTATCTCATCCACTCTTTGAGATACTAATTTAACCATTACAATGGAATTTTAGTGCTTGTGATCATGAGTTAAACATCATGAATGAGGAATCATCTTTACTTTGTGGCCAGTAAGGAAAAATGCAAATGCCACATGCAACATTAACACGGAATGACCAAAGTAACGTTTAGAACTATACAACAAATGTCAGACTTTCTTCCACTCTTTCAAGAGAATTGCTTTTCCCAACTCAGGGTTTGGGTTTTTTGTTTGTTTTGCTTTGTTTTGCAGACCTATCACTCATTGCATTTCTCCTCACCACAAAACTGTCAGTTATGTTTCTCTTCTCTGATTCAAGTGGTTTGTGACTCATTCCCTTATTGTTGTATCCTATACTATAATTGTTATTTCCATTATCTGGTACATGAATCATTTTTGTTGCAGCTATTTGTTTCAAAGTATGATTCTCATGTCTCTTAACATCCCTTTGAGTTCTGTCTGCTTTGATGATGATCAAATTTTATATGCATTGGATATGATTTCTTTCCATCTCAAGCATTTCACTGCACCGTTGTTTACTATATATTGAGCACTGCAAGCATCACTTGAAAATGTAAGACTTAAAATTTTCTTCTGTGTAGTCCTGTTCTATCCATTTTCCCTGTCCATTTTGTCACAACTAGGAAGAAGCTTTGGAATTGTTTGATCTCCTAACATCATATATAAATGTCACCAAGAAAATTCTTTAAGTTAACACTCTCTCTTCTGCATATGATAAATTATATAGCAAAACAGTGAGTGAAAATCTTGTCTATACTGAATCTAGGAGGATTTCTATACTGAAACTGTAGAAAATCATCTGAAGTCAAAATGTCTTTATTTCACTATAAACTGTGCCTAGCTGTAAACTGCAGTTAGAAGCAGGATAATTGTATTTCTTAAATGTACCCATTACTCATGAGTCTGTGCTATACCATGCTACCATGCTGAGCCAAATTTAAAACTGGAGCTGGCAGATATGATGGATAAAAGCCAGGCTGTGGAGGAAGGCCAAGAAAAGGTCCATGTTAAATTTCAGACCCTTTTAATTATCCAAAATAGCAAGATAGAAGAATTGTGGAAGTTTTATCCAGGTTTTTACCACAAAGAAAAAGTCTATCTTCATGAATGTGTGTCTAAGGGTACTCATAGGACATGAATATGCTTACCATTGCCATAATCCATCTCAGCAAAATAAGTAATCTTCATGTTTAGCTGACCTTTTGTTTTCCATTTATAGACTTTTTTGCCCTTAATTTCATGTATTTTTATACACATCTCCATCTGAACAGTATACTTGTTGTCCCATGCTGATGGTTGATTCAGACTGTCTCCTTCCAAAATAAGGGAACTGAAATTTACTCCTTTTCATGACCTAAAGGCCTTTACATGACCATCTTATCCTGCACTGCTGGTTTCACTGAACACTTACCATGGAGAGGAAAAAGGGATGCACTCAGATTGTTCATGTATTAAGATAAAGAAAATAAACTCCTATCCTCCCAGAGGCAAAATTGCTTAGTACAGAAGTTCACTAAGAGTTACAAATTATGTCTAATGTATCAAGAAAAGAGGAAAAACAGACTGGAAGCATGTGTCCATAGATTTTACTTCTATATGGCATGCAGTGGGAGCTAAAATTCCATCCCTTGCATTCCCTAACAAAGAGACCAGATACAACAATAGTGAAGGGTATATAATTTCATCTAAGAACCTCTTTCATTTTAAGATGTAAGGGAACACAGAATGCCAGAGATTTCTCCATATTCCTGAGCCCAGACTTATAACAGTAAGCACTTTTTCTATATTCCTTTTAACACACACATTTTTTGAAGTGTAAATTTGTATTTACCAAATTAGAATTCTAAGTATATTGTTGTGGTGTGGGTTTTTGCTTTGAGTTTTCAGGCTAGCTTTCTATTTCATTTGTGTGTTATGATTTAAATTATATATTAAATTATATATACGACGTTAAATGTCAATTCTTTGTATCCCTGCCTCTATTTCTAGAACCTCCCTTGCCAATCTTCCCTCGCTCGATACATCATTTGCTGTGTTGCATCATTACTCTGCTTTTGTTATTCCCATTGGATTGTTTTCTGTATTCCCCGCCTTAGACTCCTCCCTGAGTGCATTCTCATTGGTTGCTTGCTTTGAACTGCCTGTGCATAAAACCCACGGCAGGACATGTGCTCCTCTTCTTTGGGGTCCAGCTTTAGTTGTTGTGCTTCAGTTGTACCATCAATAAATCTCCTCAGTTCACCCCAGACCCGTCTGGCCTCTGCTTCCCCTCTGCACCCCAGACAGACTTTGCTGAGAGCACCGGAGCCCCTGTGGGGAGGTGAGAGCTCCCCAGGGGAAGGTGTCGCACCCCTCGCTGCCCTGTGCCCTGGGACACATCAGAAGCTCACACCGCGACAGTATATTATTTTAAATGCTGTAATTTCGGAAATATAATACATACTCTCATAAAGATAGTTTGTATAAATTTTCCAATTTTAGGTTTATAAGGTTATTTTGAGTCAAGCTTCTACAATAAGTAAATCTACCAAAACCTGCCCATGCAAACCCAATACAGAAGGCCTTCTAGCCATAACAGCAAATTTTCAATTTTGCAAAACATATTTGTATATTATAGACTGTTTTTAAATAAAATTCCGGATATTTTGATTCTGCTAGTAATTTATTTGTAACTTCCTACTTATTTCTTTTATAATTTATTGGAATTTCTGTTATTATTTATTGGCATTCACACAGTGAGAAACTTCACATGTTTATAATATTCCAAGCTACATTGGTAAGGGTTGAAGTTCTGGCAATAACTCATAGCAGATCTTATATAAACCTTTTTCCAAGAAAGAATTGGAAGAGTGGGAAAAGAGACTGAAGGCCTGGTAAGGACAAGGAGTTTGCTACTAAGCCTTAGCTACACAAGTAAATGGTTTACAGATCTTGCTTGTATGACACCATGTAAAATGGGAGACAGCAGAAGAGCCACTCTTTTGAACTGAGTAAGAAACATTTCAAAGCAGCAAATTTCTGGAGAAGTTACTGAATTCATTGCTATGAAGATATAAGGAAGGATTAATTTTGAGCCTTCTCCAAATGCCTGATTTTTTTTCTGAATCTACGGTTGAGGTTGTGTAAGCAAAAAACTACTGAACTATACTTTAGCACTGGTCAAAAAGAACTTTTTCACCTACAAGCTGAAGGCCCTTGACTTGCAATGAGCAGCATGTCATGTGACCAATGCATTCAAATGAAACCCTTGAAATTAAAAAAATAGAAAAACAACAAGGTCAAACTTAACTAAGCATTTCTCTGAGGTATGATCATGGCATCTGATCTAGCTTACCTAAGCAGGCTAAGACATTTTAGGAGGAATAGATTGAAAATTCCAGTTCTCTCTCTATTAATAAAGGAATGCAACTTTTTCAATAAAGGACATACAGGTTTACAGATGCTGATAAATTATTTTCCTCTGGCTCTTCTATTGGCAGAAAAATGTGGTGCATTTAAAGTGATGTAAAAAATAAGAGAATAGAACGTGACAAGATTTAATATTGAGAGAGTAATCTAGATTCTTCTATACTCCTCCTAATGTGTGCAATTTATTCTATTAAAGCACACTCCTGCCCCAAAATATTGCTGTTTTGAAGATAACCTAAATTTTGGCATCATGTTAATGATAGATGGCTGACTGTAAATAAAGCTCCTAAATTACTTGGAAAGATTATAATCAAAGTAATGTTTATTTGTCACATATGCTGTACCACAAATAGGTATAATTTAGGTGGTAATTTTTTTAGCTTTACCAAGATAAATGACAGAAATCCACATCAGAGCAAAACAAACCCAACCACTCATTCTCTAGAGGGTCCAGAGGAGATCAAGGTTCATCTTATTAAATGTTTATAAAACCAATTTTGCTTTTTGTGCCCCGCATGGTGTGCCACTCTGAGTAATGATTGTACTGCAAAATGGTACTATGTTCAGACACCTATGAAAAAAAATACACAGAGAAAGTTATAGTAAAAGAAATTATAAATCTATGCCAATATACTATGGAGCCACATATCAATCTCTGTCTATAAATGAGAACAACCGACAATGTTTAGCTTTCATCAGTGTGACTGCTAGTTCACTCCTCATGAGGGATATGAAAATAATTACTAAGAAATGAACTCTGATATGAATTTGTTTGTAGCTCATGTGAGTTTGAGTCACAAATTGCTGTCACAGCATTATAGAAGCACACCTATTATGAAAAGCAGTTTGTAAAATTAGGAAAAGCTAGCCATAAAATGGCTGTATTTTACAAGGATTTCTGGTAGCACCCACAAAGCCCTCCTGAAATAAAATGGGAAATTTAGCTCAAAAAATTCACAGCATAAATAGAAAACTAAACAGCAATTTGTCAAGAAAATGATCAAATTTGCATTTTAAATAAAACAATAGCTACTGCTGACTTCCAGCACAATTTAAGTCTTGAGGAGATGAGATATACAAGAGAAGCAAATATGACTAGAGATGCCTTGAACTCTTTAATAAAGCAGCTCTGAAGGTCCTTCAGATGATCTCAGGTTTGTAGCAGCTCTAAGAAAGAAAATTCAGGTTCCAGATGGGTAATTTTTAGATTCCTTCTAGACTGCCATGGAGTCACAAACACTGGACAGCCTTTGCCCTGATTAAGTTTCAGGCAAACAGGAAAGCCAGACACCCTTTGAGTTTATTCAGCAAAAATGGTGTTTCTTTGAAATGAGTTTTTCATCTTTCTGTTACAAAAAAGAGGATGACTTGTAATGTAAATTAACCACAGTTCAAAAATGAAAATTAAAAGTGTTTTGTTTACCCTTGCCATTTCCCATTCAAAACATTTCCTTTAATCAAAATTAAAGGAATTAAAGAAATTTTTTGTTTTGTTTTGTCAAATCCTGTTGTGGTTCAAGCTGACCCAGATCCATTCACCTTGCAGACTAATACACAGGTGACAAAGGGCTGCAACATGACAGATATGAGAGGAAAGGAAACTGTAGAACACCATCAAGGAGCCACTTGCATGAAAAAAGAGGGACCAGAGAGAGAAGTAATTTGAGAAGATCACAGTTGCTTCTGGGTCATTAACTTCCATTAGTAACATGTATTGCTTAAAACTTTTTTCTGCTTTGTTTGCAAACACAATATAGCTTTATTGCTCCATAATTCTTTTTCTTTTCACCTTTTCTGTCCCAAGAGTATATAGCTTTCTGCAACTTAGAATCAATTTTTGCTATAATAAATTTTCTTTTACACTTACTAAAACCCTCAGAGAAGCAATATGAGGAGAGTGAGCGAGAGCTCAACAGTGAAAAAATAGAATTAGTTTACAGAGGCAAACCCAGCACATGTAGTACTCCAATTTTGTAAAATCAAAGTGGGAGGCTTTGCATTTCCAGGTGGGCTTTATCTTCATATTTCACAGTTTAAAGGACAGCTGCAAGTGCTTTGGAGAGGCCCAACCCCCTATGAAAAAGGAATAACTTAATTACAAAAGGGAGAAAGAACAGAAATAAAAAGCTGGCTGAAGTTATAACAGTAAGAAACAAAATTCCAACTGTCCTTTTGTTTTACACCAGTAGTTCACTTATCTCATAAAAGTTAACTGTTTTTTTCCTCTTTCCCTGTTATATCTTTGTGATAACAACAAATAAAATGAACTGTTAATAACTGAAGGTTCAATAATATTATGGGTGATACAGGACTTCTTGGGAAACCTGTTCTGAGTTGTCCTGGTTTAGGGCAAATTTGGGAGGAAACCTCAAAGCAAATTCAAGCAGGTCCTCTGCGAAAAATTTGGGAAACATAAACCTCCTTTGAGAGAAGTGGAAAAAACTTTATTTAACAAGCAAAGTACTCACAACGATGGAAAAATTAATAACACTACAAAATGGAACCTTTTGCTGTACTAAAGAGTTGGTAAAGTCAGGAAGTCCTTCTCATGGGGTGCAGCTCAGCCTCTCATCAGTCCCTCCTGCATTGGAAAATGCCAAGGCCCAGGCCCCAGTGGGCCACAAGTGTGAGCTCTCAGTGTTTTTCTGGGTTTTCAGTCCCGAGCAGATTTCAACAGTTCCAGGTAAAAACAAAAGACACAGTCTTGGGAAAACTTTCCTTGCCATAACTAACAAGGAAACCAGCAAAAAAGCCAAGAAAAAAACTCCCTGCGTCTCTCGCTGTCCATGCTGCAGTCAACACACACCAGGAGAGAGAGTCAAAGCTCTTATCTCTATGTTTTTGAATACAGCCATGAAAAAAAATCCATCATATTTCCTCCTTCCCCACAGCTCATTTGGATCTAGTTTTAAAGGCACAAAACTTATTTTTGGGCTAAACAGACAAATGGGGATACAATTCACCATCATAAAGTCACCACAGGACATCAATGCAAACTTCAGGGCACACACAAATAAGTGTGGTTGATCTACTGATTGCTTTTTTGTATACACATGACCTTTCATGAATATAAAACTAGGTCTTTACCTCTTTATCTTTTGCTTTGCTGTGGTTTCCTATTACCCTTTAAATTGAAAACAAGCCAAATACAAGGATCCCATGTAAGGATATGTGAGGAGTTAGATTTTGTAAGGGAGGCAAGAAGACAGACTTTAAGGATTTATGAGATCTAAATTAATAAGGACAGTCAAACAGGAGGGAATGGTGCCCTTTACAATTGGCTTTATGTTGTATCCTGACTTTGAAAAAGCCTTGCTTGTTACTGTCAGTATCTCAGTTTGCACCAATTCTTTTTTACTCTGAAAATGAGATCAGAGCATTTCTTAAAAATAGACACTACTCTATAATTTCAAACTTCTGAAAAGGTTACCCAAGTTGTAAAAAAACCTTTACAATAAATTCTTACTAAGAATGGATTTTTGCTTCAAGAAGTAACCAAATGAGTAACCAAAATCAGAATTATATTATAAATAACAGAATGTATTCTGAAATATAAATGATATAAAACCTTCCTCACTCAAACGTAACTATTTTATTTTGAAGAGTAACAAACTACTTTGACTGTTTAAAGATAGTGATGCTCTTTAAAAGATCATGGATAAACAAGGGTATATTCATATTGATCATATTCTACAGTCAAGACAGGTCAAGACATTTATCCCTGTACTAATACCCAACAGCCTCATTAAACAGCCTCTTAAAACAAAATTGCAATCACTATTTGTGAAAATCCAAGCAGCTGTAACAGAAAATATTAATACGATTTTGGAGTCTGATTGAATATATTTGACTTCTTTTTAAGTTTGAAAGGCAGTTGGTTTTCTTCTTGTAGCAGTATGCCTGGCATATCTCTGAGGACTACAACATTCTCAAACACACCAAGAAGTGTCATTCCATTAATCAAACCACAACTAATTGGAGATTTTTCCCAGCCATCCTCAAAAGTTCATGATGCTGCTATTGGTTTTTTGTCAGCAAAACACACATCAACCTCAGTATTCACTAATTATCATTATCATCTTGGCTATAACACAATCGTCATGCATATGTGTCCCGTACAACTCAAAAATCTTCATGAAGAGAATAAATGGCACTCACATATACAATTAAAAAACATTCACAGATTGATCCAGAATTCTATGCTTGTGTTGTAACCTCTTTCTCTGGACCATCACAACTCCTCCTTCCAAAACCACATACTTTGTCTCTGAAAACTGAAACCCTCTCCTGAAATTACACCCAAGAAACTTAACTCATGTATTCTGCAGGCTCACTATGCCTGACTGTAAGAATATAGTTATTCAAGTACATACATTCCTAAATCTGTCTATAGGGCAAGAGACATAAATGTCTAAACAGAAAGACCTGTAACTTATGGGCTTTTTCAAGTGTTTTTTTGAGCTTATGAGGTTTTGGGGTAATCATGAATACTTCTCAGACTTTTTCAAAAAGTTCCAAAATAATCATATCAGAGAACAGCTCATGCACAACCACTGCATACAAAAGTGAATTCGTTGTCATTGTATATACTAGAATTCTTGAGAAAAATCAAGCTGGCTGCAGCTGCTGACAACTCCTAAATATTCATGTTGTTCAGTGGATGGTTTGGAGCCTGGCAAAAGCAAACAATGAATCTGTCACAAAGCTAAAATAAAAGCTAATTCTTACACACAGTTCTCTTCTGTGTATCTTTGAATTTAGATAAAGAAAAAGAGTACAGTCCTTTAAATACGATGGGTATTTTTAAAATCAAAACCATAAGGCATAATGAAACACTGGATGCACTTTGAAATTAATTTGATAGAGTTTTTTAGGAATTATATCTATTTCTTACTTTTCTTAGACATATTTTCCACAGAGTACTGGAAGCAGAAAGGAATGGTAGTACCTGCAGTTAGAATTTTGGTTCTACAGAAAGCACCCTATCTGGAAAGCCTGGACGTTTAGGAAGCCTCTGGAGCTAGAAGCATTTATCCTGTGTTTGTACAGCACAGCAGAATCTCAATTCATGACCACTGTGATGTACTGCCATATGTGCTCACAAATCACAGCAGCAGTTAAGTGAAAGACTATGTGCTATCCATATTTCTGCTTTAGAAATGCCTATATGATATGACAACAATGTATAAATCATTTACCTTTCAGCACTCTGGAATATTTCACAGGAACAAAACAAGAAATAAACAATATCTTTACAAAAAAAACCACCCTGAAAAACCCAAAAAAACACGTACCAAAAACATCCAGGCCCAATGCCACACAAACAAACTAAAAAAGCTAAACAACAACAACAGAAAAAATACAGCCTAACATTTTGATTTGCCCAGTCTGAACTGAGTTGTATGATTGGCACCACACCACTTTGTCCTGGATATTTGATTAAGGATAACTGGGGCTACTCTGGCAGTTTTCTCGGCCAATATAATTAAAAAAAACCCTATCTTTTCTTCATTAGCTTCATGAATTTTCCCCAGCTGACTGAAGTGACACACACTCTCTCTCAGGACTTGAAAAATGGATAACCTGAGACAGCTTACACAGGAACTGTTTGGGTACCATCCAACTAATCAAACACAAATATCCACAGGAAGATGCTTTCCTTTCCTGCAAGATTATTAACACAGAGGTTCTGCATCCCTATTAACATCTGAATCCCCTCAGTAAAGTTCTCTACCATGACCATTGACTCCAGGGACACAGAAGGAGACTTGGCACCTAAAGCCCAGCTGTGATGGGGAATGTTTGCAACACCTGGGGAACTGCTGCAGCCACCATGGGTGTGTGTCTAACCACAGCAAAGCTGCATGAGAACATCTGTGGGCATGAAAAGTTGTCAGCTGCAGAGACCCCTTGGGGGATGTGTGCTATTCCCACAACACTTGACTGGACAGGCAGCAAGTGTGTCAAGGGGAACACAGGGTCCAGAGTCTGAATATTTCATTTGTTGGTGTCCTTTGCACAGGTGAAACACACACTTGTGACTTAGAGACCCACCTGGTGCCTAGGCAGCATCTGGGGAGTAGGTGAGCTAAGCCACCACTAAAAACAAGGTCATCTAAAACAGCACTGCACACCTGTATGTGCACAAGGGACAGAGGTCTAAGTGGCAATGAGATGACACAGGAATTTCCCTTCTCTGTGATACCTCATTTCCATTTTCTTAAGGTACAGTTAATTAATAAAATAGCCCTAGTTAAAAACAGCCTTCACATAAAAGTCTCATTGAGTAATTTGGACAATGTGTCAAATGACAACATAGACATTAGGAATATGAAATAAATCTTAAACAAAATCCCTGCATGAACAGCTTCAGTAGATCTGCCAGTGAAACAAATGTGAGGAAGAATATTTACTTTCATTCGCCTTTTTAAAAAATAAAATTACCTCTTCCTTTTCACTTCATCCTCATAGTTAAATGTACCAACAATTATTTGCACTGTTTTTCATTAATTCTTTATTCAGTCTAATTCAATGTATTGGTTTGCTTTTAAACTGTCCATGTCCTATTTTTATCTGAATAATTTAGTACTAAAGCCGGCAATGTACAAGTCCAGCATTCATTATAACAATATTTACTTGAAAATAATTTGGATTTCAAAGGGGAGGGAAGGGAAGGTGC
>VXBR01006872.1:0-17687 GCA_013400215.1 Cisticola juncidis
ACCCGCACCCACGGGTTCTCCACCCCCGCCTGCTGCCAGAGAGCTGGGGGTGTGCATGGGGGTGTCCGGGATGGAGGGAGGGGTCATTCCCTGGGGAAGGGGTTGAGGCTGGTGTCTGCTCCATCGGCCTCTCCAAAAGCAGGCAAATGTGATGCCAGTTCCAGGGAGAACCTCCCATCACCTCAGACTTGCTCTTTGGGAGTCTCCTGGTGAAAACAGTCTGCTTTGAGGACGGGAACAGTTTGCAAACGTCCTTTCAAACTTCCCCTGCTTCTGAGGTTGTGGTGGGTGGATGCAACGCTGTGCATCTCCTTGCAATAATTCTTCCTTATACGTGATAACTCTGCCTGGGCTTTGTGACACCGGCTACAAAAGGAACCTTTGCTTCCTCCCTCCTTCCCAAGTAATCATAAAGCCTTACACCCCCTGTGCATAGCGACCATCCACCTCCTCTGCTGCCTTAGGTCGCTTCCCTGTGGGGCTGGAAAGAAGCAGCAGCGAGCAAAATCCCTGCTGCAGGGAGGAAATGCTCCTTCCACGTGGAATGCAGAGTTTGGGATGAGCATCGCGATCCCCGGGACAGGAGCGTCGCTCCAAAGGGCGGGAGGGGCTCGGCTGCTGGGAGGTGACACCTTGCTGTCACAGGAACCTGCGTTTCTGTATTTTTAGATGGTGCCAGCAGGACTGAGAGGGTCTTCAGACCCTCCCGTTGCCACCAGAGGGAGAAGGGCTCAGCAGCACAAGGGTAACGGGAAAGGAGGATCTGTAACCGCGATACGTCTGTAATTCATTCTGCATGGGGATAATCAGGCGGGTGTCCCCGTGAGCTCTGTTTTGTCTTGCTGCTGTAGCAGCCGATGCTGATGACAACACAAAATTGTTCTCATTAAAAATATTCTAGGGGAAAACTTCAACTTTTCATCAGTCAGCAAGTCATGCACGAGTGTCAGGGTGTGGGTCAAAAACAAGGGGGTCCAGAAAGCTCCTCCCATCACCCGAGACCCGCCCTTTTGGACTCACCTGGCTGAAAACCAACTGCGTTGAGGAAGGAAACAGTTTGAAAATGTCTTTGCAACCTTCCCCTTCTCCCAAAGTGGTAGTGCATGGATGGAGACCAGCTCTCCTGCCAAAATTAGCACTGTGTGCCCTTTCTGGGAGGAAAAAGGCCCCTGTTATGGGAGAGGTTGCAGAACACCTTTGAGCTCCTCTTCATTGACAGTATCCCCCAGTATCTCCCTCCCCTGTGGAGTGCAGACCCTGCTGGATGAGCTGCAGCTCTCCACACTTGTCTGTCTCCTGTTTGAGACCCCTGAGGTGTCCATCAGCTCCTGGGAGCTGACTGACCATGGGCTGAAACCTTCTGCTCTAGTGGAAGATGAACTGAAGCTGGGACAGTTCAGGCAGGAAATAAGTGACATTTTTCCAGCAGTCAACAGTAATGAGGCACTGGAGGAATCTGCCCTGGGATCTGTAAGTTCATCACTTCCAAGGCTCTTTTGACTTGGGACTGGATGCTCTCCAAAGGGATGCTCTGCACTGGCCACGTGCAGAGGACATGAGGATGCTGCTTGGGTGAGATTCTTTATGCAGGAGGTTGGACAATTGGCCCTAATGATCCACAAGCCACTTATAGAATGAATAAATAAGTGGTTATAAAGCAGCAGCAGCAGAGCAGTTTGGCAGAGATGTTCAAGTGTGGCACCGTGGTGGGCCTGGGATGATGCCCAGTATGGGGACTTGCAGGGATGACACGGGATGAGCCTTGTTCCCCTCCAGGGAAAGCTGAAGTGCATTGTTTAGGGGTCCTTCCTTCCTCAGGCCTGCAATCCACAGGATCCACGTGTCCCAATGGCCATGGGTGATGGGAGGGACAAAAGCTGCTGGGAGGGAGCTGATGCTGGAGCTGAGCCTCTCTGGGTGCATGGGATTGTGCTGTGATTCCCCTGGCTGTGTGCAGGATTGAGGATGGCCTGGGGAGGAGGAGGAGGGCTCAGAGACATCCTGGGAGTGACACCACATGAGCTGGCCTGACTGGAGGCTGCTGCAGCTCAGCAGGTGAAGGCAAATAAAAGAAACAAGGAAAACTCAGGTGTCCCTTCTCCTCCCAGCTCTCCCAGCTCCTGGGAGTCAGGACAGCAGTTTTCTGTGCAGGAGTTGAATCCTTGCCACACTGCACCAACAAACACCCACCCACCATAACCTTCTCACCCTCTCTAAAGGCACCACACCTTTAATCTCTGCAATATCTGATGTGATGGATTTCAGGCTTTTTTTTGTGCTGTAAGGACACTTTCTGCCTTGCTCTCTAATCCCTTCCTAGCAATTCCTGCCACTTGACTCGCTCCCTTTCAGTCTGAGCAGGGGCTGGGCAGTTTCCCCTGGGCACATCTTCACACCTCTCCACATTGCATTAAATCTTCTGCTTGACAACTCAGCACTCTGAGCTCCTGGAGCCCTGTTTAGCTTTGCCTGCCTCAACTGTTTGGCATTGCCTTTGCCTGACCACCGATTCCTCCTCTTTTGGGTGCTCAGTGCCTGCTCTGCACCTGTGGGCCTTTGCTCCCTGGAAAGTTCTCTACAATCTGATGGTTTATTTCTACTCTTTTGTTTTTTTCAGCTCAGTTTCTGTGCAGAATCTGACCTTCCTTGCTGCCTCTTAATTCAATTTTTGCCCAGGCTGCTTGCCCAGGGCAGATGGGGAAACCACAGTGGCTGGAGATGGAAGACTCAGGTCCCTATCACATGCACTGACACGTCTCTACTCAGTAAAATATTTATTCCTCCATTATTTCACAAGAGTTGTTTTTACAAAAACCTTACAAAAATTTCCAAAACACAGACATGCAGAAGAAAAAAACAAATCCACCGTGGATCTTGTTACAAGTAATTGAAATGTACAAATAGAAAGGGCGAGAGAGAGCTTAGATTACAATAATCCCTCGGTCCTGCTACCCCTCCATGGGTGCAATTTGTATCTCTTCTTGGTGAGTTCAGCATTGACTGACAAGCTGTGATAAGCTGCCAAAAGCACAGCAAAGGAGGGGCCCTAAGATTAAGAGCAAATGTTTTCAAATATATATATACATATAGATATTTAGTGAAGAAATATTTATTCCCTGCTTTTTTTAGGTTTACAGAAACAGCATCTGCAAACTATTAAATGGGTTTATTTTCATTAATGTTCTCAAAGAGGCAGCAACATTTATATCCCTGTGGTTTCATCTTGTATAACTGAAAAAAGAGCCCTGTGCTTTCCATGGGAATAGGAGCCCCCCAGCCCCCTCCTCCTGCCCCAAGTGGGGTTTCTCAGGGTGGATGGTTTGATCCACAGTGGATCCCTCTCCTTCCCCCTGGCTTGGCAGGTCTGTGTGCAGTGTGGGGAGCTGTGTGCTCTTCTGGCATGACAAATGGGAGGGATACCAGCCCTGGAAATACAGCTGGGGGCAGAGGGTGGGTGTTTGGGGTGACTCTGCTCCCTGGATGAGGTGAGCAGTGCCAGTCAGGCTGTGCCCTCTCCCTACCTGCCAAGCTTGAGGAGGAGAAGGCAGCTGCTCCCAGCTGGGGCTGCACTGTGGAGCAGAGAGGGCAGGGGCTGGAGGCAGCATGGAGGGGCTGCTTCGGGCAGAGGAGATGGTTCTCCCATCAGGACTCCAGCTCTGGGTGCTGGGTGAGTCCCCCTGTGCTGGCATTGCCCGGGGTGCAGCTGAAGGCCCCGGTGTCACAGCCACTGGGTCCCACATGCAGCTGCAGTGAGAGCCCCAGTGGGAATGGGAGAGGATGCTCCTGGGAGCTGTGGGGACTCAGCTGGGCACTTTGTTGCTGTGACACTTGCAGCCTCTGGTCACCAACCAGAGGATGTTTACCTGGAGGAGGCACCTCAGCAATTGCTCTATTTGTCCTCAGCTCTATTGCTGCAGCCCCCAAACCAACCCCTTCCATGGAAGGAGGGCTGGTGTCTTCTCCATCCAGGCCACCCCTCTGGTGTCCCCGTGCTTGGCTGGTGGCTCTTTCCAGTGGGTGAGGAAAGGGTGGTCTGGTTTCCAGTGGATTTTGTCCACAGGGGCACCACACCTCCACCACTCCGGCGGTGGAACGGGCAGGGGAACGTGGAGGCTGCAGCCCCATGGATTGGGGCCAGGCTGCCCAGCCCGCGTCCATCCCCCTGCACATCCCACCTCGGAGCCTCATTCGGCTGCGCAGCAGGGTGGGATGAGGGGGAAACCATTTCCTTTCTGCAAAACCAGAAAAGCCTCCCCCCATGGAGCCGCTGGCCCCAGACCCCCGAGCACATCTGCGGAGCTGCCGAGGGGAGGCTGTGCCTCCGGAAGGCGAAGCCTTCGCTGGCACGAAGCGCTGGGAGCCGCCTACTCAGCTGAAACCCAACAGCTTTTTCCAATTTTCTCCTTCCCTGGGACGGTTCAGTGACCTGGGGCTCTGCAGAATCACTGGCAAATCCACCCAGGCAGGGCAGCGGTGCCTGCCTGGGGACTGGCGATGCATCCCCAGCTCACGGGAGTGCTCACAGGCTCCAGGTAGGTCCACTGTGATGCTGCAGGTCTGTTTGCCTCTCTGGAAGGGACAAAGCCTGGTGCCACCAGCATAGGCAGCTCCTAAATGCAGGCAGCAACAGTGCAGAGGGCTGGCCGAGACTGGCCATGGCATGGGTGAGCCATCAGCCTCCCAAAGTCCTAAACTTTGGGAAGTCCCAAACCCCACACAGTGGCTGGGGTTGCACAAAGAAACGAACACATGGACCAGCTTTGGCACACACAGTTGAGCGCCGCAAGTCACGGCCTGGTGGAAAGGGGGGCTCGAGATCCTCCCACACTGTCCCTGCGGGAGGAGAAGACCCAATAACTCTTTGGCTCTCTGGGCAAGATACCCAAATTGGTCAAACCCAATAGTCCAAGATCCTTCCATGTTTGGAAGCAAATTCTTGTTCCCTTGGCAAGTCTGTTTGTCCTCGAAGAGCGTGTGGGGGGTATGTGTGTATATATAGCCGTTATTATAAGGGTGTGCGGAAAAGCAAGTTTCTCACCAAGTTCGCTCCATATGTGGCTATAATTATGTGCCACTTCGGCCTGGGACTGACTCTACCTTCAGAAGGGAAGGGAAGAGGAGAGAAGATGCTGAGACATTGGATGAGTGGCACAAGTGTTGGGCAGGCAGCGGATTTGTCCTGGACCGTCCCAGGAGCTCCACGCTGTGTCCTGGAGGAGGCCATGGGATGGGGTTTGCCCTGCTCAGTTCACGGTCGGCACCTGGTTCTGGTGGAGGCTGAACTCTTTGGCTTTGAGGCGCAGGCTGGCGATGCTGTTGGCCATGTTCACCCCCTGGGCGGGCGTTGCGGTCCCACTGGAGCTGTAGGAGGGCACGGAGCTGTGGGGAGGGAGCAGGGAGCAGTGAGGCAATGGCCCGTGCAGAAGTCCCCATGCCCTTTGTGGTCCTGCTGGCCTCCCAGGCCAGGCTGGCTCTTCCCCCTTGGAGATCTCTCACAAGAACAGCCAACACTTCGGTATTTTTATGTGCTTGGATGGATGGGAACCCTTCAGACTGTGCATCAGGAGGCCCTGCTTTGTGCTTTTGGATGTGATGGCTGAACATGAACAGCTGGGAACCAGAAGGGACCCATGCCACCTCCTGTGCCGAGATGTGGGAAGGGTCAGCAGGAGGCCAAGCAAATCCCTTGTGAGAACCACGCCTGCTCCAGCCCCGAAATGCAGGGACACAGGGAAGCCTGCTCAGCATTGGGCAGCGATGCTCAGACAGAGTTGAAATGGTTTCCAAAACCAAGTCAGATGAGCTACTTTTGGCCTCATAAAACTCCCCAAATCCCCAGCAGTGGCACAGGGCTGCATTCCTGCATCACTGGGGTGGTTTCTAGGAAGCCCTACCCCACAGGCACCTCCTCCCCAGCTCCTCCAGAGCCTCCACCTACCTGTACGGGGAGGTGCTGGTCCAAGAGAGATACTCTGGGGTCAGTGCAGTGGGCCGTGGTGCCATGGGCTGCTCAATGGCTGCCTCTTGGCTGTAGGATTTGAGCAGTGATGCTGATCTGTTGGCCAGCATGGCCCTCTCATTACGGCGGAACTTGGCCCTCCTGTTCTGGAACCACACCTGAGACAGGGGACAAAGGTGCTCAGTGGGGGCCCAGTACAAGCAGGGATGTCCCAACCATCTGTCCTGTGGGACGTGGTGACGTGCAGGATGAAACAAGGGAGGGGACAGCCTGCTCCTCCTGCCCGGGGGCGAGGCAGAGGGTGCTGCTCTCTCCCACACAAACCTGTGCTCACCTGGACTCTGGCCTCGCTCAGGTTGACCCTCCTGGCCAGCTCCTCCCGCACGAAGGCGTCGGGGTAGTGCGTCCTCTCAAAGACCCTCTCCAGGGCCTGCAGCTGGCTGCTGTTGAAGGTGGTGCGGTTCCTCCTCTGCTTCTTCTTCCTCTTGGCTGCCCCGCAGCTCGGGCTCAGGCTCTCACCTGTGGGGAAAGAGCAGAGGCCAGGTGAGAGCCAGACCCATGTGAGACCCCAGGACCCGGCCAAGCTCAACCCCTCCTGGGGGTCTGCAGTGTCCTGCTCTGTGCCAGCCACGCTCCCTCCAGGCACCTGGGACTCTCCAGGGAACTGCAAATCTGCAACCCTGTGATGTCCACGAGGCTCAGATCCTATTTGGGGACCTGCTGGAGCTTAGGGTTAACCCCAACAATTTACCAAGGCCTGTGGTGGTTTCACATCTGGCTAAAACCACGTGGACCTGATTTTGAACACCAGTCTCAGCATCTTCTGGGGCCACACTCAATCCAAGCTGGGGCTCAGCTCTTCCTAAGACTTTAAGTCAAGCTCTCATGAACGGCGATGAAAACCCAGCACCAAAACACCCCCAAGATGTGGATCAGCTCCCACCTCCAGCACCCCCCGAGGCCCCAGCTGTGGCACGTCCCCAAGGTGTCACAGGACTGCAGCCAAGCATCTGCTCCTCCAACCCTGCTCCTCAGAGCCCGGAACGAGCGGCACCGCGTCTCGCAGGGCTCAGCCTCCGCAGTGTTTATTTCTGGCTTTGCTGGCTCATGGAAACATGAAGCTGAGGGTGTAGTCTGGTTTCTCAGTATTGATCTTGGGCTGTCAGCCAGGCTGAGATTAATCTCCTCTTTGTCACTAATATCATAAGTTTGGGCAGGTTTATGAAGCCTTTTTCTGAGACACCCAGTCAGCTGCAAAGGCTTCGTGGGGAGCACGACTCGCTGTCGTTCTCCCTTGTGGAGGGACTGGTTAATGACTCCTTCTGTTAATAAAGCATCTGGATCCAATCTGTACCTACTGGTGGGAAAGCATTTTGGAATTATTTGAAATGTTAATAATTTTATGACATTCTGATTCATGGCAGGGGTATGTTGGGCTTTCTGCTCTGTATCGTTGCAGAGGCCAGGGTGGCAGAACTCACCATTCCCTGAGAATGCTCACAAATTAAATACTTGTTAATAATAATAATCGTGATACTTATTTAATAAGTGCAGCATTTTCAGATAATGCTTGAGCAACAAACAAAATGTACTGGAAGGGACATTAACTCTGCTGTCAAGATGCCATCAAGCTGTTGAAAGAAACTTCCAAGATCTTTAAGGCCAGAAAAACCTTCTTGCACCTTAATTCGGAATAATTCAAGCCATGAAATGTCCAACTGTAAGTTTTTCATCAAGTCCCTAGTACCCCTGTGTGCCCAACTCACCCAAGGCCTCTCTGCAGCCAGTCCATTTCTCTGGGTCTTTTACTGTGCTGTACATGCAACTTGGCCTTGGTTGACCATCAAAATCTGTGATCTTGTGTTTTGGACATGGCCAAGACACGATGGACAGTGCCTGAAACTTGTGTGGCTTTGAGACCCTTTCCCCAGCCAGGGAACCACGGGCTGCCCTTTGCCACCAATTGTGTTTAAAGTCTCACAAATAAAATTCTCAGAATTCTCTCCAGCACTTGTTGCTGCAGCTTCAAATGTTCTGCCAGTCTCTGCTTTCCAGTTGCCCCTTTTAGTTAAACTCCTTTTTTGGTCCTGTTTTCCTTCAGCGAGCTAACGAGCCGCTGGATTAAAATACATGAAGTCCAGCCATGGCTGTTCCTGAGTTTTCTGGGAGCTTGGGACTGAAATGGGAACCATCAGGCTGGGAAAGAGCTACAGGATGTGAGAGGGTGAGAGGTTTCCATGTGGGTTTATGACCATGCCACAGGGCTTCTGGGGAAATGGCAGATCAGGGTTTGGTTCAAAAGGCGCAGTCACAAGGGCACCCACTGCCCCTCACCAAACTGGAAATGATTTCAGCAGAACCCTGGGAAATGTAGAAATAAAATTATAACCACCCTTTGGCTTCATCCTCAATTTAAACCTGGCTGTAGGACTTTTCCATAGTGATGATTTCTCTCACCCACTCTAATTTGGCTGAAAGAAAGGAGGAGGAGGAAAGTTTTTTAAAATTAATTCTCCATCCACTTCTGTAGGATCTGACCACATTCTGGCTGATCTTCATCTCCCCAAACTCACAGAAGGAAGAGCTGAACAGCCACAGGAGATAAGTGGTGCTAAGTGCTTCCCTTATGAGGCTGGCAGTCGTGCTGGGATCGAGGTTTAAGACCAGAGCTGGATCAGTGCCAGTAATTCCTGGGTTTTTGAAGACCTGCAAACCCTGGGCCACGCCAGCTTTGGGGCATTTTGTTCATTCCCTATTGCTGCTTTTAATGGAGAGACCTTCCACACTTTTTCCAGGCCATGTCTGTATGGCAGGGAAGCAGCTCCACACAGGGAGTGCCTGCCTGGATGCTCTGCTCTGCTGAGGGATGAGCCCTGGGGATGCACCAACATCTTTTTCTCATTAGCTCAGGCACTGCAGGCTTGTGGGACCAGACAAATGCCACCCTAATTGCTGGTGGTGAGTGTCTGACAGGTTTATGATGTACAGTCAGGCTGGAGCTCTTCTATCAGAGATGTTTTAATAACCCCAAATCAGCTTCCCAAAAATGAGCACGGCTAAGTCCTCTGTGGCAGCAGAAAAGGAATGGGAAGGGGGATGAGTTGGGTCCCCTGAAGACTCCTTGTCCTCTCACTGCCATCAGCAGGACTTGCATTTAACCAGACCTGCTGACACCTTGATGGAGGAATTGGAAACCGGTTCCCCAGCCCGATGGGCTTCCAGGAATAAGAGTTTGTAATTGCACAAAGTTAAAAACAGCTTCCCACCATCATTGTCCTGTCCCAAAGCAGTGCTTATGGAGAAAGCCAAACCCTTGCCTTTGTCAGGTATAATTTGGGGGTTCATTTGGGCTGGAGGGACCAGTCTGGTTGGCCAACCCTGAGGTCAGAGGGGCTCCTGAGCCTTCCCCCCAGCCACCTTCCCTGTATTTATCTTCCACTGATTACAATTTCCGCTGAAAGGAAAAGAAGTGTAGGGAAAGGGGGAAAACAGGGGGATAACATTACTGAATAACCAAAGATGACATGCGGGGGAGGATGGGGAGAGGGAGGCACAGGGGCTTTGCACAGAGCAGGATGGGCTCAGTGTGCATCACAAAAAAAGCCTTCAGTTGCCCCAGAGTGTTAGGAAGAATTTTCACTTGTGATGTGGATGAGTTTTGGGGTGCTGGATGTGCCCTGGATGCTCCAGGTTCCTCTCTGGGCTGTCCTGCCTCAGACAGCCTGGGAGCAGTGCTGTGCCCTGCCACGGGGTGCTGGGGTCACCCCAAAACCTTCTCCCCACGGGAGCACCAATGCTGGCAAGCCTGGGCTGTGCCACACTGAGAACCTGGGAGCAGGAGATGGGTCCTGCCCCATTTCCAAAGGCACCACCACCCCAGATCAGAGCTGTGCTGGTTCAGATGGCACCAACCAAGCCCCCTTCTCCAACTCTTGCCTTCTCCCTCTGTGCTTCCATGAGTTTTCCATAGGAATGTCTCGGTGGGTCTCAGCCTTGGTGCTGGGCTTGCCAAGGGGGCCCTTACACTGGCAGGGCCCCCAGGCTCCCACAGCTGCTGCTGAGCACTACAAGGAGGTGATTTCCACTCGATTTCCACCAAGGCTTTGGTTTGACTCACGAGCTCCATTAGCACACATCAAACAGCCTCAGAGCTCCACATCAGCCAGCACTGACAACCCCTGAGCCCTGGAGTCACAGCTCCTCCCTTGGGATCCCTTCAGGGATGGGCTTCATTGCCAGCCGTGCTCAGCCTCCCCTCTGGACACCCAGTTTGGGGGGTTTCTTTCCAAAATGCTCATCCAGAGCACGGTGCTTGCCCAGTACCACCCCTGCCACCCCAGCCTGTCTCTGCCCCAGGGGATGCTGCAATTCCCTCTCCCTGTGAGCACCACCACAACCTGGGACAAGTTTTCCTGAGTCCAACTCTACCACTTGGCTTTGGGGTGCAAATATCCCCATTTTTCTGGTCAGAAGGCAGCAAGTTCAACCCTCTCATGCAAAAAGCCCAGGCTACATCTCCTCCAACGTGTTTCATTTTCCACTGCAGCGCAGCCCCCACGGCCCTGAACAGTTTTCTGTCATTAAATTATTTCACACGTTCCATTTATTTGCAAGCAGTTTGCCAAAGACCCTTTAAGCTTTAAATTTTTCACACCCCCCCAGCCAAAATGATCAAATCTGCTGTACCATTTACTTCCCTACTACGCCTGGAATGGCGTTTTTTTTCCTCCTTTTTTCTTCTTGGGTATAATTTAAGGGTTGAAATAGCCTGGAGGGAATTAGCTGTAAATTCTTCCTAAGACAAATAAATTCAGCCCTCTAAGTTTCTACGTTTTTCAAACTGTTGAGAGACATTTTGGGTTTGTTTTACTTGAAATAATGATCGTGGCGTATCTGACCCTCAGGCTGCGGCCAGCTCAAGCCAAATAAATAGCTTTTATTAATTAAGGTTTATCCTTAACAAATAAAACCCCAATTTGATCTCGGCCAGCTGAATTAGCAAAAATAAACAACGGGTTCTCTGGGCACTTGATGTGGATTTAACAAATTAACGCTGGGCCTTCATCAGGGAAGCCGCAGGGTGGTGGAGGTCTTTTACAGCCAAGAAATCCTTTGGAAAAACAATGTCTTTGGTTCTCCCATGGTCTCTCTCGGTAAACATGTGCACTCCCTTCATCCCTTCGTGCACCCGGGGGAAGCGAGGAGAGCTCCGGCGGTGACGTCTGCCAAGGCTTCATGTGCAATTGTTTAACTGTTCCCCTAAATCATGACACGGGGAGGAAGCGTTTCCCCTCCAACTCTGGGGTTTGGGAGCTGCCCCTCCATGGTGTGGGGCCACTGCAGCTCCTTTGGATTCCACCACCTTCAGCTGAGGCACCCAAAGCCAAGGTGTGATTTGGGGGTGCCAAGTGCAGGTGACTCCTCTTTCCAGCAGCCACTTCCAACACCACCCTGCCTTGGGATGCAGCTGGAACAGCCTGGGAGCCCAGGGGGCGTTTCACCAGGGCTTTGCAGGGAGTAGAGACAGCAGGAGGGATGCTCCACAGGCCAAAGGGAAGCTGGGCACTTGTCCCTGCCCTTGGGCACAGGAAGGGCAGGGTTTGGTGCAGAAGGGATGGTGGGAGATGCCTGCACCACAACGGTGTTTAATCTCCCCAAATCATCTTGGAAAGCCTGGGGGGCTGAGAAGCAGCCAGGAACCTGCCCCTCCACACTGAGTGACCCAGGCAGGGCACCTTTCCTGCACCCATCAGTGAGCCCAGCCTGGATGCACAGGACCAACACAGCACCAGCCTGAGAGCAAAACCACATCCATGAAACTCACATTTTCTGCATGGTTTTATCCCAGTACCCAGGCGAGAAGCTTTTGGGGCCACCAATCCCTGCCCACAGGATGCCAGCCCCAGCTTTGCTGGGCATGATGCTGTGAGGTCTAAACCCATCCTGGGAACAACCATGGATATTGGGGACAGGGTATCCCTGGGGAAAAAGGGCTGTCAGTCCCTCCCCAGGCTCCCACCTCCTCATCCCAACCCACTGCCACTCCCTGTTCCCCCTCCAGCCCAGCCCCAGCCTCACAAAGACCCTGGGAATGCTGAAAGCTCTGGGGGGAGGTTGAAGCTGGGGGGGTCCAAATGTGCTGAGTCCGAAGGAAACTTTCTCGGCTCAAGTGGCACACATGAAAAATTTAAGAGTGGGGCAAGTCCCAGCTACTGGAGAAACATTACAGCGAAATGTTTCCGAGGATGTTTCACCTCATTAATTGTGAAAAAACTGAAACGCTGACACGTTTTTACAGGCTGCCAGTTTTGCTGGGGGAAAAGTGTCTCTGTTAAAAAGGAGCAGCAAAAGCCTGGACCAAGAAAGAGGCCAAGGCTGTCCCGGGGGGGGCCTTAGCCTGTGCTCACTGACAGGCAGCACCAGCATGTTTTATGGTTATAGAGCTGCCTCTGCACCAGCCAGAAACCACCCAGCACCGTGGTTTGCTACCCCAGCCACACAGACACCCTGTTTTGGGGAAGATCCTGCCCAGCAGTGCTGCAGCCCCAGGGATGCTCCATGCACAGCCTGCACCTCCAGAGCCCGGGAGGTTTTCCCCTTGCACCTCTGGATGCTGTGTGGTGTCTGAGCACCCATCACAGCAAGTCCAGCTGAGAGCCAGAACAAACCAGGAAGGTCTTGGCTGAGCCTGCAGCACCCCTGCACCTCAGTGGGGATGTGTCCAGCCTATATTGGTAACCCAGTGGTGGCACTGAAGCCTTTTTTCAGCTCATTATTAGTGCAGCAAATGCACTGGGAACATGGTGCTTCCATGGGTACTGGGAACAGAAAGAATGTGAAAAGGAAGATCCCCATGTCATGAGCACTGCTTCCCTTAGGGATGGTTTGACCCAGAATTAGCCACCAAATTCACTGCTGAGAGCTGTGAGTGCACTCAGAGCTCTCCAGTTGGCTCTGGGGCAAGGGCAGCCATGCTGCAAAACCCAGGGGCATGAGATGGAGAAGATCAGGAAGCCACAGTGAGGAAGGAGGAAGACAATGACAAGAATGAAGAAGGGAGGCAGATGCTGGAGATGCCAGGTGAGGAACCAGCCAGTCAGGCCTTGTGCTGTGATTTCAAGAGGATGCTGCCCTGAAAGGTGAAGCTGGTGAGATCCACAGGACTGCAGGCAAAGTCCTGAGGCTCTGAGTCCTGACGACTGCCAGCACTTCCCACCAGCCAGAGGCTGCTGCCCCGGCCAGAGGCTGCTGCAGAGCCCAGCACGGCTCTCACCCAGCCAGGCCAGGCCCCAGGAATGGTGTTTTGGCACAGCCAGCTCCTGCGTCAGCGGAAGCATTTAATGAATTAATTGCAGCCACATTCCCTGAAGGAGGAGGCAGGGTTGGTGGGATGCTGTCAGCCTCAGGAAGGGGCTGGGGAACATCTCTGGCCACAAAGCTCTGATGGGAGTGAGGGGAGTAGGCTGAACAGGACGAGAAATTCCTGTCCACTCTCGCAGTGATCTGGGAGAGATGGTGCCATCAGAATCCCAGAAAGAATCACCCACCTTTTCCCTGGGGTGGGAACTGCCCATGGACAGACCTTGGAGAAGGTGACAAGGACACATCCTGCTGCCGGGCTCACCGGCTCGGGATGCACCCCAGCATCCTGCCCCAGCCCCAACCCTGCGTGAGGATCCAGACCACAGAGCCTGGCACCATCAGCATCCCCTGACACGAGTGCTCCAAAGCAGCCTCCGGAGCCTGCGGCAGCGCCGGCGCCCAGCGCGGGGCTCGCCTCTGGCTGTGCTTTGCCGGCTCCTGAACCCCGCACCCCGGAGCCGGGGCCGTGCTGGGGGCTCAGAGCGCCTGGCTGTGCCCACCGAGGGTGGCACCGGCCCCGGCAGCCCGCCCGGACTCCCAGCACATCCCTGGGCTCTGTGGTCTGCAGGAGAAACGCTCCCTCCCAGGGCTGTGCGGGGCGGGCTGAGCCCAGCCCGGCTCAGGGCGTGCGGGAGCTGCCGGGAGCGTCCCGTGTGTTCACAGGAGGCTGCGGCTGCAGCCCGGCACAGCGGGCTGTCCCGACACTGCGGACTGTCCCGTCACAACAGACTATCCCGACACTACGGGCTGTCCCGACACTGCGGACTGTCCCGACACAACGGGCTGTCCCGACACTGCCGGCTGTCCCGGCACTGAGGACTGTCCCGACACAGCGGGCTGTCCCGACACAACGGACTGTCCCGGCACCATGGGCTGTCCCGACTGTCCCGGCACTGCGGGCTGTCCCGACACTGCCAGCTGTCCCGACACAAACGGCTGTCCCAGCTCCAGAGCCACCACTGCCTCCGTTGTGTCAGCACTCCACGGGGATGGAGCCGTGGAGGAGCTGAGCTGGAGCAAGGCTGGGGTGCTGCTCCACCACGAGCGCCCAGTGTGCCCCTCAAGGAATGGCAGGGTGAGGAGGAAAGGCTCCCGGGAAAGTCCATTGTTCACACGGATTTGCTGGGTGCAGTGGCTTTGAGAGGTCAGGATCTGGCAGGGTCTGGCCTCTTCCCTGCTCATGGCAGGGAAGAGATTTGCCCCCCTCTTTTCTTAGTTGAGGCTGGGATGCTCCAAAAAAACCCCTCCAAAACCTCCAAAAATTCATCCACAGTCTGGATGTCCCCTGCCAATGCCAAAGGGGAGAGGGGACACAGGGCAGATATCAGGATGGGTGCTCCTGGCTTCATGCAGGGATGCTCCAGGAGGCTGTGTCAGACCGAAGGGCTCCTCAGGCAGATGTTTGTGGCTGCAGGGTTGGGGGCAGCAGGAGCCGAGGCCCTCCCAGCACAGCCAAGTGCCTCAGGAAAAGGCAGCGTGGTGGCTCTGACAGATCCAAGCCGAGTTCCCAGCAGCACCGACCAACGGGGGAGCAGGAATTTTCATTCTGTTCTGCTGTGGATTTGCCAACCCCCACGGTGGAGGCCCAGGGACCAACAAAAGGCACTGGCTCTCCCCCAGCCACCGCCAGCCAGGAGCCTTCCCGGCAAGGAGACATCCACTGCAGAGCCTGCCTTCATCTCCCAGCCAGGAGAGCTTCTTGGGGTGGGATGGGAGCAGTGCCTGGGCTGTCCTGCACCTCACACCCTGCAGCAGCCTGGGATGCTCCTGGGGACACAGGAGGGGACACATCCTCCCCGCCTTGCCAGCTCACTAAAACAGCCCAGCGTGGCCAGTGGCAGCTCGGGGGAGGCTCACAGATGTGTGAAAGGGCCTCTGTGGCTCAGGGAAGCAGCCAGCACAGACCCTGCAGGCAAAATGCTGGGATTTGAGTCAGCCCCAAATGCAGTGAGGGGTCTGGGCAGAGGGAAGAGCCCCACAGCCACTGGGGAGTGGGATGGTGGCACAGGTGATGGACGATGCCAGCACAGACCCTGCTGCCCCCATCAGGGTTGAGCACAGCACTCCCCTCCCTGTCCTGCAGCCCTTTTAGGCACCATTTGGTGCATCCATGGTGCAGCCACAGAGGTGCCAACACCGCTCACAGGCTGCCACCTGACATAACAGGTTACCTGGCTCTCCAGCAGGGTGCAGACACGTCATTAATTAACACTAATGAGACTTGTGCAAGCCCAGGAGCAGCACCGGCCTGTGCTTGCAAAGCACCACCAAAATTCTGGATTTGACTGCAAAGTGAGTTTTCCTGGGGGCTGGGAAAGGGGTGCCTCAGGCCATCACGGTGTTGAGAGCTCACCGGGGCTTTTGCTCAGTGTTTGAAAAATAAAACTAAATCAGCCAGGGCTGCACAGCAGGAAGGTTGTGTGGAGGGCTGGCTCCCAGCCAGGGACCCCTGGCATGGTGATCCCAGCCTGCCTCTCCTCCCCAGCCCCCCCAAAAAGGGGGGTTTTGAAATTTAATAGGCAAAAGCCCCAGCAAGCCAGCCCCAATGGCATCTGGCACTGAAACCCAACACCAGCCCCACGAGGTTAAAGCAGAGACCCCACTGCAGCAGGGTCACTGCCAAGGGGGAAGGAGGCGAGCAGGGACAAGGGGGAATGATGAGAATTCCCATGATGTCCCCTCCTGCTGCCCACTGCCACTGCCCAAAGTCCCTTCTCTTTTTTGAGGCCCAAAAGGTGTTTTTCACACCCAGGCCCACAAATCACTGAGCACCCATTTGATCAGTGAGCACCAGCACCTGCTGAGAGCCCCTTCCACGGCCACCAAGGGGACACCAGAGTGTCTGGCGGGGTGTGGGGTGGGTGTGACCCCCCCTGGGACCCAGCCCCGCTGCAGGGAGGACCCTGGTGGGTGCCTGCACGCACAGACATCCTGGAAGCCCCTGCCAGCAAGCAGCATCGCTGTCCTCCAGTCTGGTTTTCATTTGAGGTCGGTGGCCTCTCGCCAAATTTATTGTAAAACATTCATTTTAATAAGTGGCTCGTATCTTTTTTTTTTTGGAAACCCAGCCTGGTTAACTGTTTCCAGGTTAAAGCTGAACCGTGCATGGTGGGGATGGTGGGGTTGGCAGGGGCAGTGGGGACAGTGGGGACAGGGTCACAGTCAGGGTGCTGGGGACAGGTGCCAGCCATGGGGAGGACACCAGGCCATGACAGGATGGAGACAGGAACATCAGGGTCCTGCTTCTACAAAGGTCAGCAGAGCTGAGACCCTCACCCTCATCACTCCAAGCCTTCATCTCCTCCAGGTCCCCAGGGAGACCAAGCACCCTCATGCCACACTGGGCACCCTGACACCCTCATACAAAATTAAAATTTACTGCCCAGTGGGCAACTGGGTCATGTCAAACATGCAGAGGGCTTCCCGAAGTGGACGTTGCCTGGTAGTTTAGTTTCAACATTTGTTTTAAGTTTTATAAACCTCTAATACTAATAGAAATGCTTGAGTGTCTTTTAATTTAAATGAAAACAGTTTTTTTAAAAAATTTAAATATTCCCCTGAGGTATTTACAACCCCCAAATTACAGCCATGTGGCCAGCCCAGATGAGAAAGTGAAATCAGTGAAGAAGGCGTGTGGCAGCTGCCCCAGCCCAAGCCCAGCCCAGCCCTGCAGTGGCCGTCCCCATGTCACCTGTGTCCCCTGCACAGACTCTGCTTCACACCTCTGCTGGGGACATGGGATCCATGGGTCAACCAGCCCCTGGAGCTGCCAGCCACAGCTGTCCCCAGCAGGATGGCATCTTTCTGTCTTTCCTGCCTTCCTTCTGTCCCTCAATTTTTGTCCTGTCTCTGGGGCACAGTGGGTTTGGGGACAGGAGCTACCCATGACCCACCCTGAGCCCTCCTCAGCTGTGCTGCTGCAGGACCAGGCTCTTTGCAGCCCAGAACTGTGCCCGGGGTCCTCTCAGAGCTCCCCTGCACCACCACTGCCACTGCCACCCCCAATCACCCCTGGCAGCCCTGGAGCATCCTGGGGTGCAACACAATCCCCTGCAGGACCTGGGGTGCAGCGTGACTCCCCTGAATGGCTCAGTGCCACACGCCCCTGCAAGAGTCTGCACAGCTTGGGGTGCTGAGGAACCCTGCCACCCACCCTGCACTGCCCTGCACAGTTTGGGGTGCCATGGAACCCCACCACACACCCCCTGCACAGCTTGGGGTGCAGCACAATCCTCACCCCACCCAGCAATGCCCTCCCTGACCTGTGGTACAAACCCGACCCCCTGCACCTCTTGGGGTGCGAAGCAGCCCCTCCAAACACGCACTGCAATTCCCTGAACATCCCAAGATCAACACCACTCCCCCC
>VXBR01006872.1:42296-52942 GCA_013400215.1 Cisticola juncidis
CCATTGCGCCGCCGCCGCCGCCGCCGCGGGAACTTCTGTGCGTCCCGAGGGGGAGCGGGACCGGCACCGACAGCCCGGGACCGACTGACACCCCGGCACCAACACCCTGGTACCGACAGAGCCCAGCACCGACACCCCGGCACCGACTGACACCCTCGATACAGACTGACACCCCCGTCATGGACACACCCGGTACCGACACATCCAGCACCAACAGACACCCTCGGTACCGACTGACACCTCCAGCAGTGGCCCCTCACCTGCCCTTTCACGTACCTGTGCCCCCTGTGCCCCCTGTACCGATCCCAACGCTCCCAGGGTCCCCGACTCTCCCGTGCCCTCCCGTGCCTGTCCTGCCGAGCCAGCACGGGGAGCTGAGGCCCGGCAGCTCCTCACAGCTGTGTCTCCTCCGCAGAGCAACTGGGACCGTCCCCTTGGGGGTCTCATCCCCCCTGCCCACACTCCAGCAGGACAGGGTTAATGGGACCTGGCAGTGCCCAAGGATGCTGTGGGGACAGTGACAATGACAGCGCTGGGCTGGCTACAGTCCTGTCTGTGGGGAATGGAGGGTGGTGGGGATTCTCTTCTGTCTGATATGACTCGAGTCCTTCCCTCATCTTCCCTAGAAATTGAGTTTCACAAAACCCATACGGACAAAATCTGCTTGAAATCACCCAAAGCTGTCAGGGGGCAGTGGCCAGAGGGACAGTGCTGTATGGGCACGGCGGGGATCAGGGCCCATTCCATCACCCATCTCTCCCAAAATGTCCTAATGGACCAAACAAGGTCTTGCTGTCCCCAAAACAGAGCTGCTCACCCCATGGCCATCCAGAAATCCATGGCACAGCCAGGATGTGGCCTCAAGGATAGAGCCCCTTGCCATCTTTCCATCCTTCCTTCCAGGACACACGCAGAAAGGGAGTTCCCACTTTTGGGCAAGCAAACATCAGCCTGGGACAGCTTTTGGGGTCCCAGATCCCCTGGGTCCCTGTGAAAGGATCTGGATGTGCTGGGGACAGCAGTGACCTGAGCTGGGAGCTGAGTGTTGAAACCAGCAGAGTGTGTTCAGTCAATTGCAGAGCAGAGGACACAGTAAGAGCATTTCCCAGCACAAAAAGCACTGCCTGCACCCCCCTTCGTTCTTCAGGTTTTAAAGAAACAAGGCTCTTTGTGACCAGGGAGGGGACACTAAACAGAGGGTGGTGGCACCTCGCTGCTCATGGGCAGGAGGGGTGTTTGGGAGGTGCATGGGGTGAGTGTTCCCATGCACAGGCACCTGAAGGACCCAGACCCACCAGTTTTCCCCTCACCGAAGCTGCCAGCAGCCGTTGCATGGCTCCAGTTGTCACCTGTGTTTTCAGGCAGGTAATGGGCACCTGCATCCCATCCATGCCAGGAATCTTCCATGGTGCCTGCAGTATTTGCTGCCTCTGCTTCTCCAACAAAAGGCAGCCTTTATTTTTATCCTTTATTTCACTAAGCTGGACTGGGGCTCCTGAAGACTCTTTCCATTAAGCTCCAGCCACCTCCTCCATCCTTCCCTATTGCCAAAACCTTCATGATGGCAGGAAAAGAATGGTGCTCCCATCCCCTCCAGGGGCTGGGGCTCTGCTTTGGCCCCTCAGGTTTCAATGAAACCTGCAGCAGTTGCCTTAGCTCAGGAGCAGATGTTTGTTTGCAAATGTTGCCTTTGATTTTATATTATTACTAATTTCATTAAGGTAACAGAGTGTGGCTGAAAATTAAAAGGAAAACTAAACTGAGTGTCTCTGAGCTTGCCATGTTTCTGAGCCCAGCTAGGGATGAGGATCTCAGCATTGAGGACTCCCTGTCAAGTCCCACTCTCTGCTGGAGACAGGTCCAACCTTGGGGCCAGTCTGTGCAAACCCAAATCTGCAAACAAGAGTGGCAGCAGCAGCCACAGCTCCAGCCACGCCGCAGAGCCACCGTGCCTTCCTGGGCTCAGCTGCCTCCCCGTGGTCACTGCTGCTGGGAAATGCTTTTCCTCTGACGGGCTTCAATCTTGTCACTCAGTAATTCCTTGTGCAACAAGACAGAAAACACCCCCCAGACCCCTCTCTCCAGCCCATTTGTTTCCCTGCACACCCTCCCTCCTGCTCCCACTCTCTCGCCACCTTCCAAGGCAATCATGGTGCTGCGATTGCTCTTCAGGAATATTTTTTTTCTTTTCCCCAGGTGCTTAATCACCCTTATTACCCTTTTCTGATTAATTAATTCTAATTAATTTTGCACTATCATTTTTGAGAAGAGGTGACCAGGACAGCACATGTTGTTGCAGGTGATTTGCAAGGCAGGTCCTGCAGTGCCGGCACGGCCCTTCCCTCGGTGCCGTTTAACCTGGGTCCAGGTGGGCCCCTCCTGCCCCGTTTGCTGCCATTAATGGCAATTAACAGAGCACTGAAACCTCCAAGGCCAAGGGAAGAGCCCTGAGGTCCCTTCCTGGGAACCACAAGGGATGTTCCTGCCTCAGCAGCAGGGTTCAACCCTGGCCAAACCTGCCCCCATGTCCACGTCTGCCCAGCTCCTTCTGCCACCTCTGCTGTGCCATGGCCAAGGCTTGGGGAGTCAGAATAAATTAGGTCAGGGCTTCTCCATGCTCTGCCAAGAGCTACCAAGGCAGTCAGAGACACAGCAGAGACAGGGTCCCTTTGTTACCTCTCATCTTCCAGCACTGGTGCCAATCCCCCAGGTACCAGCAGGGGCTTCACCTGTGTTGCCCAAGGGCCTTTGTAGCCAAAAGCTGACACGGTTTGGGTGATGCTGCCCTCAAACACAGACACCTTGGGGACAGAGGTCATTGTCCCTTTGCTGTTGGTTCCAGAAGCAGCCCCTGGTCTGCACCTCATCCCAAGCACCCAGTGAAGAGAGGGGACATGGGCTGGGAGGCTGCAGCCACACTCTTGCCCTTGTCAGGGCTTCCCAGTCCCTGTCACCAGCCACTGGTCACTGTCCCCTGAACAGTCTGGAGCTGGTCAGGCACTTCTGCTGGCCAGGCATCCACCCAGGATGGCTCAGGGCTGGGGCTGTCCATCCCACCTCACTCTCTTGGCTGCTGGCTCTCGTCAGGAGGCTGCAGCACCACCACCACCTCTGCTGACCCCCCCAGCAGCTCAAAGTATAAATAAATATATATAAATAAATATATATATAAATATTAAAAAACATATTTATTATATGTATAATACTATCTAGTATAGTAAATGTTTCAGACTATAAACTGCAGCTAGTAGATAATGGGTACAGTGAAAATATATATGAATACTATGTGTGTGTATATATATATACTGTATATATATATAAATACAATGTGTGCATAATAGTGCTAATAAAACTGTGTACATATGTGTATATATACATATATCTAGTGTAAATGGACCATTTATTCCTACAGATATTATAAATACAGCACACCATATACACCATTCATATGTACACGTATATTTGTATACCAGACAGGCAGATATATATAGGTATAGGCAGATATATATATAGGTATATGCATATATATATAGGTATATGCATATATATATAGGTATATGCATATATATATAGGTATATGCATATATATAGGTACATAGGTATCTATATATACACACATACATAATTTAAAAAAACATTTTTATCTGTTTGTATGGTGTACATGTTTTGCTGAGGGGAAAGAGGGGGAGAGAGAGGGAGTGTGTATGTGTGTGTACATGTGTAAATCACACTCAAGCTGTCCTGGCTCCCTGGCCAGTGCAGGGCACTGAAGAGGAAGAGGAGGGAGAGACAGAGGAAAGGTACAGCAGGGAGAAAAAGAGAGAATACAAACCGCTCCAAGTTGCAAACGCTCCCTCTTTGATTAATTGTACTTTCTGTTTGATAAATGTTACTCATGAGTATAAAATATGCAAAGCACTTAGCAAGTTCACACTGTTTAAAGAACTCAACTAACTGAATTAAAATTCGATGATAGAACGGAGCTGCTGAAGAGCAGCGTGGCAGGGCTGTTTGGGGAGCCAGCCCTGGGCCATGGCCACGCGATCCTGCCCATGCATCCCTCCTGGAAAACCCAGCCATGGCACCATGCAGCCCAAGGGGAGGTGGGTGAGCTTGGTGAGACCACGGGTGGGGATTTGTGTGGTCCCCAGTGCCCTGGTTGGGTCTCTGTGCGTGGTGAGGGGCTGTGAGGGGCCATTCCAGAGCATCCTCACCCCCAACCCCAGTGCAGGGTTCTTTGTTGGCTTGGATGAGGCAAGGCTAAATTGCTTTAATTTCTAGGCTCTAATCATGGCATCCAAGAAACCTTCTCCAGTGACCCAGTGGCTCCAGTCTGCCACCCAAACCCCACACCAGGGGTTTTCTGGCACTGCTGGGCCCCAGTGCAGCACCCCACAACCCCACCCTGTGCCCCCCTCACCCTGAACCACCACATCACCCTGGTGAGTGACACCTCCCTGCACACTCCCAGTGCTGTATCCTTCCAGCCCATTGAAGAAAAACAACTCAGTCCGTCTTGGCTTTCCCAAAATTGCAGCTGAGCCCCCTCAGGTGACAGGGACACCCCTGGCATGGGAAGGCTGAGGGATCCAGTCCCCTGTGGGAGTCCTGCCAGCTCCTATCTCTGTCCCAGCGCAGGGGCTGGGGGATGAAGTGTGGGAGGATGAGGTGGGCAGGGGAGGATGCAGCAGGAGGATGCAGAGGGAGGATGCAGTGGGACACCAAGCAGTGTCCCCAGTGCATGGCACGTGCCCAGCTTGCACTGGCCATGCTCCTCAGCCTCCAGCCCTCTGCCATCCCATCATCCCAGGTGAGCAAGGCTTGCTGGAGGCGGCTGGGCTTCCAAAGCAGCAGCAGCAGCTGTGTCAGGCAGGTAGCAGCTCCCTCCTTCCTGCAGTTTGAGAGGAGAAAGAAGGAGGAAAACCTGGCCTGGATCTGGCCTGACTCTTCCCTCTCTGACTCAAGAACCCCACTGGAGAGGTTTAAGTTGCTGTACGACCCACAGGACCCCAAGCCACCATCACCCTGTCTCACAGCACCTCTCTGGAAACCACAAAACACCCTAAAAACAGCCTTAACAGTGATGGAGCTTCAAGTTCATCATTTCTGTGATGCCATCAAAACCAGACAGAATGCTGGTGCTGATGGGAAAAACTCTTCAAGTCTTACTGCCATGGGGTATTTCTTCACCTCCTCATTCTCCTGAGCCTCCTGCCAGCCCTCCAGCCAAGCCCAGCTCTCAGGGCAAGAAGATGTGGGCAGGGAATGAGCAGGACTGAGGGATTTGACCAGAGTACAGAGAATCTTTTCCTCCAAAGATTGAAGTCTTCACTAGGCTAAAGAATCCTTCTGCAAGGCATGACCCTGCACCTCCTACGGGCAGAGACTAAAATAATCCGCACTTTGCAAAACTTCCTGGGAGATTTCGGCAGGCAGGGATGAGCTGGTGTGGCACCACAAGGCGCTGCTGCGGAGCCAGCCCCGAGCCCAGCCCCGAGCCAGCCCCGAGCCCCCGGCGCTGCCCCGGAGCCCCCGGCACATCCCATTGCGGCACGGCCGGTGCCGCTCTCGGTGGGAAGAAGCCGCCTCAGCTTATCCTTGCAGTTTGAGCAATGATTTCGCCCCTGTGAACCCACCCGGCTGTAAATCCTGGCACAGACAAGCCCTAAACATTCATTTCAGGCAACGCAGTTTGTGTCATCTCGGCATTAGCATTTGCACTCCTATTAATTAATACTTGTTAAACCAAGACTAAAAATAAAGCGCTCTGCTCCCCGTCTCAGCTAACGCCTCTTTGCCCTCGCCCGGCAGCACGGCTGGGCTGTGGCGGGCTCAGCACCCAGCTGCTCCCTTCTCCAGAGCCAGAACTGGAAGAAAAGGACTGCGGTGAAGCAGGAATCCTAAAGGAGAAATCACCTCTTCCTGCACCCCCTTGGTGGGACAAGCCAGCCTTCCCGACCATGGCTATGGATGTGGGGGAAGTGGCAGGGACAGCAGTGCACACAGCATTTAACTTTTTTTTTATCTTTTCCATTCCAGCTTCTGATTTTGTTCTTCTTTTGCTGCCCTTTTTCTTCCTGGGCTGGGCCAGCTTGGTTGCACTTCCCATTCAGAGCTGATTTCATTTCCCAGGCAGGACATCCCAGGAAGGCTCCTGTTCAGGAAGGAAATGGTTCATGGTGGTGGGCACAGGTGAGCTCAGTGCCTGCACACAGGCAGTGCTGCCACTGCTGCCTTCAACAGCATCCAACAGGCAGCAGATGCTGCAAAAATCCCTTTTTCCTGCCTGTGCCTGGTACTGCCCAGCAGGATCCCTTTGGATGCAAAGCAAGTGGCTGCACATGTGGGTTAGTGCTGCTGCTGGGGCACCTGTGGAGGATAAAAGGGCCTGAGAATCTTTTCTGGGGGTCAGAAAAGCTTTTGGGGAACCCCAGGGGTGGAACCCGGCTGGGTTTGGGCACAGGTCATGGCGCTGCCCACCACAACCCAGCCAGCCACTAAACCTACCAGGCTCCATGTTTCCTCTGCTCCCAGTTTCCCAAACTCTTGGGCCCCCCTCAGACCTCAACTGAGCAAAGAAAGGAAACTCTCAGACCAAGCACCTCCCCCTATAGATTCTATAGATTACACATGGATCTTTAGCACACAGAGCACTGGGAGCCAGGGCACGGTGCTGGATGGATGAGGCTGTGCCAGCCACGGCTCCTCGGTGCTAGTGCTGCAACATTTAATATCATTAATGATAATAACAGTAATAATAGTAATAATAACAACAGTAATTTGTTAGTTAACCCTTATTAATGAAAAACAAGCCTGCAAATTTATGCAACTCCAGGAAAGCCCCAGGTCACCAATCTGCCTGACTTAACCCACCAAGCCTTGTAACTCTTGGCCATTCCTCTGCCTTGGATGTTCTTCCCAGAGCCCCTTAGTTTTAATTTGCTGGAGAAGCCCAGGATCCAGCAGAGCAAAGCTGGAGTTTAGGATGCCATCTCCCTTTGCTGTGCTGCAGCAGCCAGGTGTGGATTTTGGGGGATACCAGGTGTGGATTTTGGGGGTGGAGGGGCTCTCCCAGCCCGGGTTGGCAGCAGGAGAAGCTGCTGACCAGGTTTCCCCTGAGCCTGGTTGGGTACCAGGGCTGGCAGCAGGAGCAGCACTTGGGGATGCAGCACAGCTCGCACGCGTTGGGAGTGAATGCTAATGGTGCCGAGCTCCTGGGAGAAATGATCAAATTCTTTGAATAAAGCTGGTAGGAGAGGAAGGGGAGGGGGAGGAAGGGAAAATAACTCCACAGATTAATTCTGCTGATGAAAATTAAAATTGGGCACTGCTGAACCAACCCAAAAATGAGCAGCTTTGGAGCCACAGCTCAACCTCAGCCTGGGTCGAGTATGCCTGTGCTCCTGCCTGTGCCCCCAGACCCCCCAGTGGGTTCAGCCAGGGGTTCCCTGAGTGGCCTTGGGACAGGATGAGGTCCCGAGGCTGTGAAGGGATGTGCTAATCCTGCTTTTAGCATGCCCCCTCCAACAGCCTTCAACACCCCCCTCCAACAGCTGATGCCTTCACTTCACCCAGCTTTACTCGCCCAGAGGGCAAGTTAAAGCACTCAGAATTGTGAGGTTCATTTCAATACCAAAAATTTTCAAAATTAAACGTTGTGAGTTTTTAATTAATTTGTATTAACTTCCTTGAGCCTTTAAAAGACTTGGTTTTGTCCACTGTGGTCTCTGGTGATGGTGGCTCCAAAGGTCCTCCTGGCCCAAAATGAAGACAGAGACTCAGCAGTGATCACAGGACTCAGGGAGCTGCTGCTTTAAAAAGAAAATAAGGTAAAAGTTTGGGAGTGGATCATGCCATGAGCTGCAGGATATAACCCTCCCAGGCAGCAGCTTCCTCCTGCCCTGCTCCTCTTGGAGCTGGAAAACCTCCTGCGGAGCCCGGGAAGTCCCGTGAGAGGGAAGCGATTCCAGCATTCCCAGGGTGGCCCCAGGGGCACAAAGGGACTTTCCTTGGCTCGGATCACCGCAGGCACATTGGCTGGAGCTGCGGAGGGCACGGGGCTCTGAGCCGGGGGGCACAGGGACGCTTCCAAGCTCTGTGCTGGGGCTGGGGCTGCGGCGGCCCCGGGGGTGCACCCATGGGTGGGACTCCCCCCGTGTACTGCCCCGCTGCACCCGCCTTCCCTCCCGCGCTGCGCCGCCAGCCAGCCCCTCTCCCTGGTTGGGATTTCATTTTGATCTCGGGCTGCTTCCCTCCCTCCCTTCATCCCTCCTCCCTTGCTGGCTGCTGCCAAGTCCGCAGGTTCCCGCTGTGACCTTGAGCTGGTTTCTGGAGCCGGTTGTGGGTTTCTTAAAGGAGCCAGGGGGTGTCTACCAGCTCCCTCCTGCTGTCCCAAACTCCAGCCCAGCCATGCACTGCCCCCCCTGGGTTGGGGGGAACCGGGAGTGAGAGCCGGGCTCCCCCCAAGGACACAAAAATTGGGAGAGGGTGGAAGTAGCCAATTCTGTGGCTGCAGAAGTCACAGCTTGGCCACACTCACCAACAACTCCTGTGCATTGTCTGAGGTCAAACAGCCACTGGGAAGGGGCTCCTGGACACCAGTCCCAGCTCTGTGCATGGGGTGCAGTGGGCAAAGCCCCCAGCTGCACGTGGTACCCAGAGAGAGGTGGCATGGGAGGTGTGGGGTGCTTGGGCTGGGGTGCACCCACCTCTCAGCACAAAGGAGGGGCTGTGCCCCCCTGGCTGTGCCCCACAGCCCCCAGCATAGCAGGGAGAGCTTGAAAGGGAAGGTGACACCAGCTCCTCTCCAAAGCCCAGCCACAGGGCAGATGGCAGCTGTGGGGAGATGCTCCTGGTTTCCTTGCTGGCCCATGTGTGTCTGTGCCAGCACAGTGGGACTCATGGGAAAGCTGCTGCTTGCACCCAGCAGTGGGTGTTGCACTGAAACTCCAAATCTCATAAGCATCCTTCTGCCCCAGTGAGCAGTGCTGGGAGCCTCAGAAGGACAGAAACCCCCAAAAGTCACATCAAGCCACATCAAACCCACCTGGGAAAACAATTCTCCAGGTTAAACCCTGTGTGGGATGTGGCATGGCCCCAAGGAGAGTCTCAGCTCTTGGGCTGGCACTGAGAAGCCAGAAAGCTCCTCAGAGTGCAAACAACTCTGGTGTGGATGTGCACATGGAGACTCTCCAAGGAGCAGCAGTGTCCTGCTGCTCATGCCACAGAGGTTTTAAGCCATGATTAGCTAAGCTGGACAGGCTGAGATTCCAGCCTTGCTTGCCCAGTCCAGGCCATACTAAAAGCTCCATCAGCCAGAGAGGACCCCAATCAATAGGAGCCTTCAAGGTAAGTCATAAAACTTTGAAATTATGCAGGCGGCTCTCACTGCTCCACAGCAAAGTCTTTAATTCATGGGGATGTTCCTGGGGAACAGTGAGAGGGCTCTTAAATAAGGGAAAGGAGCAAGGGGCTGCCCTGCTGCCACCTTCATGGGTGTGCAGGGCTTGGGTGGGCTTGGAAGGTGCTGCAGTGACAAACCCACAGCTGAGCCTTCCTCCCCGCCCAAGCACCTCATACACAACCATGGAGGTGCTGAAGAGATCCAAAGGTGCCTCCAGACCCCACCTTGGAGCATCTCTCAATCCCAGGGATATTCTGAGCATACAGCACCCCTCTCTGCCACTCCACAGGTACAGGGATGGTGGGAGTCCACAGCCCTGGGAACCCCAAAATCAAGCTGTACCCTGTGAGCTGGGAACCAGCAATGCTTTCTACCCTGTACACAGAGCTCATGGTGGCTTGTACTGGCATGGGAAGGAGCAGGAAGGGTTGTTCTCAGCCCCCTCTATTATAGATATAAAGAGGGAAACTGAGGCACTGCAGTGTTGCAGAAGTAGAAGGGATAAAGGATAGTTACAAGAGAAACTCAGTAGGATCCTTGACCTGGAGCAGACCAATTGCTCAGGGAATGAAAACCTAGGGGGGAAAAAGGCCATAAAATGTAAAAGTCACATTTGGACCACACAAAGGCACCAACAGGCCACCAAAAGTCACAACGCAGTAGCCAAGGCATCCTTGGGAGCCCCTTATCCCACAAGGAGAGGGGAAATCTCAGCTCTGTCATCTTCACCCAAGCTGCTGGGACCGGTGCTGAGCACAAGGAGCCAGGTCCGGCCCGTGGGTGCTCCAGGCTGTTGAGGCAGCACAGGAGGCTCGGCCATCGTCCCCACCCACCACGGTGGGGCCAGCTCGGAAAAGCCCAAGCCCACATCCCAGCTACCAGGGGACACAGCCCTCAGGCAGCGCCCCAGCAGGAGGAGGAGGGAACGGACTGGGATAAGGAAGGAGAGAAGGAAGGAGAGGGAAGAAAAGGAGAAAAATGAGTTTTCCTGCTGCCCCAGCGGTGTGGCGATTGATCGGGTGCAGGCTGGTGTGGAGCGGTGCTGAGAGCCTCATTCCCCACCGCCGGCTCACAATTATTGGAAAAAACCCGGCGCTGCTGCTGCAGTGAAATTAGTTATTGATCTCTTGTCTGGGTGACAAGCGCGGTGCCGGGGCTGCTCTCCCACCGTCCGGCCCCGCAGCTCCTCCGCCCGCCCGCCGGGCTCAGCCTCCCCCGGGTGCGCGGCCAGGACGGGTCCGGA